>OY754976.1:18343128-18805628 GCA_963576475.1 Molanna angustata | reverse complement strand
CACCCGCAAAAAAAATTATCTTGACTATGACCCACCTATGGTAGATTATAAGTTCATCAATAAGTTGTTTTTTTAACACTAGCACAATGAAAAATAGACATAATCGATTACATTCTCCATCATCTTCAGACTATTTTGCTTTAAATCGTTTTAGTCACCGCGTGTTTTTTTATAGTTTTGTTGTTATAGAATATTTAGCGACAATATATAAACAGGAATTAGTATCTGCCGAGTAGACCTTGATTTTTATGTTTGTTTACAGCGCGAAAATATCATCTATTGTTTAAATATGTTGAATAAAATGTATACAGATAATGTATCTATTTTCTTCGTTTTGAGATCAACCGTTTAATTGGGCGCCAGCTTAAACCTATTTTTTCAGTTTTATCATTAGGTACTACTAAACGAATCATTTTGAATCGCAATGGGGCTGAAGGGAAAATAAATGTTTTTTAGGTTTCTTTACTAAACAAGCATTAATGCAAATTTCAAGACATATTATTCCAGATATTTTTGTCATCTTTAAAAAATATAAGATAAATGTCTAAAATCGAGTTATGCCAATATTTTTCAACAAGAATTTATACAGAACACAATAAAAAAGTCAAGGAATATTTTTCTTGCTTAATAGCTGCCAAGTTTTTTTTTTCAAAACGATTTAATTAGTAATAATGATGGAATATCAAATTGAAAAATAGGCACGCTCGCTGCAGGCGCCATGTTAATATATTTATTTATTTATGATTTGGTACACGGTTAATATACAATACACATTTACATAATATCAAAACAAAAAAAAAACTGTGCACACGAAAATCCCACAAGACAATCCTGTCTGCAGGTATACCTATTAAAATATAGACAAAATAACATTAGATAACGATATAATATAGCAAAGTTGAAGGCATAGGTATAAGTACAAAAAATATAAAGAAGATAAAGAAAATAACTTATAGAAAAGAAAACATAAATACACATAAATCAATAGGAAGGAAAATACAAAACACCAGATCGACAGCATTTAAATAAATAAATTGATATTATCAAAAGTAAAATGAAATAAAACATAATTTTCATCACGTAAAGAGTTTAGAAGAACATACATCTAATATTCGCTTGAATAATATAATAACTTTGTTAACAAGGTAATGTAATAACAAGAGAGAGGATTTTGGCATTATATTTTAGTCTGTGACATGACACAACATTGACATGACCTTCACGTAGTAAATTCACAGCGAGCAAATTCATGTGAATTTGACGGAATCAAAAGATATCAGAACGCATTTCTTTGATGATGACGCAAATGGTATGTTGTTTATTATACTCTGATAGATTTTGAGAGGCGTATTGCCAAATTATTAAGGACATGAACGAGCAGTTATAATATTATTGTGTATAATAAAATATTTTTATGCCATTTACACGATGTATAATGTACGTATCTAGTCATTGCTACGCGTATTCATTATTCAATCGTCGTTTAGATCGATAGTATAAATTTCATGGGTTGTGGCCAACACAAATACACCAAACAGTTCCTTACTGAAGCTACCTGCCGGAATCCAAAATGACATAAACGAGCAAGCAACGGAATAAACAAAAAAATATTGCTTAAAAAAATAACGAATAACATCATTTTAATACACTTCGCACGTCTGTCCGTACTGGAATTTCAATCGATTTTTAACCGACTTCCCGACCTGTTAGAGCTCTGAAACTTTGTGAATTTGTGTGAGTACTAATAATAATACACCGCGTATTCAGTAATTATTGGAACTAAATTAGGAATGTTCTAAAATTGTAGATTTTAGATTTAAGGTTTTATTTCAGCGTTATAAAATATAAACTTGGACTAAATGGAATAGGAACGTACCTATTTTGGGCGAAACGTTCTTAAAAAGTTACTGAATTAGACGTATTTTGAATAATTATGAAAATGATGAAAATATCATAATTATTCATAATACGTCTGATTCAGTAACTTTTTAAGAACGTTCCGGCCAATATAGGTATGTTCCTATTCCATTTAGTACAAGGTTATATTTTATAACACTGAAATAAGACCGTAAATCTAAAATCTACAATTTTAGAACGTTCCTAATTTAGTTCAAATAGTTACTGAATACGGGGTAATGCGTCCGATTTTATAACTAAATAAGAACGGTCCGGCTAAAATAGGCGCGTTCCTATTCCACTAAGTCCAAGTTGATATTATTTCTATAACGCTGAAATAGGAACGTTCTTACTCCAAGTAAGTCACGAAATAGTTAAATTCCCTATTCTATAAACACATGAATGTTAAAACTGTTTTCAGCTTGAGTCAGTTGATAAAATTGAACAATTTTGTATTTCATACAAAGTAAACAATGTATTTCAGCCGAAATACATTGTTTACTTTGTATCAAAAACTTTACTGAAATCAAAAGAAGGATTGGACTAAGTTGGGCTGCCTTCGGAAAAATGGGATATATATTGAAAAATCGGAAAACACCCATAAACCTGAAAAGGAAAGTATATGAAGCGTGTGTGCTGCCAGTTGCTACATATGGCCTAGAAACAGTAACTCTCTCTAAACTGAGTGCCGAGAAACTGCGAGTCACCCAAAGAGCTATGGAAAGATCCATGCTGGGTCTGTCACTAAGAGACAAGGTAAGAAATGAAACGGTGAGAGAAAGAACAAAAGTAACAGATATAATCCACCCACCGTGTGGCGACTCTGAAATGGAAATGGGCGGGACATGTAGCCAGAAGCTCGGACGAGAAGTGGACAAAGAGAATGCTGACTTGGAGACCTCGTATGACAAAGAGAGGTGTGGGGCGGCCGCAGCTGCGGTGGAGGGACGATATAACAAGATAATATGTTGGCACATCCTGGATGCAAACTGCACAGGACAGGACGACGTGGAGTCAAATGGAGGAGGCCTTCGTTCAGGAGTGGACGGAAATAGGCTGAAGAAGAAGAAGAAGAAACAATGTATATAGGTATGCATATTATATTTTATTTTGATGTAAAAAATAAATGCACTTTTTTACATCCCATATAAACAATGGCACTTAGTGCCTTTTCACACGGCGCCGGGTAAGCGCCGGGTAACTGGCAGCGAAGTGTATGGGCACGCATGGTAGATTTCACACGCACCGGCATGCATGCCCATACAATTACCCGGCGCTTACCCGGCGCCGGCTACCAGACAACCGGGTCGTGTGAAAAGGCACTGAGCATAAGTATTAATAAGTTGAAAAATAACAAGTTTACAGAGTATGAATTATATAAAAACAAGAAAATATTCCAATATACACAAAAATACAAAGAAGGACACAATATCTTAAAATAACTTTTTTAACATTATTATTTTTATGCTATACGCATTGCATAAAAACAATAATGCTATAGAGTATTTTTATGAACTTCTTTTGACAAAAATAATATTTCAACGCGAAAAAACCACTGTAAGGGAGTCGTCATATTTTTATGATTTACTTGTTTTTACTACTCACTAACCCAAGGGGATATAGTGGGGAGTTATGATTTCGCAATTTTTAAGGCTATTTTATTATTGCAGATTATCAACTAGTATCATGCTGAGATTGTATTCTGAAAGATTCATCACAATGTATCTGTGTGTGCTGTGTGCTATGTACGGCATGTTCATTTTACTTTATCAATTATAGACTAAAGTACCTACCTACTCATTCGATTCTATTAAAATTTTACAAATTTGTATATCTGATAGGTACTCGCTTAGACCCCATTAGATTTGGAAGGAAATCTGAATAGTGCTTCTTATTTTTTTAAACGTCAAATATTTTATAGTGACACCAAGCTCAGGAAAATTAAAAAAAATAATTATTATTTTCAAATTGGTAAAAAGACACATCACTTTCATAAAATGGCATTGAAGAAATATCAAGTTTTCTCAATAAAATTTTTAAATAAAAAAATATTGAGCAAACTCATTTCATAAACACGTTGAAAATTTTCCATACAAAATTTGAATACTATGCAAAATTTGAATAATATGAATACTTAGTAGGGAGGAGTATAGCGTTGGCCACAATCCACTCGTTTTCTTCAGAGGTTGACAGTCCCTGAATGACTTTTATACAGCGCATTTATATTATTATTATTTTTTTTAATAAATATAAAACAAATCCTGTTTCCAGAAATCTAGAACACTTTTAATGTTTTGACAGGCAAAATCGTAGAGATAAAATTGATCGTAGTCTGAAAAATAACTTTGTACTCCTATAAATTGAATCACATCTTTGAATATAAATCCAAATTAGCTATATTTGATACTGAACACGTTTTTCGAACTAGCTTTTATAACACTACTGTCCAAATGAAAAATTAAATAATTTTTCAGCTGATTAAATATTTAGTGTCAATTTCAATACTAATTAGTATTTTCATAATACAATGATATTAATAAGGAAAAGTATTAATTATTCACAACACAATACTTTTGTTAGCAAAATGACATAATTTGCAATGAACAGTACTTACCTAGACATGCTAAAGGCTTCAAAAAGGATTCAATAAGGATTATTGTTAAAAAAGGAATACACAAAACATTAAAATACAAAAATATGGGAATTGCCATCAGAAATACGTCTAACATTGAGAAAATCTGAACCACAATACATAATATTTAAGGGAAATTGATAGAACCAATAAAGCGGGTTACCATGATCGTTGTTTTAGTGTAAACGGACAGAGTAAAATCACGGATAAAAAAGAAAAGACACTGAAAGTAAGCATACCGAAAATATTAACACCCTTCCAAGTGGTATGGATAAACTTGATAAAAAATCTTCTGTTAAAACTATGTATATTTAAAAAAAATATTGTAGAAAGTAATTTAAATCATTTGAATAATTTATAAGTAGTAATTAAATAAAAAACATGAATACCATATTATAATTTCAATACTGTAACTTAAGGAATGCAATATATACTTGACCTTTTTTCATGGGAAACACACTGATATTAGCCTGTAGGCTAGTGAGATCCCAATTATTATGATGTAAAACTTTTATGAAAGTAATAAAAATATCCTCTGACAAACGAAAAACCCAATGTCTTGAAGCTTTCAGTAAATTAAGATAAATAAATGCTTTGTTTCTCAGAGACAACAATCAAGCTAGAGCGCCCTTGGAATGATATTGTTATCATATAATCATTCATATAAGAAGCTGACTTCAAAATGAATGTATCAAGATAGAAAAAAAATGTGGCATTAGGTTCTCTCTGCTTACCCCATGAGAGACATGACATGATGGTATGTAAGCATGTAGAAATATTCGCTTATACAATAATATGCAATTCCTTCGCAAATTGTCGAGTTTCGTGATATCTCTTATGATTTATATCATAAATAATTATCTTGGTTTAGTTCAGATGGAACGACACCGTTATTCCTTTAGTAATTTCTTTAATTCCTTTCTAATGAAAAATGAATCATCGAATTCGGGCGGAATAAAGAATTATTATTAATTGCAGACGACTTTGCAAATTGAAGAGTTTGATATTTTTTTCTAGTGAGTTCCATCATCAGAACTCGATGAAATTCATAATGTATAATTTTTGCCAAACATCTTGAACAAGCTTCCGGTTGCGCAGAGCGTAAATTTGTGTCTTTTTGCTTCGTTGGTTTACGTGCAAATCGCCCCCCTTCTCGGCTTAAAGTTCAATGTATTTGGCGACAACTATACCTACCTTTATGACATAATAAACTTCAATATTGACTGTCATAGATCTTCTGACAATTATTAACTTCAACATACCAAACAGACAAACAAGACACATCTCAACGTTCTTTTTAGACAAAAAAAAACACTAACGCCGCTCAGAATTCGCCATTGTACCGATGTCTTACCACGTATAATATTTGGAAAAGATCAGGTCCGTGGACATATCCTGTATATCCAGGACCCTTTTCAGGAGCCACGTTAGACATGAATAAGTAATTGTTTTGTTACCAGCAGTGAGTACATGAAATCAAAGGTGGACTGATTAAGTTACAATGAATTATGTTGTTATTCTTATTTATTATATTTGTTTAAAAAAACATTATTGTACGTTGCCCTGAAAAACTCTCAATTAAAAAGGAACAATTAAAATTAGATTATGTGGTAAAGAATTATTATTGCTGAAGTGAAATTTGAAGAATTTGATGATTTTCTCATGGATCCCATGACCAGATCCCATGATCAAATTGAAAAATTATCGCTGAAAATATGTAACAAAAAATCATGTCAAATGGATATAACCTCCTCTGTTATGGAATTCGGTTTAAAACCAAATCGGAACGAATATAAAGGTTCGAAGACCAGCACTAAACTAGATGACATACATAACATCGGTAAAAAGCTCCTTGTATTGACTGTTCCGAGTGCCCCAGAAATGATGTGACCATTATAGGTATTCATGTGTTATGCAATCATTTAGCGAGAAATAATTCTTAACAAGTAAGGGGTCGTTGTATTGTGACGACAACGAGACAATTGCGAATTATGTAAAGATTATTTGATTAACTATGATAAAAGACAGACATCTTGTAAAATGAAAGTATGGAACTGCTAGCCCTAGATCAGGATTTTCTAGTTGGGTAGCAATAATCTACATACTTGTTGTCATTGTAAATTATAAAAAGTTTATACATACCATCACGCCATGTCCCTCGAGGGAGAACCGAACGCCGCTTATTTCTATCTTGACATACATTCATCGCCTCGTCGGCATTCATACATCGTCTTATACAGGGCCGGATAAACGTGTTTTTGCACCCGTAGCAATATATTTGAATCCGCCCCCCCTCCATTTTTTTTGGAATTTGAACAATTTAAAATTATGTAAAATTACATCGGGTCTAAAATGACGAATCAATTTGTTAATATTACCTAAACCTACATAATATGTTTGTTTATTATTATTTATAAAAAAATAGCCACAATAATTGGAGATTCAAATTAATATTACATTACCTACATATTTCCAATGTGGTATTACATTATTTGAGTCAATTTTGTTTTGTTTGACAACACCAGATATAATGCCCAAATAACATGTTATAAGTAGACGAACAAGATATTAGCACTAAGCGTGATTTTTTACATACACACCATCATGCCGTACCTCTAATACATGTTCGTCTGTTATTCATGCTTCTGACATTTCCGTTTTTCAAAATACCGTTCACATGGACGTGCCATCCCTTCCTTGGGCGGCCCCGACCTCTCATTCCATTCTTGTCCGCAATGTATATTTTCTTCGTCAGGGGTTCCTCATTCATTCTCTCCATATGGCCAAACCATCCCAATGTGTTCACTTTCATTCTATTAATGACATCTTTCTTTATCTTACATTCTTTTCTTATGTCCTCATTTCTGACCCTGTCATACATCGTCCTATTACAGATTTTTCTTACCGATCTTATTTTCAACTGCATTTATTCTACTTTCGTGCGACTTCTGCCATGTCCAGGTTTCACTTGCATACGTTAAGGTTGGCACTAATAAGGCATTATGAATGGCAAATTTAGCTTCCTTTGATAATATGTTACGATCATTCATAAAAAAGTTTATTAAATAAATAAATAAAATTTAGTGGTTAGAATAAGTCAATAAGTTAATAAGTCAATGTTGTATAGGTATCGGAAAAAACTGTGAAGCACCGGCATAAAATAGTGTTTCCACTCTTTTCTGTTATCATCGTTTTCGGGTCTCTCGTAAGAGCCGGGAAACAATAACATCTAACTTAGTTCAGCAATGAGGTTCGCAACCCATTCCGAATGTACTGCCTTTTTTGGTGAGACGAGACTGGTGTGTGAGGATAGACACACGTGTCGTGATTCCCTTATTAAGGTTATGCTCACCCGCACACTTGTCGCTGGTTGCCCCGCATTGTGGGATATGCCGTGATGGTATGTATGTATAAATCGTAAAATATCTTGACGATTTTTGATGTGATTGACGTTTTACGCATAGGTAGGTACTATCAATCAAGCAAAAAAAAATGTGTTAGCCGACGTGACTTTCGAGATATTTCTCGAAAACTTTACCACGTTAAAACTATTTATATTTGATAGGTATTTAAGAAATTCATATCTCATGTAAATCGATTTCATTTATTATAATATATTGATATCTTAGTTATGCATCAAAAAATAATTAGTATACGATACAATATGTAAATTTTAATTATCAACTGTAGTTTAAATAAATATAAACAATCACCATTAAATCATCCAATTTATGATAATAATATTTAAATAGTAATATTGATTAAAAATAAGATAATTCGCGAAACGTTTTCTGATATATAGAAATCTTGAAATCTTAGATCTAAGGCCCGCGATATGATCTATATCAGAAATTCAAACGAATGAAAACGCGCACATCTGTCGATCCTACGGATCAGGGATTGGGGTAGGTACGACTACAGAACAGGGAATCAAATCTACATGGTTACAGAAAGCAATAGGCGGAATGTGTTAAGCTATCATATTTATAATAACGATGGCGGAAAATTATAATATCACAGCTATACATGATATTGACGTCAATTTAAGACAAAAAGTGCCAAATAGACATTCAATAATAAATTATTAGTAACAGATACACGATCAAGTATGATGTATTTATACACAATTGTTGAAGGTACATTGATTTGATTTAAATATTCATTTAAGAACACTTCAAGGAATGTGTCATTAAAACGAGTACGTAAATATTCTACTAAATATAAATACAAGATATTCTGCCAAATATAAAAGGCCGAGGCAAGATTTAAATCCGGGTCTACTAGATTGCTATGTCAGTGCACTAAATATTAAATGATCCATTCAAAACGTAAACATTTTTATTTTTTACGGTTTTTAACAAGTAAATTAAAATAAATATAAAGAACTAAGTTTTATTCACGTTGAAATGAGGAATAAAAAAAAATATTTAACGTCAGTCCGTAGGTATATCGTTTACATTCATACTGCCAATTTCAAACAAATAAAGTCAAATGCAGTTGTTTTATACAGCAAACAAATTCAAATACAGAACATATATTCTTTCTATATTCTTTTGATATTGTGTATATTATTAGTTTTTGATTAATTATGATAATAATGAAGATTAATTTTTGGTTTATATAAGAATCCCCCCAAAGCACGATTACGAACTCTTTTTGGGGGGTAATATAAATAAAATATTTTTGTGTATGCTAAATAAGTATTTGTAAATTGATTTATTGTTATATTTTATTTCAAATAAATATATTATCTATTGTGAAACGATATAAATGATACTGAAACAATTAAACTAAGTTTAAATGAAATATATATATTTTTTAATTTTATGAAAATATCAAAACATGCATTGTCTTCGGTAATACACAAATTCTGAAAGTTTCAGAGCTCTAACTGGTCGGGATGTTAGTTAAAAATCAATCGCAAAATTCCAGTACGGACAGACAGTTGAGGTTAAATAAAAGTGTGTAAATATAGAAAGAAATGAATTTAGTATTAATATTTTCCAAGTTTACTTGTTGATAAAAAATGACTGAAAAAAAAATACTAAGCAAAACAGTATTTTTACGTAATACCTCCAGGTAGATGCGTAATAGATAAGATATGGTACCCTTTCAATAACCTTGAACTTTTAGATTAAATATACACCAGGTAAGTACATAATATATTATTACTCATCAGTCATCACGTGAAATCGAATGTTTTAGGTTACATGTATGTAACACTATGGAAATTCTGTTTATTTAAATGAACCTGCTTTGATACTCGTATGTTACGTTTGTATGCGGCTACTAATTATATGTAGGAATATACAAAACGATTAATCGATTACTATGTTATTTTACAAGCTTTTTATTATCTCAATTTGTACCTTAGTATTTAACAAGAATAATGGTATGTCGAATTCACGCTTATTAAAAAATTAGGAAAAATATATTTACGTTCAGATATCGAAATAACGAATTAAATCAAATTAACAAATAAAATAAAAAACACAGTATTATTCACAGGATTCGATTTATAACGTCAGAACGTTTTCACCGAGGTGTCTCGGCATTATCAAGGTCTAAATGAAACAAAATAATGAAAATTTGACAAGACTAATCCAACACTACTCAAAGTATTTTCAATTTAGTGTTGGATTAAGGTTGTCAGATTTAGTTTCATTTAGACCCTGATAATGCCAAGACACTTGAAAAATCGAAAAAGTAGTAAATCGAATCTGTGGAAAAATACTGTCTTTTGTAAATTTTAAATTCATTCCCACTCTATTAACACAAATACTTTTGAATTATTGAATTTAATTCATGGTTAGTATTTTTTTTTCTTTTACAGAATCAAATATAGACATTTCCTCCATATTGTTGTTTAGATATCTATCGTGGTAAACATGTTTTTAAAATAAGGATATGAAATTAATAAATCGTAAAAATCTTCTTAACTGTGAAGTCATCGCTAAATGTGAAAATTTTACACATTTTTATTCGTAGATAAAAATATACATACACAATACCTACGTATTTAAAAAAATAATAATTATAAAATCTGTTTTCTTGAGATCGAAATGAAAAACATTTATAAAAATTAAGCATAGGGTCAGGTTAAGGGCGGGCCTAGATTATAAAAGGAACCTCTACATCTTATAAATCCTTCTATTGCAGGTAATATTATTTGGAACCATCTCGCGGCACAACAAAAGCGTTTCGGGAAGCTTCTTGAATTGATATTTAACCGGTTGTTGTTTTAAATTCATAAAACCATTGCTAAAATTCATGGAAAACACCACATCCTTACAAGTCAATAGTAATTTTATTTAGCGTATAATTTCTTTATTATCATTTTTATTTACTATAATTTATTTTAGGGGAGATAATATAGTTGAAGTAAGTAAGTTAAAAAAAGTATACATTGTATTGTAAATGATATGATTAATTAATACTTAATTTCATAATGATGATTTTTGAGAGTTGTGCAAAAATGTAATGTTCATTTTGATTAACATAAAAAAATACAATAAGTAATTGAAAAACTTTACAAAAAAATATATTTATAATTACCAAGTCATATGAAATTATCTAACATGTTTTTATGATAAAAGTGAAGGTTTTCGATTGATGAGTACATATAAAGATAATTTTTAAATACCTTTATCATAATTTAACGTGAATATTTCAATAAAGCCTTTGCAAAAATAAGATACTTGACACAAACAAATAAAAAAAACATCAACAAATTATTGTTCATAACGCATTAATTTTTATTCAAGTAAAGCTTTATACATAGTTTTGGTGTCTTCGCGAGAATATGTTCCTACGTAAAATGCGATTTTTATAGTACATATATTCTTAGATTTTATTATAATTCTATGAGTCTATTATTTATTTATGAATTTAATAAACAGGAATACACTACATAATTTGTCATTAAACCTAATTGGCTAGATAACTAGGTAAATCCTCCAAACGAAATTTGTTATATGACAGATACGTTTTTATAAATCACAGTCTTAAATTTGAGATTGTAAAAATTTTGACATTGAAAAGTCAAATTATGTACTTATAGAACATCCACGCATCCCCCCGCGCACCACATATTATAGACAAATGTCAGAATATATTGTAAAAAGACGTACCTTATTTAATCCGGGGTTCTTTAAGTGGTCCAATCCAGTGAATGTTGAATTGCTTCCAGCATCGCCATGTCCCCACACTCCGATTCTGTCACGATCCATAGTTGATGTATTATTTTGATCACCCTTTAGCGAATTGTTATTCGTAACGGATTGTTGTTCCTTCACACAGAACGATATATACTCTTGCGCTTCACAGTTAATCGGCCGGAAGTGGCCGTACGACTGACAGCCGGTGCTACCACAACACCGGTTGTTTGCGCCTGCGCCATGGTCATTGACTCTGTCGAAAACACACGAATAAGCTTCGGAAAATTTCGGTTGGTGGTCAAAAACACAGAAATAAGCTGTATGAAACTCAGGAAAATAACGGTAGAGGGTGGAAAACATAATATTAATATACAAATTAAAAAAAATAACTGCTTAATAGCATTTCTTTACTTGTGAAGAAAATAAATAGGTACGTAGTTTGTTAAAAAAAATCAAGGAAACATAATATAACAAACTACCAAACAAGCAATGGAAAACCGTTTTGCGGTTTTTCAATATTCCTCATTATCAAAATCATTTGAAAAATACATACATCGCCATTTTCACCCACTAAAGCAATAAAACGTTTGAATAGTATCTATTTCAATTTTTAATTTGGTTAGAGTGTAATTTAGAAGTTTTCTTTTGGATTTTAGAGAAGGTGCTTCTACTTTGGGTACCTTAGATATGGTATAGTAATATATTCCATTTTATAGGACTGCTCAATATTAATGATTGTATGCCGCTTTGCTGAGTTTGGTAGGTACTCGTTGAAACAGACGATGTAAAGTGTAAGATGTCTACCAGAGAGTTTAATTAATTTTTAAATTGATAGATAGTTTTATTAAAAAAAAAAAAATAACGAGTGAGTTGTGGCCAACGATATACTCCTCACTACCAAGTACTCCGCAAAGTATTCAAATTTTGTATGGGAAATTGTCAACATTTTTAGGAAATGAGTATGTTCAATATTTTTTTTTTTAATATTTTACTATGAAAACTTGATATTTCTTCAATGCCATATTATTAAAGTGATGTGCCTTTTTCTTATTCTTCTTCTTTGTCAGCTATCTCTCCACTGCTGGATGTAGGCCTCCTCCAATGAACTCCATCTCTCTCGGTCCTGTGCTTCCCCTAGCCAACCCATTCCCGCAACCGGAATTATATCGTCCACCCATCTTTTTTGTGGTCGCCCTACCGGTCTTTTATTTTCCCACGGTCTCCATTTTAGTCATATAATCTGTGATTTTAGTATTCTGGGTGTCCATCTCTCGGTACCCTGTCTTGCAACATGTCCTGCCCACTGCCATTTTAACTTTGTAACACGGTCTGCTATGTCAACGACCAATTTGAAAATAAAAATGTCATATTTTAAGATTCCTGAGCTTGGGGTCACTTTAAAATATTTGTCGTTTGAAAAAAATTGAGAAGCTATATTCAGATATCCTTCAAAATCTAATGGGGTCTACGCGAGTATTAGATATACATATATAATGAGTACTTTAGTATATATCGAATGAGTACTTTAGTCTATAATTGATAAAGTAAAATAAACACGCCGTACATAGCACACAGCACACAGTATTCAGCACATAGCACAGACACAGATACATTGTGATGAAACTTTCAGAATACAATTTCAGCATGATACTAGTTGACAATCTGCAATAAAAAAATAGCCTTAAAAATTAAAACATAACTCCACACTATATCCATACTATTTGGGTTAGTGAGGAGTAAATAATTAATCGAATTGTTTATATTTTTTCCATATTATATCGGTCAAAGTTCATTAGGTAGGTATTTACCTGAACCATCAAAACAAATCTATATATCATATAATTACTTATGTAAGTTATTTTCATTTTGATGTTTTCTGATAAAATAATAATAATCAATTTTGTCACTGAAAAAACAAATAATAGTGAATCTATGTAAACCACATCCTCTGTAAACCACGAGATGACCTGGGAAAATATTTTTTTTTCTTTAGGTACAATAATAAATGGCCACGAATAAACACAATATGAAACATTAGTGTATATCTTTTATTTTATTCCAAGTATGCAAACAATAACTGGACAAAATATACAGGTGATACAAAATTTAATAAAAAATAATCATGCCCAGCATCACTTACATGTATACATTATTACCATTTCATATATTTATGTAGTGTAGGATATAGTGTATATATTATTAGTGTGCTATCGCCAAACATCTTGATTTATTTTTGCCTGGAGGGGGTCAGCTTGCGCACACACGCGAATCAACAAACCAAGCAAAATACCCAAATTTGAATTCTGCGCACTGCGCACCCACTTGATTGTTCAAGATTTTTGCGACAACTTTGAAAGCTGTTGGGCCAACTTAAATTTAACTATAAATAACACAACAAGGCAAATAATCAATTATTATTTATTTATTTTTGCTTATTTATTTTATTTTAAACGCCCTCAATGGGATTTTACGTATTTATAAAAGTAAAACATTATGAACCACGAAATGAAATACACACATACATATATACTATATAAAAATAACGAGAAAAAATGAAACAAAGAATAAGCGAAAAAATAACAAAAATTATAAAATAAAAAATGAAGAAAAAAGAAAGTAAAAAGAGAATAATTATTAGTATACTTTATAATATAAAATAGTGATGCCTGTGTTTGTCGCGTACGGTTTATCGGAACTTTAAATGAAACGAGTGAGTTGTGGCCAACGCGAAACTCCTCACTAACAAGTCACTCCATAAAGTATTCAAACTTTGTGTGAAAAATTTTCAGCATTTTGATGAAATGAGTTTGTTCAATTGTTTTTTTATTGAAATATTTTATTATGAAAACTTGATATTTTTTCAATGCCATTTTATGAAAGTGATGTGCCTTTTTACCCATTTGAAAATAAAAAATTCAAATTATAAGTTTCCTGAGCTTGGGGTCACATTGAAATATTTGACAGTTAAAAAAATTGAGAAGCACTATTCAGATATCCTTCAAAATCTAATAGGGTCTAAGTGAATATTAGATAATACAAATTTGCAAAATTTTAATAAAATCGAATGAGTACTTTAGACTATAATCGATAAAGTAAAATGAACACGTCGTACATAGCACATAGCACCCAGCACATAGCACCCAGCACATAGCACACACACAGATACATTGTGATGAAACTTTCAGATTACAATCTCAGCATGATACTAGTTGATAATGTGAATAAAAAATAGCCTTAAAAATTGCGAAATCATAACTCCCCATAATATCCCCATGGGTTAGTGAGGAGTAAAAAATAATAAATGAGAACATAAGGCGAATGCAAGACAAAGAAAATTATAAGTTAAATGAAAGTGAGATCCAACTGTCGATGGCGATAATATGCATAATTAAAGAATACGTACCAAACTATAAACACTTAACACAAATTAATAAATATTTTAAGATATTTAATTTTCTATATAAAACATGTAGGTATGTATGTCAGGATAGGAGGGTATGGAGGTCAGTCTGTTTATCCTACCCAGAATATGAAAACAGCATGGTGGTATTTATGTATGTTTGAAATTATGTATCAAATTATGGAGTCTTCTTAGATATTGTGTATAGGCGACTGCCATACAAATTGTATGAAGCAATGTCGTCACTAAATTCAATTTTTATAAAAAATGTTAAAAAAAAAATTGAGATGTACTACTACAATGTTAATATTTTTTATAGAAAATTAAATTATCTAGTTGGGGTGTTTCGGCTTTTTTCGATATTTTTAAAAACTTTGGAACTATAGGCAGTTAAACACATAAATTTATCATAGAAAAAAATATTTATCTTAAAAAATGTTAGAGAAACTCTATGCTTCTATGGTTTCTGAGATATATAGAAAAATAATGTAAAAATTCAAAAGTTGATAACCCTTGACTGAAACAAATATCCATAATTCTGAGTATAATAGTTTTGTAAGCTTATAACTATTTATATATATATTCTGAAATTTTGGGCTCTGTAAATTATTTATTTATTTATTAAACTTCATGTACATTAAATGTGTACAATGGCGGGTTTATTGCCACAAGGCAATTTCTTCCAACCAACCAAAGCGATTATGTATCGACCAATCGATTAAGTAAATTGAGCGGATCAAAAGTTATAAGGGGGGGGGACACACAGACACACGAAATGTTCTACTTCGAATTCTGAGTAAATCCCTATACAGAACATATATGCTTCGAAGCCTCTAAGTTGGTGTTTTTTGACTTCAAAGTTGGAAAAGCCGTGAAAATGCAGACAGTGCATACTAATCTCGCGTATCCTGGCTTGAAACATTGTCGATATGTTAAGAGAACAGATTTCTCTTGAACAAATTGGCAGTTGGAAAAACCATAACTCCGTTTAAAAAAATTTCTTGATTTTTCAAACGGATTTCTGAATTTCGAATCGATATTTTTATTTTATTTTTCTCATAGTGTGTCTTTTGGTCATTTCTCGTCTCGATATTTGCAACGAAATCCCTATAATAAATGACGGATTACCTCAATCCGTAAAATTTAACTGAATACGACTTTCATATGTTTTAAGCTACATCGACGCATGCTGAAAATTTCCTGGGTCGAGAAAATATCAAATATGGAGGTAGTCGGAAGAGAAAAGTCGAGCCAGAACTAGTTGACACAGTTGAGCGACGAAAGATATCATATTTGGATTACGTTCTACGAGGCAAAATCGATTATGATGGGCAAAATAGATGGAAGCCTCAGAATAGGAAGACGTCAGATGTCATGGCTTCGCAACATTAGTGAGTGGAGCGGCATCAGAGATGTCGGCGAATTGTCACGGATGGTGGTGGATAGAGATGCCTTCTCAGAAGTGATCGCTTAAGTCGAGGAGACCCAATATGGCTCGAAGAAGAATAATTTTTTTTCATGTTTATACCTATTGGTTTCATAAAAAAGCAGGAGTTGTTGAGGTGGAGAGACTTCCAAATGTGTTGATGTAAGTTAGTTGTGTGAATTTGATCATTCACGTATTTCAAAACAGCACAACTACTTAACTTAGGTAGGTACAATACCTATGTACTTTAAACGTATTTCGCATCAATAATCGCTTCAATAAACTAGGACAGTCATATACCTACCTTGAGGGTACTTTCGTTTTATTTCAATTTATTTATAAATACCTACTTAGTGATTACTTAGATACTGCCCTGAACAGGGGCGGATCATGAATTTGTGGGGCCCTGGGCTAATACTACTTATGGGCCTACGTATGTTTTCTTATTTTTGCGCCATTACACAAAGCAAACTCATTCCCACATCACACATCCACACAGCAAAACCTGTCCAACAGGTGCACATTGATCATAACAAATTAAACAAAATTTACATTTATCTAATTTTACCTATATAAATCAATCATTTCTAATTACTCAACTAATTGCCATTTTGTGAAAAAACTGTTTTGTCAAAAAATTGAAAAATAGGACAGTAAAATTTTATTTATATAGGTACCATACCATACCATACTATACCATCACGCCATTTCCCTATTTGGGGTAGGCAGAGAGAACCGAATGCCAGACTCCTCTCTCTTGACACACATTCTCGCTTCATTCACGTCCATATTTATATAGGTAATCTGACTTTATATTAGATATTTATTTATTTATTAAATATTGCTTCTCGGGTAACTAATAGGTAGGTACTATGTCAAATATTAATTTAACACGTACCCAATAACAAGTTTCCACATTCTGGAGACTTACGAAATTAATCGTTTCACAGATCCAGACTGAAAATACAATTAAAAACGGTGTCTCCACCGGGAATCGAACCCGGGACCTTTGGATCAGCATATATTGATATTTATTTAGATGGGTCGGTGGCAGAGCGGTTAGCGCGCTGGGCTAGTAATCCAGTGATCGCGAGTTCGAATCCTGCCTCGACCGATTTCGTTCACCTATAGCACAAGCATTTATTTGCTTATTTTAGGGAACGTATAGGAAGATGTATATGTAGGTACTTGTTAAACAAAGACATATTCATTTAAAAAAAAAATATTTATATTTTTATTTAATATTGGTTCTCGGGTAACTAACAGGTACCTACTATGTCAAATATTAATTTCACACACCCAATAACAAGTTGCCACATTCTGGAGACTTACGATATTAATCGTCTCACAGATCCAGACTGAAACACAATTTAAAACTATGCCTCCACCTGTGATGGCTGTGATATTGAGATAGTTATAATGTTGGCTTTATGAATAATCAAAATTTACACAAAACAATTTGTAGATCATGATTAAATAAATAAATATATAATATAAAATTTTTCATTTGTTTGTGTCACGCAGATATAAGCATTAGCTAGATGAATAGTGTTCGAATACAAATAAAAAAATCTTGAACAGGCCCAGCTCTCTGCTCTGCAAGCGTATTTTGTAAGCAAAACGTAAGAAATTTTAACGAAAATATTAAAAAAATATTCTATTGATTTATATGATGGAAATTGTATACCTTTTTAAATTATGATATATATGTGAACCTTGTATTGTTTTTGTTAATAAATAAAAAAAAATAAAAAAATAACTTAGTGTACGCACTGACAGCTAATTTTACAACCTTTCTGCCATTCCGCGAAACTATCTGCTTTCGGCCGCGCGGGTTTGAGAGAAACAGGGGTAGCCATTAGCCATGATTCCTTTGCGACTGGAATTCCTTTCGATAGACGCATATAATTATCGCCAAATATCTTGAACGAGCTTCCGGTTCCGCAGATCGCAAATTTGTGTCTTTTTGCTTCGTTGGTTTACGTGCAAAAAGTTATTTGGCGACACCTACATATACACGGATTGATTGATCGCATGGTTGCTAGCTTTATGATTGTATTAATTTCAGATACTTTTTTTCTCATAATTTCGTCTATTGTTTTCAATGGAGAATGGGAGGCCTTTTGTATTTTTAAGGGCCCTGGGCTGCAGCCCAAAAACCCCTTATGTAGATCCGCCCCTGGCCCTAAGCATATAATGCATTAACGAATCCATTGATACCATTTTCCCTATATCATTGTCAGTTGTATTGATAAATTACTATGGGAACTGAACAATATAAATAGGTCAGTATAGTTTTAATAACAGGGTCGATGTCCCGAGCAAAATTATTGATTGCACTCAAAACACATATACAACAAAATATAACATTTTTTTTAATTATAAGTAAGTATGTAGGGACTTCAGAATACTTCAAATATATACAATTTATGGCTCCAAATATACCTACCATTTACATGACCAATAAACTGATTTCAAATGTTACACTACCCATAAATATAGCAATTTTTGGATCATTGATAGCAGTCTCTGCGAGTGTATGATTAGTGATGAGACACTGGATCATTTATTTCTTGATTGCCCCATAAACGATAGGTATCAATCCTTTTTTACTGACCTCATAGACTTTGGGGTTCCAATGCCAACAAATGTGAGGACATCGTTGAGCTACAATTCCAGGCAGGTGAACATTTTGATCAAAAAAGTCATCAAAATTAATGACATTAAAATCTAACTCTGTACTCTGAAGTAAAATAAATATACAAAAATAATTTAGGTTTCTCTCTATTTAGACAATTTAATATGTTAACTTAAATGGATGAGAACACTCTTAACGGGTGAAGTGCAAAAAAAAAGATGAAACAAAATAACTGACGTGTTGAAATAGCAATTTTCAACACTTTGAAGGCTCCGCAAACCACTTCTACATTATCCAATCATTTATATACCTGCTGTGGTTGTTTTACAGAAAAATAATCAACTTTTATACTATAATGTAAATTTGGCTATCGCTGTCTCTTGGTATATTATGTATCCTAGGTAGGTTATTATTGTTATAAGTTTGTTCTGATATATATCCACAGTTTTTATAACTAAGATGACTAGATTTTACAAGAACTCATCAGACCACAAAACCATCGACTCTTGTGTCCGTTTCCTTACTTAGACAAGATTGTCTTATACCTAGTTTAGTATTGAATTATAGAAGTAATATTCCGATGGAAGGTCTAATTTATTGTTCCTTCAATGCCTAATTGCTCATTTTTAGAAAAGAAAATTTACCTTGAAGGCCATTATATCGTAAAGCAAATAATGGTCATGCATGATCAATACTTAATTGTTTTTTTTTCAATATCTCGAAGTTAATTTAAACAATTTAAGATAACGTCAAATAACCATGATAGTTAATGTCCATTTTAAGTAATATTTGGTCCAATCTTGTTAATTAATATTAAGTAGGTACCCCACAAATATCAAAATCCTCCAAAGTATTTTTTTCTGCCTGTTTCAAACCAAAATTTCAACTTTAAAGTCAATAAACACTAACACAGAGGCTTCGCAGCATATAACATGTTATCCAACTGTCGATTTGTTCAAGAAAATTTATTTCTCAAAACAGATCGACAAAGTTTTTACTCAAGATCCGCGAGATTTTGTATGGCCAGGTCTACTTTTTTTTCATTCATGTAACCATAATATGATGATTGCATTTTATTGTAGGTATATTGCTTCCCGGGCAAATAATAATTTAACCCATAAAAAAATAACTTTTGTTCTTAATTGTCTCACTAATTGAAACAGAAAACATATTGAAAAATTGAGTCTGATACCTAAATAACTGACCCACAAAAGCCTACCTTCAATATTTAAGTGTTTAGTAATTTTACTATGTATTATTTGTAATTTTTTGCTATTAATTCTTCTTCTTTTTTGTAATTGAATCCCATTTAGTAATGTATGGGGTTTTCATTGATCCACAAACAAAGAAATGTAGGTAACTTGTTGGTTTATACATTGTGTATGAACGTATTACTGTATAACTCTTTCTTTATCAATAAAATAAATATAGTATGTTAATAATTTGACTCAATAATACCAAATATTGCAAAGTATCAAAATTATTCTGTTAATAGCGATTCTGTAACCTTTGTAATATTAATCTGATACTAGGTACCTATTTTTTAATCGAACAAATTTGATAATGTTTCTAGATATATTTGTTGTTTTTACTAGGACTATCGTTTCGGCTGACTAGGCACTAATCAACTGGTGAAATACCTAATATAATGGAGTTCTACAACTTAAATACCGTCAGTATTTAAGTACTATTTTACTTCATCCAAAACCTATATTGGCACCAAACAGCTGAGATCAGACGTGGAAATGTGACATCAGATGAAATACCCATACAGCGAGGAGTACGGCAGGGTTGTATCTTGTCTCCTCTACTTTTCAACTTATACTCTGATTATGTATTTAAAAGAGCTCTCAACAACACCGAGAGGGGTATAAAAGTCAACGGTATAGTAATTAATAATATCAGGTACGCCGATGATACTGCATTACTGGCGGATTCTATTTCTGATCTCCAGGAACTGTTAAACAATGTCAATGTATTTGGTGAACATTTGGGCTTATCTATAAATGTAGCCAAAACAAAGTGGATGACATTTGGTCGATGTGAATATCCTGGTTCTTCCTTGCAATTAATGGGCAAGGTTATAGATAAGGTGGATAAATTTATATAAGTACCTTGGCAGTATTCTTTCGGAGTCCCTTGACCCGGATCTGGAGATCAAGTGCAGAATTGAGATAGCAAGAGCTGCCTTTAATAAAATGAGATCTTTCTTCTGTAACGAAAAGCTCAATATGGACCTGAGACAGCGGATGATGAGATGTTATGTGTGGTCTGTGTTGCTATATGGCTGTGAGACTTGGACATTGAAGGTTAACACCATGAACAGGCTGGAAGCTTTTGAGATGTGGTTACATCGCAGAATGCTCAAAATCCCTTGGACAGATCTGGTTACGAACTCAGAAGTCTTAAGTCGAGCCAGAACAACCAGGAAACTCTTGTCCACAGTAAAGGCCCGCAAGATCACATATCTGGGTCACATAATGAGGGGGGAGAAGTATCACTTGCTCCAACTAATACTGAAGGGCAAGATAGAATGTCGCCGAGGGAATGGAAGGAGACAGTTGTCCTGGCTGCGCAACATTAGGGAATGGACCGGCTTCAGGACCGTAGAACAGATATTCCGGGCAGCACAGGACAGAGAGGGATTTGCCAGAGTGATAGCCGACGTTGGGGGTTCCTGACATGGCACCGGAAGAAGAAGAAGTATTGACAATTTAAAAAAAATCTGATACTAATTCATTTTCTTATATCCATTAGAAGTATTAGATACTTAACTTTTAAACGATCGTAGCTGCAAGCAGCCTTTATTTTGTAAAAGTAATTTTCAATATTATGCTATGTAATACAATGATTGCGTCATGATCTTATTCAGTTTTATTGCAAGTATATGAAAAGGTGACCCTTATTGTCAACAATTTATTCTCAAGATTACATATATGTTAGATCTATTACATCCACATTAGTAACATTCTAAATACCTATGTATGGCTAAAGTAGATCATGGATTTGCATAAAATTATGTTAAAGGTTAAATTGAAAGGATTTATAGATTGTTTTAATGATACAAAAAAACGAAAACAAATTAAGTATTTGTTGATTTTTAAAATGCTTATCAATTGAAATTTTCAAATTAAAATCTATAAATTTAAAAGTCAACCACGGGATTCAACCAAATATGTATCTATTCAAGTTGTGAATTAGTATCTATAAAATAAATTCAATCATAACTCAAAACGTCGAAAGGATAGTGCGAAGTTCAGTCCTTTTTTCCTACCCCAAATAAATACCCCAGATTGATGTTATGCATGTTTGTACGATGATTAAGTATCAAACTATAACAGTCTCCGTAGATATTATGTAGTGTATTCTGCCATACAAATCGTACGAAACGATTTCGACACAATTCAATTTTAAGAAAAATTGTTTAAGTATAAAAGTTTGAGATGAACTGAAAATTAAATTAACTATTTGGCGTGTTTCGGTGTTTTTCGATATTGTAAATAAATTTGGAAATATAGGCAGTTTAACACAAATAGGTGATTATAAAATGTTTTTCGTAGTAAAAAAAGTTTGAGAAACCATGAACCTTTTTCATAAAAACGAGTTAAGATATTTAATTTGTCTACACCTATTTATAAAAACTTACAGCGTTTTGAGATATGTGGAAATATAAAATTCACCTTTGATGACCCCTGACTGGAAAAAAATCAAAATTATGAGTATAAAAGTTTTGAAGGGCTAAAATTTACTATATGTTCTGAAATTTCGTGCTTTGTGCATCGAGCGGATCAAAAGTTATATGGGGAGAGGGGACACAGACACGCACACATACACAAAAAAAACATAAAATGTTCTAATCCTATTTTTTAATTCATCAATAAGTATATATAGAACATAATATGCCGCGAAACCTCTAAGTTGGTGATTTTTGCATGAAAAAGTCCAATACGCCTTTCAATATGTTCTTTCTTAGTAGGTACATACCCGCATCTTGGTTTAAAAATGTCGATTGTTAAGAGAAATAAATTCCCAACAAATCGGCAGTTACACAATGCTTTAGGATCGAGTGGTGTTTAGAAAGAAATGAATAAAAAACGTTCGTTTCACTGAAGTCTTATAATTTGTAGTGTTAGGAAATTTTTTTGTAGATTTTTCAATTATAATCTTGGTTTTGCGTGCATTACGGGTTCAAGACTAAAATTTGTACCTAAGACTTAAATGCAGATAGATGACTTGTAGTCTTGCAAAACATAACACTGAAAAAATTGCGTGTGCTGTGCAGAACACAAATTTGGGTTTTTTGTTTGGTTTATAGAAAATAGACCCCCTCTCAGCCGAAACATGTAAAGATATTTGCCGATACCTCCTACTAATATTTTTTTCAGTAAACCCTTTTAAAAATATTGGGATGTTTAGAAAATTAATGCTTTAAACAAATTTAATTTATAAACTATACAAAGTAAAAAATTACAAGTTCATTAACTTTCGTAGTAACGAATGACTGACCTTTTACAGAAAAAAAATAGTTTATACCTACCTAGATGATTTTTTGTAAAAATAGCTAGACTTTCTAAACTCTTGAATGACCAAGACCAGGGGTGCAAGACCAATACAACGATCGTCCCGCTTTGGCCTTGCATTTGCTCATCACTAAGAAAATCATCAAAAAATCGTATTTTACGCTAAAATTTATCGAATAATTCAGTGACTATACACCTTTTTTACATTCACAAAATGTTTTATAAAAATAAAAATACTCACGTTTTTTGTTTTGACAATGATGCTGTATTACCCATTTTTTCACTAATTCACTTTTGAATATTTTACTGTCTATTATAAAGTTGAAATAATATTTCGATTCAATTAAAACAGCGATAAACATATAATCCAACTATAAGACGGCCATAGCATAGTAGGTAGGTACTGTGTATTTATAAATAAATAAATTAATAAAATAAATCTTTTTTTTATTTAAGTACCCACACTGTGACAAAAGCAGGACATGATCTATGATAATCAGCGCCTGATCAGCTAATTAATCAATAAAATTGAATTCCTCTTAGACAGTTATTTATTATAAATACTTATAATATATTTCTCATTGTTAAAAATAAAAAGAAATTGAAATATAAAAAAAAACTGAACAAATCATTAAATTAAAATAATATTTAGATGGGTGGTGGCAGAGCAATTAGCGCGCTGGGTTAGTAATCCAGTGGTCGCGAGTTCGAATCCTGCCACGACCGATTTCGTTCACATATAGCACAAGCATTTATGCTGAGACAAAAAAAAATGTGCTGATTAGTAAACAAGTATAATTATTTCTCGCTAATCTAAAAGTTTCCTTTTCTAAACAATCAAATAAATATTTGATATCAAACTTAAGAAAATATTTTTAAATGCTTAGGTGATTTTTATAAATTGATTTATCATGAATAGTATTAATCAACCTACTCAATTGAAGGCAAAATAATTGGAGAACGTTGCGTAAAAAGTACAAAGTGATCACCAGAGTCAGTGGCGTAGCTAGAAAGTATGGGCCCTCGCGTGAAAATTTCAAAAGGACCCTCTAAACTTTGTTTAGGCCCTCATCCCACATGCAAATATTACGGGCTCTCGAACATTTTTAAAAATATGAAATGTACCTACTAACTTAAACTAGGTACATCAACGTTAAATAAGATAAAAAAAATATGAAATGTATTAACTTAAACTACATACGTCATTAAATAAGATCAAAAATATGAAAATTGCAATAACGTCGTTAAATAAGAATATTAATTATAAATTTATATTCTGATTTTTAAATTTCTTCTTTTTTGTAAATCGAATATTACTTGCAAGATCATTTTTAGTTGTTTTCGAAAGTTTATTTAAATTATGTATGTTCTGGAAAATATTTTCAGGTTGATATAAATTATTTTTTCATATACCTAGATTGTTTAGAAATTTTGGCCCCTTATCTAGATGGACGGACCCTTATATGCTTTGTATGACCCTGCTGTTAGGTAGCTACGCCACTGACCGGGGCCCGATCTATGGTTTTCGGCGCCTGGTGCCCAAAATTTAAAAGGTGCCCCCTGTTATTCAAAATCGGTAATTAATAATAATTATATTTACTCTCTTTTTGTACCTACATAGTAGATACCTTCCAACACGGGCAAGCTTATTGCAAATTTGAAAAATCTACAAATCAACCAGGAATTGATTGTTTGTGGTCGTAATTTATTTTTTTCCTATTTCAAATTTTATTTGTTTCTTTTCTGGTGTTCGCAATTTATTTACGTTTTCTATGGCTTATCTGGATATAACCTCACTTTTCTTTTCACCCTCAATATTCGCTAAATAAGATGTTTACATTTACACGTTCAGTTTTTAGAATTTCATTTAAATGGATGAGCCGATATTTTAATGCCGACATTTATTTTTAATTCCATACCTATCAGATATGCACTCGCTTTGTCAAACATCTGTGTAATCCAATTCATCTTCATAATTATATCACTTTACTTTCAATCATTTCAATCCGATTTCTTCACAGGTAACTATAGGTAGGTATAGGTTAAATGAATTTGTAGCTAACGTATAAAGGGGTAAAAGATACTATAACTTTTGATATAATGATGACTTTGATGTATGAGTAGTTACAATGATAATAATAATTTATAATTGTTCTTATGGTGTGAAATGTGATAAATAATAAACTTGCAAAACATTTGTTTCACTTTGCTGTCGAAATTTGATGTTATTATTCAAATGCACACGTTAATCACAATATTTTTACTAAAGTTTGTTATTGAATTTTAAGTTTAAGAACACAAATCACTCACACATACACATTATCATTTGGATTTTAAGTTTTAATATTTATGAGAGCTGTATTGAAAATGGTATACGATTATTGACGGCATGGCACAGAATGGTTCTTCGTTCCTCAGGTAGCTTGTCCATCAACCGTATACAAAATCGCTGGCCTAAATAAAATAAAACGAAAGTGAAGGAAATAGGCACAATATTCGTCTATGTTTTCGCGAGTTAATTGTGGATATTATACATTCGTTATGTCATTGTTTCAATCGGCAAGTAGGTGTTTAATTCGTGTTATAATAGACCCACGAAATCAATTTGCGCTTAGGTCATCATCAAATAAATTGCCTAAAATTATAATTTGGAGTGATTTTCTAATAGTGTATCTACCTATTTTGTCCTTTGCACTGAAATACATACCTATCAATATTTTATAAATCATTTGAATCTATATAAGTGATTACTGATTTTTGTTGTAACTACGGTTCATAGTTTTTGATATTTATTTTTAATTAAGCTATAATAACTGCTCTGTGACAAAAAACCTATGTGATTGATTGCACAATAGTGTGTAGTAAAAATCAATAACACGAAAGTATGACATAATTCAATTATAAAAATACTACCTACCATAATATTATTTGGAACGTTGCATTTTTTACATGAGTAAAACACAAATCATTTTTTTGAGCTTCAACATTTTAATAAACTCTTATTCTACTTTGATTCTTTTTACACCCTTTTCATAACTTTACATGACTGTACTGGAATTTTGCAATCGTTTTTTTTGCAAACTACTTATTTTCCCGCCCAGGGAATAAACAAATTCTGAAACTTTCAGAATTTGTTTATTCCCGATGACAGTGAACATTAAAACTGTTTTCATATTGATTCATTTGATATTTTGATAAAAGTGGACGATTTTGTATTTCATACAAAGTAAATAATAATACATACATAAAACCAGGAATACTTTTAATGAATTTCTTTTGACAATAACATTTCAGTGCGAAGATAACTTTGATAAGCGTGTTGTCATTTTTTTTATTAACTTATTATTTAATATTTCATAAAAAAATATGGCATATTCCAACTGTCGATTCGTTCATGAGAATTCAATTCTCTTTTTTTGAAATTTTGTATGGTGTAGTGGACTTTTTGCATGCTAATAACACCAACTAGAGGCCTCGCAGCATATATGTTCCCATACATGGATTTACTCAGAATTCGGAGTAGAACATTTTATGTGAGTTTTGTGTGTCTGTGTGTGTGTTTGTGTGTGTGTCTGTCCCCCCCCCCTTATAACTTTTGATCCGCTCAATTTACAGAGCACAAAATTTCAGAATATATAAAAAGTTATAGGCCTACTAAACTTTTATACTCAGAATTGTAAATTTTTGTTTCAGTCAGGGGTTAACAACTTTTGAAATTTTAGTTTATTTTTCCATATATCTCAGAAACCATAAAAGCTAGAACGCTGAAAATTGGTAAAAAGATAGACAAATAGAAAATCTCAAAATGTTTTTTTTTTAAATTCCAGGGTTTCTCAAACATTTTTTACTAAGAAAAATATTTTTTTATGATAAATTTATGAGTTTAACTGCCTATATTTCCATTTTTTTTTAATATCGAAAAAAGCCGAAACACCCCAACTAGATAATTTAATTTTATATAAAAAATAAAAACATTGTGTTAGCACATCTCAAATTTTTTTTAACAATTTTTATAAAAATTGAATTTAGTGACGACATCACTTCATACAATTTGTATGGTAGTCGCCTATACACAATATGTAAGAAGACTTAATAGTTTGATACTTAAATCTCCAAACATACATACATACCATCATACTGTTTTCATATTCTGTGTAGGAAAAACAGACTGACCTCCATACTATCCTATCCTGACAAACATACCTACATGTTTTATATAGAAAATAAAATATCTTCCAATATTTATTAATTTGTGTTTATAGTTTGGTACGTATTCTTTGATTATGCATACTGTCGCCATCGACAGTTGGATCTCATGTGTTACATGCAACTATTATTACGTATGTATTTACATTATGTTATATGATTAATAAAATAGTTTTTATAAAAAAAAATGTTTTGAAATTTTACGCCAAATTAAGCGCTGACGGAGTAAACTGTGGTTTGTAGTAAAATGACGTATTATATGACGACTTTTTATCCAAAAAAATAATTCTTATTTTCTCAAACAGTAAGCTAAAGCAAAATTTTCATTAAATTAAAATTAATTTTGATCAAAATAAATTTTGAGAAAAATATTTGACAGTAAATCTGAATAAAATTTATATGAACATTACGGAAGTTTTAAGTAATATTCACTTGCTTCGATTGCTTATAAATTAAACGTCAAAAGTGGGTTTTCCATAGATTATGAAGTCACGAAGTTTTGAGGGAATAGTGTTGTAATGTCGATAGCATAAGTTTTGTAATATTATTTAATACAAAAATTGTACATATTTTATCATTGCTATTGTTTATGCAAAATCTTATTTACAAAAGAATTGAATCATGAAGCGTCCAGGTTTGCCTAATATTAACGTGTTGTTTCTTAATTGACATATTGAAAGATAACCTATAAAATATTTCAAAACAATTATTTTACAGAAATCCAAGAATATTTCCTACAAATATTAGACAAGGAAAAAGACGTTTCTGCTGGAGTAGCTGCCATAAGAACCTTGCTTAAAGTATTAGAACAATATAATGGTAAGCATATTGCACTTGAATATTTGCTGTAGTCTTGAATATTACTTGGTAATTATCTTGATGGAAACTCACTATTTTACCTACAAATCAGTTATTTGTGTTGTGTAACCTATTTGTGAAGTGAACTCATCAACTATAGCTAGTTGATATCATAATTCAAATATGGAAATAATTATATTTCATATTGATTGATGCAACAACATAATATAATATAAGAACTTTCAAAAAATGGATTGATCAGGGATCTCAAAAAAAAGGCATAGTTAGTGAATGTTGCGCAAGCGCTTAAAGTAATTCACAAACCAGCCGATGAAAGGTCGTAAGCTCTGTAGGTGACTTGATTTCCCGGTTCTCCTATAATATTCCAAACTTCATCTGTGTTTAGATATTATTTTGTCAAAAAAATATCATCGACTCCCAACAGGGGAAAAAAATTGCAATGTATGTGTATATTTATAGATGCAATCATAAAAATATTCAATTTATACATATATTTCTCTTCTTTTTCACTTTCGAACTTTGATAAGCAAACATTACGTTTTAGGTCCTCATTTTTTTCTTGGGTTTGATTTCCAATGGAAGAAGAATTAAAAATTATCTATCACACCTTTTCATATGTAAAATATTGTTAATCCAACTGTCGATTTGTTCAGGAGAACTTTGTTCTCTTAACATATCGACAATGTATCAAGCCAGAATACGCGAGAATTGTATGGAGAGGTCTACTTTTTTCACGGCTTTTCCAACTTTGAAGTCAAAAAACACCAACTTAGAGGCTTCGCAGCATATATGTTCCATACACGGATTTACTCAGAATTCGGAGTAGAACATTTCGTGTGTCTGTGTGTGTGTGTGTCTGTGTGTGTGTGTGTCTGTGTGTGTGTCTGTGTGTCCGTCCCCCCCTTATAACTTTTGATCCGCTCAATTTACAGAACCTAAAATTTCAGAATATATAAACAGTTGCAGGCCTACAAAACTTTTATACTCGGAATTTTGAATTTTTGTTTCAGTCAGGGGTTATCAACTTTTGAATTTTTATTTTATTTTTCCATATATCTCAGAAACCATAAACGCTAGAACGCTGAAAATTGGTACAAACATAGACAAATACAAAATCTCAAATGAGTTTTTTCAAAAAAATTCCAGGGTTTCTCAAACATTTTTTATTAAGAAAAATATTTTTTTTATGATAAATTTATGAGTTTAACTGCCTATATTTCCAAAACTTTTACAATTATCAAAAAAAGCCGAAACACCCCAACTAGATAATTTAATTTTCTATAAAAAATATTAACATTGTTGTAGAAGATCTCAATTTTTTTTTAACAATTTTTTTAAAAATTGAATTTAGTGACGACATCGCTTCATACATTTTGTATGGCAGTCGCCTATACACAATATGTAAGAAGACTTAATAGTTTGATACTTCATCTCCAAACATACATACATACCATCATGCTATTTGCATATTCTGGGTAGGAAAAAAGGAACTTCCTCCAAACTATCCTATCTTGACATACATACCTACATAATATATGTTGTATAGAAAACAAAATATCTGAAAATATTCAATAATTTTTATTTATGGGTTTATAGTTTGGTACATATTCTTCAACTATACATACTATCGCTATCGACAGTTGGATCTCATGTGTTACATGCAACTAGTAATATAAATTGTTAATTTATATGTTTTAGCTGCTACAGTTCAGGAATTAGATACAAATCTCCAACAAGCTGTTGATGTAATGAGGAATACAGATCAACCTATCACAGCAGTATCATCGGGTTGTGAATTGTTTTTAAGATTCATTACACTAGCCAAATTGGATACGGAAGTAAGATCAAATTTTCTTCTTCACTTATATTGAATTGATTTATCTGTTAACACGACATTACACGTGCTTAAAAATATACAAGCACAGAAGATTCTCTGCCAGAAAATAATTTAAAAATAAATATGAAATAAAAAATAAACATTATGTTTTTTTTTTTAATTATCTCAATAGAGACGAAGTTGGAATATTTATTGTAGGAGAACCGGGAAATCAAGGCACCTACAGGGCTTACGACCTGTCATCGGCTGGTTTACGTGATCACTTTATGCGCTTGCGCAACGTTCACCAATTATGCCTTTTTAATGAGAGAAAAATTGAATTGATAGGGATCTCATTAAAAAGGCATAATTGGTGAACGTTGCGCATGCGCATAAAGTGATCACGTAAACCAGCCGATGACAGGTCGTAAGCCCTGTAGGTGCCTTGATTTCCCGGTTCTCCTACAATAAATATTCCAACTTCGTCTCTATTGAGATAATTAAAAAATCTGTTAAAAAATATCTTTGACTTCCGACAGGGAAAAAAATCCAATGTTTGCGCATATGCAATAATAAAAATATATTCGAAACATTATGGTTATTAAAAGAAAAGAAAAAACAATACCATGTCTTTATTGTGTCAAAAACAATAGCATCATATCTGCATTACACACACGTCTAGGCCAGATATTCTTTGTTCTGGTGAAATATGTGTAGATTATCTACATGATAAATGTACTACATAGAAGAACAGACATGATATAGACATGATTTTATTTAAAAATAAATCGTGTCGGAGATTCTCAGCCTCTGCGTGTAATAGCATGTTAATATTGTTTAATTGAATGAATGCGAAATGAATTTAAATTAATTTTTTTATAATTTGTGGACTAAAATTAATAGAACCAAAAACTATATAAAAATTGTCGGCCTTCATGGTTCAGTTGGTTAGATATCTGACTCTTGAGCCAAAGGTCCCGGGCTCGAATCCCGGTAGAGACACAGTTTTTAATTAATAGGTTTTTTGTGTTAAATTAATATTTGACATAGTACCTGTTAGTTGCCCGAGACGCTATCATAATTTAATGTAATAGTGGAAAATTAAAATGAAAAGTTATAAATTTCATAAAATATTGGATTGTTATCGTAATATTGTTTATTGCTTCAATGTAATGGTTAGATTTTGATGTTTCATTTATGTTGCTTGCTTAGCAATATTTATATACCTATAATCTGATTGATTCTGCAATTGTATTTTATTTTCAGTCTTTTGAAGAATGTAAACAAATAATGTTAGAAAGAGGAAAATTATTCCTAAATAGACTTCTTGAGACACGAGGGAAAGTAGCTAGACAAGCCGCTCCATTTATTGTTGATGGATGTGTAAGTATTATCATTTCAATTAACGATAATGTTTATTATCATTTCATTAAACGATAATATGTATTTTTCATTGACTTTAATTAAATAAAAATATGGCATATTTTATAAAGTTTTATAAATCGTCAAAGAATCTACTTAGATTCTAGAATTAAACAATGTAAATTGCTGTGTACATGTTATTTTTCTTCATCAAATTATCTTCAAGACTTATTTTGTAACTTGATTATACAATATATCAATCATTTTAGATTTTTTTTATTTATTTTAAGAAAAGTTTTACACAATAATTGGGATCTCACTAGCCTAAAGGCTTTCAGTGAGATACCCATACAAATAGATCTAGTGCAAATGTTTAATTCCTTAAGATACATTATTAAAATTATAAATAAAAAACATACATATGCATATAAACACATATACACTCACACACACATACACTGTAAATTGTAACACTATTCATATTCCTCATAATATGCCTATTCACAATAAATATTATTTTGGAGATTCAATTCATGAATATCTTGAATAAATAATATGTTGGTTGTATACCCTCAATGTTTATTTTTTTTTCAGAGAATATTAACCCATTCTAAGTCGAGGGTAGTTTTACAAACAATGTTAGAAGCTGTCAAAGTTCATAAAAGGTTTGAAGTGTACATCACAAGGTCATCACCAGATAATTCTGGGTAAGGTACTCTTGTTTAGTCTAAACACTTTCAATAATTATGGCAACATTATACAGTACAATCTCGCTGTATAATGTTGCCATAATTATTGAAATATTTAAAAAACATTTGATTTCATTCTAATTTTATTAATAAACAATTATGCACTAGCATGTAAGTTTAAATTATTAAGAATTTACTTCCGAAATCTTTATTATTATAAAAAAATTATATTATTTATAATCCCATTTCAGTGAAGAAATGTTTGATTTATTGACAAAAGCTGGTGTAGGTTGTACCCTTGTTTTGGATGCTTCAATTGGATATGTAATGGAACAAGTTGATATTGTAATGATTGGAGCTGAAGGTGTTGTAGAGAGTGGAGGAATAATTAATAAGGTATTTAATAAAATATTATATTGCATTTTAATTCTAAATTTATTTCATACATTTTATTTTGATGTACATTCTATTACACATGTCATACAGCTATTTATCTATTTTTATGACTTTATTTTATCTTTAATATTTGGTTTTAAATCATTTTTCTTTCAAAATGTAAAGAATGTCACAGGGATTGTTATATTTAGCTAAATAATTCAAGAAAAAACTTAACTATAATATCTAGAATATAGTATTCTTTATTTATTCAATATCTTACAGATGGCAGTTGCATAGAATATTGTAACATTAATGTATTAATAAGTTCACATTCTTTTGAATTGGGAAATGATATATGGAATTCCTAAATTGATGCATGTTGTGCAAGTACTTCAAACGATTGCTTGAGTCAGTCAACGATAGGTCGTAAGACATGTAGGTGCCTTGATTTTCCTGTTTCCTACAAATTCTTCTGCATCTCTGTTATGATTTATGTTTCATTGTGAATAAATCATTCCATAAATTATAAATGAAATTCAGAAATTTTATATAAAAGTCTAGTATATAAAAGTAGAGCATCCCTGGGGGTACTCTAATACCGGTATGTATGTTCCGCAATTTTTTGAAGATTTCAAATTATATTTTTTTTTCGTACTTTCTTGTCAAACCATGACCAACAAGACCTCATTGGTTACAGAAACATGAATTATTGAGATAGATGCTAGATTTTTTTTCCCAAATATGTGAATAGTATAGGTACCTTGTAGGCACAAAAAGAATTGTGGGCGGATCTGATACCATCACGCCATGAAAAAATGTTGAATCTCAAAATTAGTTACAATATCAAATATTTAAAAAAAATTGAGGACGATTTAATGAAAATATTTATGTAGATATAAATATAAAATAAAAAATACTTGGTTTTCCTTCGTCCATCGTCAGAATAATTCGTCTTGATTCAATTGAATTTTATTGTCCATCGATAAACTTAACTCAGACAAAATTAAACTTAAAAAATTTCATCTAAACTTTTTAAAAAATTTTGCCAATTTCATCAACTATTTATCCTATAAATTTCATGATCTATCTTTATGGCGTCATACTTAAAAATTGTTCCAAAACACATAAGGGCGATAACTCATGTAGAGAAATTTTGATTAAGCTCCATAAAAAGTGTATGAGGAAAAACAATCATAAGTACATGCATAACATCAAGCTGTTTACCTATTCGTGGCAGGAAAAAAGAACTGAACTGCACACTATCCATCCTATCCTGACATACATGTTTTGTATAGAAAACAAAATATTTTAATATATTAAATAATTTGGTACGTTTTATTTATAACATACTTGGATTTTTACGTATTCTTAAACTTTTGTCATCAATAGTTGGGTCTCATTTGTTACATCCATTTAGTACTAAAAAGAAAATTGTAAATATTTTTTTTTAATATGAATTTCCACAACATTAAAGCCTCTACCTTAGAAAATCATCGATAGTTGGATCTCATGACATGTGTCACATTTAATTAGTACTAAAAAATAAAGTTTTTCTTATTTTTTTTTTAAATGAATTTCCACAATGTCACCTCTACCTTAGAAAAATTAAAATTTTTTCACTAGAAAAAAAATGTGTTTTCATATGTTCTGCTTCCATGGGTTTAAATGAATTTGTTCTTATTTTTCTAGATTGGTACATATACAGTGGCAATGTGCGCTAAAGAGCTTAAGAAACCTGTTTATGTATTGACAGAAAGTTTCAAATTTGCTAGACTGTATCCTTTGAATCAGCGTGATCTACCAAATGAATTTAAATACTTGTCTAGTACTTTAAAAAAGGATCTCTCCAAAGAGCATCCGCTTGTCGATTACACTCCACCAGCGTACATTACATTACTCTTCACTGACTTGGGAATCCTCACACCATCCGCTGTGAGCGATGAACTCATTAAACTGTATTTGTAAATAATATATTTTTTATTTATTTCTATAAATATTTTTTTACTACTCACCCTTATTCATAATTTTTGTAGAGAGACTATTCTTACTCTAGAAGCCACATTAATGCTGATGTTCTTTGGTAAGCCTGGTGTTAAGACATTAGGAATCTGAATACATAAGTTATTACAATTAAAATACCTTCATTATTAATATCATTTAATGATTCGGCGGATATTTTGTGGTAGTTAATATAAACCATTTTTGAAATATAAATTAGCTATAAACCACTTGTTTTTTGAGTCACTTCGTGACATGTTTCGGAAGCGCTGTCCTTCCATCGACCGGCGTGTCGAGTCTAAAATGTTGAATTTGTGTGTGTCTGTCTGTGAAGCGAGGGGGATGGCGGTTGAGGGTTGGTTGGGTTAGTGGGGGGAGGGGGGTATTGTGAAGTGTTTTTGTTTTTGATGGGGAATATATTAAGTATTGGAGAAGTGTTATGAAAGGTATGGTTATTTATAAGTTTTATTCTTTCGAGCGTTTCGTAGTTGTTAAGTCGGTATCCTTTATTCTGTGTTTCATGTAATAGTTTTAGTTTGTGGTTATTGAAAGAGTGATTAGTTTGGATAATGTGGTTAGCAAATTCTGAGAAATTATTGTTGTTTAAGCATCTTCTGTGTTCGTTAATTCTTATATTTAGGTTACGTGATGTCTGTCCTATGTAGTGTTCATTACAGTCACCACATGTTATTCTATAAACTCCACTTTTTTCTTTGTAATTTCTTTTAGTTTTAGAATTTAATAATGATCTACTGATGTTGTTGTTGGTGTAAAATGCAGCTTTGATACTAGTTGGCAGTGTATCTTTTATTTTTATAGAAATAGGTCCTGTGTATAGAATTTTTCTCCATTTTTGTTCTGTATTAAGGTTGTTGGTGTTGAATGGATATATGTATTGGTCAGTTGTTTTTTGTTTTTGTTTTTTGTCGAGCATGCTGTCTATTATTTTGTAATTGTAGCCGTTATTCAATGCGATTTGTTTGATGATGTGTAGTTCGTGTTGGAAGTTGTTTTGTGTCATAGGTATATTTATGAGTCTGTTTATCATGGAATGGAAGCTAGCAAGTTTGTGGGAGATGGGGTGGGACGAGGAGTTAGGTATGACAGTGTCTGTTGTGGTGGGTTTTCTGTAGATAGCAAGATCTAGTTTATTGTTTATAATTTGGATTGTGAGATCTAAGAAATTTATTGTGTTATCTTCGTGTTTTTCGATCGTGAATTTGATTTTATCGTTTAGGCTGTTGATATGTGTAAGAAAAGCATTTAGTTGTCTATCGGTTCCGGTGAAGATACAAAATATGTCATCCACGTATCTGTACCATGTCTTTACGTATTTATTCAGGTGGAATGTGGAATTAAATAGTTTTGTTTCCAAATTATCAAGGAACATATCTGCTAACACGGAACTAGCTGCCATTCCCATCGGTAACCCGTTGTTTTGTATATATATTTTGTGGTTGAATTCAAAGTAGTTCTGTTTGGTACATGTGTTTCCGGTACATAAATTCCAGTATAAAACTTATAAATAACCATACCTTTCATAACACTTCTCCAATACTTAATATATTCCCCATCAAAAACAAAAACACTTCACAATACCCCCCTCCCCCCACTAACCCAACCAACCCTCAACCGCCATCCCCCTCGCTTCACAGACAGACACACACAAATTCAACATGTTAGTCTCGACACGCCGGTCGATGGAAGGACAGCGCTTCCGAAACATGTCGCGAAGTGACTCAAAAAACAAGTGGTTTATAGCTAATTTATATTTCAAAAATACCTTCATTATTTCTAATCAAATCGTTTTGAAAAAAATAATTTAGATAGTTTGGGTATTAATAAATAAAAATATATCTTTACTTTTTGATAATGTTCTGTATAAATTCTTGTAGAAAAATAATGGCATACCCCAATTTTCAACGTTTATCTTATATTTTTAATGAAATATAAGGCGTAGTTCAACATATTTTTTTTTTAAATTAAAGAAGAAAAAAATATCTAGAAAAATATGATGTGACGTTGCATTAATGCTTCAGGTTTAGTAAATAAACCTAAAAAAACATTTATTTTCCATTCAGCGCCATTGTGAAATAAAAGTTTTTTTGGTTAATTAACTTAACCTGATTCATTAATGCAACGTTTACATTGTATTTTTTCAGATATTTTGATCTTCTTTAATTTATTAAAAAATATAATGCTCTATACCTTATAGTTTTTAAGAAATTTAAGATAAATGTCAAAAATCGGGGTATGCTTATTATTTTCCTACAAGTATATATACAGAACATAATTAAAAAGTTAAGGTATATTTTTCTTTATTAATATCCAAACTACCTAGGTTATTTTTTTCAAAATGATTCGTTTTGTAGTAATGATGCAAATTCGAGGAGACGGAATGAGAGGAGACGGATGAGGAGACGGAAGCCACCCTGAACGAGGACCTGGTAACTCTTGATGACTACTTTGAGCGCTGGCATCTGAGACTGAATCCCAGAAAGACCACAGCTATGGCCCTCCATCTCAACAACCAGCAAGCAAATAGGACACTAAATGTGTCCCTTAAAGGCGAAAGAATCCCAAATGAAGCCTGCCCACGATATCTTGGAGTAAAGCTGGACAGGTCTTTAACTTACAAACACCACCTCGAATCTGTACGAAATAAAATAAAATCCCGGAACAATATAATTTCAAAACTAGCCGGAACGTCCTGGGGTTGTGCAGTGCAGACGCTGAAAACATCAGCTATGGCTCTAGTGTACAGCACTGCTGAATACTGCTCCCCGGCTTGGGCCAGAAGTTCGCACTGCAACAAGATAGACACAGAACTCAACAAGACTATGAGGACGATCACCGGAACGGTGAGGCCTACCCCTCTCCCCTGGCTTCCAGTTCTGTCTAACATAGCCCCCCCTGAGCTTCGCAGATCCATGGCAACTGTTAACTTGATGGACAAGATAAGAAAGAACCCATCACTACCAGCTCATCAAGACATCTTCCAACATCCCGCCAGACGACTGAAGTCCAGAAGACCAATATGGACCATGGAAGATGTTAATTACAACATAAAAAGTGCATGGAAACAGAGATGGACAAGTGCGGAATGCCACAACAAGTCCCTGATTGCGGATCCCACAGTGCAAGTCCCTGGCTTCAACCTGCCTAAAGACTTTGGGTTCAACTCAACAGAATCCGCACAGGCCAGGGGTGCTGTAACTATCTTCTCTGGAAGTGGGGGAAAAGAACCTCTCCCAATTGCGAATGCGGAGCGGAGGCTCAGACGGTGGCACATTTGGTGGGGGAGTGCACCTTACACGGATTCGAGGGAGAGATGGAGGACATCCACAGACTCGCCCCAACGGCGGTCGACTGGCTATTGACAGCAGAGTTTCGACTTTGAGCCAAGCAGTGCCGATGCCATACGCAAAGTAAAAGTAAGTAATGCAAATTCAAATTGAAAAAAATAGGTACGTTGGCAGCAGTCACCCTCTTAAGTCGATCATCTCTTGTATGTGAAAAGTTTCTTTATATTTTAAATAAATATTACTACTGCATTAGGTAAGTGTTTTTACCAAGATGACATGACATGGATGGTAACAGTAGGATTATTATGAGGGCAATTTATTATTCATTCAATAAATATCTTGAATTATTCCTTTATATGTTGTTACTTAAAAAAATACATGTTATATTTTCATAAAAATCTTTATTACATAAAATATGTATGTACTATATTTACAGGTTATTTTTTTATATTTCGAAATGTAATTTACAAAAGCAATAAAAACTATAGATACATCTTGATTCTTTCAAACTGATTCCATTTTCATTGCTTATGATCATGCATTATTACCAAAATAAATAAAATAAAAAATAGTTTTGTTGGAAGTAGGATTTTTGATATTAAATAAATGTGAATAATAAAAATAACATTGTTATATTGGTACATATTTCTATTACGATTAGGCAAGAATACAAATTTCATGGAATATTTTATTAATCTTAAAAAATATTATATAAAATACAAACATGGCAATTTTTACAGTCAAATAAAATTACATTATAATACCAATATATAATACACAAAACATAATAATTACATAGGTACATACCATGGCAAAATGTTATTGTTTATAATTATTCTTTTTAATATAATATAGCAACCATTGGATCATCAGTATAAACTGATTGGAAAGTGAATTAATCCAATTAATAAGTTACATCCTATTTTTGAGGACATTTGATTTTCTATTTATGAAAATCTCCAAAGACAAATTTGATGAGTTCATCTTACAAACCCGAAGCAATGAACTGTTTATTATTATTGTACCATAGTACCAAATTGATAATAATTCAGAAACATGTACAAAGAAATTATAAAAAACGCAGAAAAATAAAAATATACACTTTACTCCTTAAAAATATTCTTTACATTATTAAAAATAAATAAGTATACAAAACGACTATAAAAAAATCTCACTTTTGGCACAACTTAAAAAATACACTCCTTCATTTTTAGCATGCATTTAAGTTAATTCTATTAACCAAAGCAGTTTTAGTATTCTATAATCTATGACTACATAGTTTTTATCTACGACATTTCATGTTTGCAGATCATACTCTTCAATTCATAAATTAGGAGGTCAGATTACATTTTTCCTACAAAGTTTTTAAAACTGATTTTCTATTGGCATACTAAATATTTTATCACATTCTTGATTATTACGCAACTTCCTACATAGGAGATTCAAAGCGAATGCGATTGCGAAGAGATCCGAAGCGGTTACACGCGAATTCAAAGCGATGCGATATGAATCGCCTACGTAGGACGTCGTGTTAATGTGTTTTTAGAGGAACTTTTTACAAATTTTTTGTTTATCATTATTTATTATTTTGTTTTGTATTAGTCAAAGTTGTTGCTGAAACTGGATATATTTTAAAATTAATGTCGAATTTGTGGAAACCTTTGATATTGTTTAGACATTTTAATTTTTATTACAATATTAATAAAACTGAATTTTGAAACAATATTTTCATTAGAAGAATGTGATTAAAACTCTTGTTTGGAGTGTGCTGCTATATGGCAACGAAACGTGGACCATCAGCCGGAGAGAATCTGGACATCTGGCTGTCTTCGAAATGTGGTGCTGGGCGCATGGCTAGGATCCATCGGTCAGAACACATTCCTAAGGACGTGGTACTGTGCAGACTCGAAGAAACGAGACAACTCTTAACGAGGGTTGCCCAACAATGATCCAAATGGTTAGGCCATAATATTAGGCATCGAGTCTGTATGTTACTATTGCCGTGAAAGAAATGATGGAAAGCAGAAACTATAGAGCTCGAGCTTTTGAGACAGTTGATCATTGATGTGCGCTGTAGCAGCTACCAAGAGATGAAGAGGCCGGCGGACAACAGAGATATGTGAAGAGATGGAGTGCTTGGAGCAAACCAATCCTAGGATTGTAACCATGAAGAAGAAGTATATTATTTTCAGTAGGAGTTGATGTATTTACATTGGAATTAAACATAACCTCAATTTTTATTTCTTACTTTTCTTTTCACTGTATCTTAAACCAAATTAATTTATTCTAATATTATACAAAAAAACATTCTTGGTCCATTGAGTTATAAATATAAATTTTTCACTAGAAGTATTTAATTAAATTATCACATATCGGTAAATAGTGCATCGACTGCGGAATATATCTGATCAAAGTGTGGCCTCAGTTCAGGATCATACTCCCAGCACTTGGACATTAATCTGTACATTTCCTCGGGACAATCTTCTGGAGGTGGCATTCTATAACCTGAAAATAAATATTGAAGCCTGATATTAGCAATTGAAACTGAATTATATTTGATAAACTCTCTTTGAACAACACATGTTTTCAGAATGAACTATACAGTATGCTTGACAGTCTTCTGGAATCGTAGCATAATTTGTCTAATCATAACAGTATCATTTTTTTATATTAAATAGTCAGTAGTATACTATGATCATGGTTTCAGTGAAAACTTGTATTAAGAGTAGAATAAACTCCCTCTGACATACCTACATGGAATGCTTAGAACGGCCGCACACTAAAGGAGACTAATAGTGATTCAATCAAGCCATTAAACAAACAAAATGTAAGAAATTTTTTGTCCGCAACTTGTGGCGGCAACTAGTGGCTTTGCTGTAGCCGCCACTAGTGGCCCAGTGTGCGGGCTGCTCTGAAATATTTAAAGCTACTTTGTTTTGTAGAACCAACATTTACATAACAATGCTCATAAAATGTTTTTGTTTCATGAAATGGTGCAGTATAAATTCTCAACATTATTACTATATAACCATCATTTTTTTTTTGCCGTTCACCAGAGATTGGTGTTGATCAGCATAATTTTGTTTATAGTACAATTCAAAGACTCAAGACTGTACAGTGTCCTAAATCTTTTAACCATGAGTCGACCCTTCTCATAATACATATTCAAAATTACCTTTATCAATTTTTTCCCTTGCTTTTGAATTTGTCAAACCCGAGTATGGAGTATCACCTTTGGCAAATATTTCCCACATCAATATACCATAGCTCCAGACGTCACAGAGTGAAGTATATTTACCTAAAAATATTTTTGTATAAATTTTATAGGAATTTAATATTTTAAGATACCTACTGATTGTCTTCATAAAATTTGTTTTATTATATCATTTAAGTTAAAATGCGGATTTGTAAATGACTCAACATACAGAGGTTATTGCCATCTCACACATGATCTGTGAATGTCCAGTATTAATGGAAGCCAGACACAAACATCTCTGGGCATATACAATAAGACCCTAGGACTTAGAGGGCTTCCCAACTAGCAAAATTTATTGAATAGACCAAGATGCTATTAAGATTAATGGAACCCAATTAATGGAGTAATACAATAGATTACAATGGCTGCAGTGCAAGGATTACAAATGTCCCACTCATATGAGTAATAATAATACCTAAATCTCAACACTTGATAATAATCAAAATTACCATAGTTAAGTGCCTCAGGTGCTGTCCACTTGATTGGAATTTGTTTCATTCCTCCTGATACAATATATTCCTCTTCTTCTCTTGACATTCCAAAGTCTGATATTTTGACTATATGATCTTTTCCTGAAATATAAATTACATTATTTGTTTTTTTTTCTGAAATCTTTTGAAAAAAAAAAACGGTATTTTGACATATAATATCAGTAACAAATTACAGAACAAAAAGAAAGAGCAAAAGAAGATTAAAAATAAATAGAAAATAATATTTTTATGCAATCTATGAAATAAAAAATATTTCTAAAGAGGAAAAGAAATTTTTATTAAAACATTTGTTCATGTTCATTGAAGATCGAAAACTTAATATAATGAAACAAGATTTCCACCTCATGTTAATTTATAAGTGTTTCTTCTTCACCCTCGCCTTTGTCCTATTTACTTGGGGTCGGCTCTCCATATTCTATTTTACCAAACTCGCTTGTCCTATCCCAGATCTGGATTCAGCTCCCTCTCTCGCAGATAGTAATCATCTTAAATGGTACGTTTTATTGACTTACCAATCAAACAATTTCTGGCAGCGAGATCCCGATGAATACAGTTTTTACTTTCAAGATATCTCATACCAGCAGCTGCATCACGGCACATGCCAAGTAGTTGTTTCTGTGTTAAAACTGCTGCTTGTTTTCTCAAAAACGAAAGTAAGGAACCACCTGTAACACAAAGCAATTATAAAGTACAATGAATAACACATATTGGAAGATTGAAGGACTGATGAAAACGAGACTTATAATAAGATGGAACCCAGTAAGAAAAATTACAGTATAACCATTGAATGAAAAAAAAAATACCAAATAGTGTTTAAAAATAGAGGATTAAGTCATTTCAATGGCACCATTTGTCTCTGGTTCATCAAATCAGAAACAAAGGCATGATGAGATGCATGAATGCTTGTAAAATGATATGCCATTTAGACAACCGAAGAAGAACAATTGTGGAAATTGGTTAGTTTTTCAGGAGAATTTCTGGTCTTCAAGTAGGTAAATTTATTAAAAAAAGGATAATCTTTAGTAGAAATGTGAAAATAATTGTACAAGAGATGAGAAGGATTTGAACCATGTCATTTTTAGCTGTCCTAAATACAATACTAAATGGTCTTTATTTCAAAATGAGCTCATATAGTCCGCTTCCAGTAAACGCTAATTCTCTTTTATTACACATGAACCCCATTACATTGAAATTTATCTCATTTCCTAAATAAATGTAAATTATTTAACGACTTAAGAAAAAAAAATTAAACTTGTTACATGCCGAAGAACACTACAAACATTGGTGAAAAGCAAGAAAAAAATGGGCAGAAGAACTAACCTGATACAAGTTCCATAACAATCATGATAGGTTGCTTTTGTACACATATTCCTATCAATCTTACAATGTTCGGATGATCATACTGTTTTAGGATCCTTCCTTCTTGCAAGAATGTCCTCTTTTGTTCATCTGGCAAAGTCATGCGGCATGTTTTCACTGCAACTTCTTGTTTTGATGACTTAAGTTGGGCTTTATACACATCACCAAAATTTCCCTGTAAAACATATAATACAGCTAATGTTAATTTCTATTTAATTAACATGATATTTATATTGATATAAATTAAATTTCTAAATGTAGGTAAGAAGTAAAAAAATTGTAACAGAAAAATACGAAAACCAAAATGATATTAAAAATCTTCCGATTTAGTAATAAAAGAAAATTGTATTCTTTTTTTATTGATAGTTTGAAAACCATTATTATACTAAAATTTATAAAATGAATGTACATAAGTACTCTCGTTTTTGTGAATATATCACCCCAAAAGTGCTGAATAACATAATAATAAACTGTATAACTGAGCCAACTGCTCAAGCGGATGGTAGAAAATGATTAAATCTTATTAAATGCGCTGGTTAGAATTCTGTAATTCAACCAAACTAACCCTGCCAATTTTTTCCATTAGAGCTATATCATCGTTATTCAATTCCCATCTTTCTCTAGGTATAGGTCTTCTTAAAATAGCTCCAGATCTTCCAGTTACAGCTAAGCCGCTATTCTGTTGGTAGAGAATTAGCTCTCTCACGGATGGAAATGCTGGACCTTCGAATCTGTAATGGGCCTATAAGAAAACAAAAGCATAAGAAAATTTAAATGGATCAAAAGACAATAGGTAAGTAAGGATTAGCATCCACACAAGCACAACGGATGGATCAGATGCAGTACATCAGACAGGTTTAAGTATTCTTTATATAAGAATTTATACATGCATATCAGATCGTCGACAATGCCAGTGTCGTTGCTAGCAAAAAAAGCACAAAACATTTTTGAAACATGGAAAAAATAATAAATTCACATAATATAAGCATACAATAATGTTACGTTAACAGTTACGTCATGTGTAAGTTGAGATAATTAATGATAAATGACTTAAGTAAATGTTATTTTGCAAGTAGGAAAAGTAAATATTTTATAACAGGTGAACATTTATGAAACGTTGAATTAGGATGAATAATTTAAGAAAGAACAGATGTCTGGCACTGTGTAGAAATATAAAAAATATATATATATATAAAAATGACAGATAAGAGATTGTATTATCGTAAAAAAGAAAATAATGAATTGACTAATTGGAGTGTTTTAAGAAAATGATGTGCGTTTGAGTGTTTAAACTTAATGAGCCATGTTCAAATCTACAAATAAAGATAAATATAATACCTCGGGCGTAGTTTGAACGATAAAATGCTTATGTCCTCCCCAGCACACCGACAGTACAGTTTGACATTCATCGTTCCTTGTCGTTTCTCTGACTAGAAAATCTCCATCGACCTTAAGTAATCGTACCACCTCTTCCCTTGGCAATACTCCATGAAACCATTCCTCATCAACCAAAGGCCTCGTCGATGGTTGCAACTGTTAATAATATTAATTAGCATTAAAAACTCATTAACATCATTACTTTAGATTATTAGGTATAAATTCAGCATCCAAAGGAATGAAAATCAACTGTTCAAATATATATTGTGCAAAAAAATATTGAATTCAAAGAAAACTTAAAATAAAACAACATGTGTTCATAAAAGTAAACATGACGTACATAATATACACTTTTCTGTTTGAAATAAATCACAAAAATATGATATTATATCTAGCTGCATTCATATTTACCTAATTGTTATATAAACCAATGATTAATTACAAATTTTATTGCAAATTACTGATCAAACAATTCAATATCCTTGAAAACAACACTAACATTACAGTAAATCTCTTTAGCTGACTTTTTCTTTCGTGGTATAACAACAGGTGGTTGATGATTTGTGTAAATTGGATCATCCAATTCACAACTCGTATTTGACATATTCTTACAAATTATAAAGATATAAATTTTGACATAACTATCGAATGTTATTGTGGTCACTTCTCGGAAATACTGAAATTTGTATTGAGATCTTGTTTAGTTAAACGGCCAACGAAAGATACGTTGATCATGTGTTTAAAGTGAAAACTTTTTGGCACAGATGCATCTAAATATCACTAATTTCAAAACAATCTTATGACACTGGACTGCTGACAAAGGAGAATGACTCTTGGAACGAGAGTATCTCAAAACTATTTCTGGCTGCATTCACTTTGGTTTACAGTGATCCAAACCAATCCACTCACAATGTTTTAAAAATAGATGTAGTGAGTATGCTGGATATTTTTATTTATAAATTATGGAAGTTTGATGTTTTTAGACAATTTTATTTATGAAGAAACTTCTGGAAAAGATATTTGACTAATACGTTATGTCAACATTTTTATTATGTAATAAAATAATGTATCGTTTGGCATAATTTTCTGTAAGTACATACAACTGAAAAGTAAAATTAAATGATTTATAAGAATATTATAAAACAAAAGTAAACTGGGATTACAATTGTTTATTTCAGACAATTCATGTTACCTAGATTACTAGCTGAATTCAATACCACTCATACTATATCTCATTTTAATAAATTATATATTTATGCATGAAAGTTATATTTACTTTACAGGTGACATAAAAATAAACCTATTTGTGAAATTAGACCCTCAACTGCAGATGCTGGAGTCTTGGGTTTGATTCCCAGTAGAGGATGAATTTATCATTTGTGAATAGGAATTATTATTGTCTATATCGTTTGGCAAGAAATTCGCCACTGGCACAAGACCCAATGTAGGTATTAATAAATTTTACTAGGTAGAGATAATTTTTGTTTTATATCAAAATTTTGAATAATCTCTTCATTTTATTGTTATGAAATAAATACACCTGTATTATATTAAAAGCCACATATAAATTGCAAGCATCATCCATTATTTCAATCTTATACTTTTTGATACACACATAATCAAGGGAATTTCATTATTCTACAAGGCAACACTGTTATATCTATTGTTATTTCAACAAAAACGGCAAAATATTGAAAAACATTAGTCCCCACAAGCAAGAAAAAACTAAATTCCCTCCAAAATCATGCATTGACTGTTATGTTTTTTTTATTAATTATACCATTGTATTTACATTCAGTTATATTACGTGTGATTTTTGTGTATGTGAATCATTTTCAAATTTAATTTTGTTTTTGTGCGATACTTGATATCACATTATTTCATGCTCATTTCTTGTTAATAAACTCACCAAACTATGTAAAGATCCACACACACTACTATTAGTTGACACACTTTCAACATCAACATCATCATCGTAAATATTACTGATCGGTATAAGCGATAAATCAGTCTCTGGTTTTGCACACAAATTGGCAGCTAGTTTGTTAGTTTGGCGGATATGGTAATGACGCCTTTTTCTGATTGCCCGAAGCCTTGGCTTTACCGAAAGGATGGAAACACTCGGAGGGCCTTCACTGCCACATCTCTGGTTTCTCATCATTTTGACAGGGGCTACGGGACTGCAGGGAGCGGACTTGCGACGGGTAAATGGTCTGCCGAACGCTTTGAAGAATTTCCTTTGTGGTAACACTGATGCTAGGTGCCTTCTGAGGGAATATGATGTTGTAGATGCTATTGAACTACCATCACCCTACAATTATAAATAGGCAACGCTTTCACTACCAGAGAACTCATTCATAGTAAACTACTTGAAAGAATAATTTATACTTAAATTATAATAATTTAAAAAATCCAAAACCAATATTGATTAAACATGTTATTTTTTAAAAATCATAAAGATTTTCTTTGGCTATATGCAATAACATAAATCAGTAACTATAGGTAGGTACCTATGTATATGTGTATAATAAATTATATATGAAAACACACAAAACAAATTTTGATAAATGAATGAATAAAACATAATATTATAATCATTTATACATGGGTAAAATTGATGTACAATTTTTTATCTGGCTTCCGATAATCCTAAATTTTAATACCCAATTCATTTTGATGATTATCACTATTTTATTGACATAATTTCCTCAATATTTTATTTTTTTTATCAACTTTGAACATTCAGTTTATCAGGCTGGTAATTGAAAAATATTAAATGTTGTAAAATAAAAAATAATATAACCTACAATTGCAAGTATTTTTTTTTAATAATTTATTACACATGTGTAATCACTGAAGAGAAAAGAGTTATGTTTACCAAAATGCAGTCATGCATCATATCATAATTTGTATTTTTAAAATAATTTCAAACCTAGAAATCATATTCAACATTCCTATGATTTATTATATACGAGGTGTACTTTATTTATATGCAGATTTATCACATATTTTACCAAGGTAAAAATAGGAATATTCTAAATATCTGATTATGTTGTCAACATTATAACAGCAAAATAATTTACAACATTGAATCCATCAATTTGATTTCACAGTTCACATTTTTTTTTTCAATATAAAATATAACTAATAATAACCTAAATGGGTAAATTATTGTATTTTAATGTTTTTAGATTACGGTTGTGAGATGATTTTCTGCTGAAATAAATCATGATGAATATATAAGTATTAAGAGACCTCTTTCCAATTAATAAAATAAGTTAAGACTACTCCGTCTCCACAATTAACAATGCAGAACAATAGTATGGAGGTGTACCTGTCTCTCTTCTACGGCTGGTGATCTCGGAGGTGAAATGTTGGGTGGTGTGGCTGGTTCAGGCCAAGCTGCGGGAGCCTCTTCGCATCCTAAATCACTCAGGGCTTGCTTCAAAAGTTCCGCCTGCCTCGACCATTGCCTTTCACTGCATCGTAGCTCGGCTAGCTCCCTTCCACCTTCAGATATTGTTGTTGGTTCAGGTGTTGGGGAATTTCTAGAAAAAAAAGTAGTAAAACTCATTTGTGTTTTTAAATAACCTACATTACAGATTCATGTATGAGACGATGCATGGATGTAAAGGAAGCCAGAAATGTGTGCAAAAATAGAGAAGTATGGCGCTCGATTCTCTCTGTTTACCCTGTAAGGGACATGGCGTGATGGTATGTGTATGTATGTACATTACAGATTTATTTCACCCCTTCTATTACAAAGAATAACAGTTAGTCCTTAAATGGATATAGATTGTTGGATTTTAAATATTTAAATGACATCGGTATTAATACATTTTTTTCATGAAAGCTAGATATAAAGCACCGATAGAGATAACAATATTTCATAATATTCTATGCTTGATTTCTCCGTTGGAAATAAATTTCATTAAGTCTCACTCGAGAAATAATTATCAAAATAAACTTTAAACAACTCTCCTGGGATCACTTATCAGTGTTTTATCAAATGAAAAAATGTAAATAGATCAAAAAATTATGTTTCAGAAAATATATAGTGGAAACATACGACAAAGTCTTTGATGCTTCCTATATTTGTGGTCGGCAATATAAAGATATTGGATGAAAAAAGGCAGTTGAAATTGCAATAGCAAAGCAATGATTATTCAATTTTTTTAGCAAGTTCATAAAACCCATTAGTATAGCAAAATGAAATTATGTATTTACCTATTATTAGCAGGATCAGGACTACAGCCATTAACTCTGGTTCCATTGGTGATTGGACTACCACCACCATTTTTCAAAACTCCATTTGATGTTATTATTTCAGGTCCTTGCAGTGTTGCCTGCTTATCTTTATTTTCTTGTATACTCGTTTCGAGTTCTTGTAATTTATTTTTTAACCATTCTACAGTTAAATTGTCAACTGTCAATTGATTAACTTGTAGTTTACCCGATGTATCTTCTACTAAACTAGGATCAAAGGAAAATGTGACGGCTTCACTAGTTGGAGTTCTGTAAAGAAAACATTTATCAATTTAAAAAAGATTTTGATAGAGGTCATACATAAAAATAATAATAAATACAGATGAAAATTTCATCCAATTAATTGATATTTTCAATTGAGATAAAAAAAATGTTAGCTGAAGATGTTCATTAAACATACCATGATTCAGTCTAATTCTAAATATCTATATAAGTACATGATACACAATCACTATTTCAATTTATACAAAATTTTGTTGATGTTTCAGTTATTGTTTTTAAAATTTTATAAAATAATAAACATTATTTTGTTTGGGATATAAAAATGTGTTATGAAAAACATTTTCAACGAAAACTGAGAAGTTTTCATATCATAAGCCATTGTGTGGAGAAATGAAATTACAAATATTTTCAATCTATTGTTCACAATAAAACTATTTCTGTACTATTCTTTCATTGACATAGTTGTGGTACAATTACTAATTGAACACTTTCATACCACCAATAGATTCTGCATATTTTTACTCTTTAGTAGGTACTCAACAAATAAATTATAAACAAGGAGTAAAACATACATAAGTTTATCATTGAGATCTTTGTATTCATCTTGTGGTTTGATATTTTGTATAGTGGTTTCTACACTCTTCTGATTGTCCCGATTTTGATCTGGAGTAATGTCAGAATTTTGAGCTATGTCCAATAAAAGAGATCGCCTGAAACCAATACAAAACAGTTAAATTGGTATGCTAATTAATCACATATAAAACGGTATATTTTAATTGTATTTTCTTCTTAAACCCTTAGGTAGGTTCTTTGTCAAAGATTTATTTAACATGGGCCCCATTAACTGCCACATTTTGCAGATTTTTTATGTAAATCTTCGTCTCAAATGGGGAGTGAAAACATTTGAATAAATGTAAATCGAATATTTTTTAAGTTGCATATGCATATAATCAGGGCCGGATTAACGTGTTTTTGCGCCCGTAGCAATATATTTGAAACCGCCCCCCCCCTCACATTTTTTTGGAATTTAAAATTATGTAATATTACATAGTAGACATGTGTAACGCTGCGTTGCGCCGCTCAATTGCGTCGATCCAGTTCACTGCGCGAGGTGGGTTAACCCACTTCTCCAAAACGTATTGGCTCACGGCGCAGTGAGTCGACTGAGTCGTGAGTGCTAGACCGGGAAAATGCGAACAGTGTTAGGATATTGAGTTATTGCGTTGCCTGCTTTTTAACCGACATACTTACTTTCCCGGTTCTACTTTTAAAAGTAGAATCGGGAAAGTTGTGATTTTTTTAAACATGTACATGAAATATTATAATGAATATAATAATAATCTTTACTTATATAAAATACAATACCTAATAATATGTATTTCAATCACTCATCATATTTTAAACGGAATAGATTTAGGTAGAATATTAAAGACAAGACACCTAAGCTTTATTACGATAAGTCGGTAGGTGCGCGTATACAATGTAGGACTGTACATTTTTAATTTTTATAATGCGAAATTTTCTTTTTTTACTGTGTGTTTTCGCTTTATAGTTTTAGTAAAATCACTTAGTATTTATAATATTTTACAACATATCCCCCCGCCGTATATTCATTCGATTATAATCATTAGATTATTATAGTATTCGATTATCAAATTCAATAGATTATTCCCATCGCTATACAAAACATATTGAAATAAATCTTTACAGGCGCTTGTTATGTTTCGTTATTCATATTTCGTTGAAAATATAATATTCAATAATGTAGGTACCTATTTCTTCAAATATCAGGATTTGCCGATTTATTTGAAATGTGAGGAGCATCTTAGGTTACAATAATTATTATACCTATACGGACTTATCACACAATTTGCCTACAATCAGACTAGTTGTTGGCATTGCCCTTGCCATTGCAATAAGCGTCGGATTACAGTTAAGGCGTAAAAAGTAATTGAGTAAGACCGATAATATTTTGTACATAAATAATATACGCAGTACATAATAATATAATATATGTATGTATACGGGAATAGGCATGATGACTAATTTTGAAAAACTATCTCACGATGTTTTTACGCATTCACTGTTTTCAAATATATATACATTTCTACATAAAATAAAGGTTTAGTAGCAAAACTCGCCATTTTAAAATCAAATTTGACATTTACGCCAAAAAAAGCTTGTAGTATCATGGCGGCTGCCGACCCTGACGGTGACGTCATGGTATCGTAAACTGCATATCACTACTATATGTGTTCTAAGACGATTTGTGTATTTATAATCAATTCAAAAGTGCATAAGTGTTGTGCGGTCCCTAAATGTACAAACACGACGAAAAAAACACCTACTGAGGTATTTGTTTTCGTCCCACGCGAAAAAAAAGAGAAATAAGTGATTAAATTTCGCACGGCGAGACACAAGTGTATTTTATTAAGTACGCGTTTACAATGAAGTACAGTATTTGTTCCCCCACTTTTAGCTCTCAATAATATAATATTTACCATTATTTAGGCAATAAGCATATAAAGAACTTCATTAATGTCCAAACGTCAAAATAGGCCATCATAAGTTTCCCGCGTATGTTTTTAGCTTATGAACACATAATGTAGAGAGAAGAAGGAGCATATTTTATCGATTTTCGAGATGTAAGTTGTATTTAAATTACAGATAAATAAAGTACTTATATGTACTTATTATTAAGTTTTTACGTTTCGAAATTCTGATGTCTTTGTTCGACGCAAAGAAATATCCGACCATCAAAAGTTCCATTCTAGTTAAGAGTAGTTAAGACAGGCAGAAAAATAACTACTATGGCTGCTATTGCTAAAAATAACGATAGCAGATAAATATAGCTTGTTATGAACACAATACAAATAACGAGCGCTATGTAATAATTCGTATGCTGCTAAAATTGTAACGATGTTTTAAAACGCATGCTTCGCGTAATCGCCGTCGTTTCGCAAATCGCTTCATTGCATGAAAAAAATATAGCTTGCTAGTTTAGTTTGGCAGTGACCAGCATCATAACATGTCGAACGTTCGTCAGCTCACCATCGCGTGACAAAATTGTAGAATACTAAAACTAAATTAGTTTACCATACGTTGCGAGCGTTCATTATTTATTTATTTATTCAATAAAAACTAAGTTACATACAAAATACAATTAACATAGGCCCGATATTACAGTCGGCCCTCAACTCATTGAGTTTGCCAAACTCAAGATTAATGTTAAGGGGAGATTGAATCCATTTCCGTATTACAGTGCAATATGACATGTCAGTTACTAAATCTTCAATTATAGACATATTTCACTTTTTCTGTGGTTATTATCTGTCAAATTTAAATAACCTCAAATAATACGAAATACAAAACGGGACGCTACGACTTTAAATACCATTGTTTTATTATCCAACATGGTAAATTTAATTTTTTTCACCAAAATAATGCTTTTAAATGCCCGTGTTCGTTTCAATACGGCTGTCAGTTTGTTTTGTTGTGTGGCGCCACCTTCGATACAACACTGAAACTACACACGTTGCCTAACGCCTCTAGTGATAGAAACTGAAACTACACGAGTTGCCTAGCAAATGACAGTTGACTCACAGTTAAGTACTTAATCTGCCAGAAACGTTGAGTTAAATATTTGTCGTTTTAGTGACGTATTTGAGGGAAGATTAGGTCTAAACGGACACTGTAATACGCTATATTTTTGTAAAACTTGAGTTTAGTTCTTAAACTGACACTGTGATACCGGCCCATAGTGTCCCCCGATAGGTAGGCGAGTATCTAGGTAAATTGAAACTATTTGCTTTGATGAATACTTGTTCCATTTATATTTAATTTGTTTTAGTTTTAAGTATCTAATTAAAATATTAATATATCGATAACACCAAAATAAACATAGTCCAGACCGACAATTAATGCGTATATTGTATTGAAGACTATCAGAAGAATTGACGCGACCATACTATGACGTCGTGCGCTCTGATTGTTTTTTCTCATAAAATGGCGGACTAACACATTTTGTATTTTTATATTTATAATATTATTATTATTTACTCCTATAAATTAAAAAAAAAACATTTTTTAAATCTTTATAACCTATTTTATTTTTTAAAATCATAATTTCAATGATTTTTTTCTTACAGTCATCACACCTATTACATATTTTAATATATTAATCATAATATGTATATGAATCATAACAGTTATCCCATATGTATATTAGATTCATCATAATACATTGTGTATTTCCATTTCAACCTAATGTAACACTGTACAACTCCCACAAACAATATAATTACATCATTTTATTTTATAATCAAGCAATGAAAGCCACCAAGTTATTTATTTCTGAAACGTTAAATATTCTCCACCACGTTACAATACTCGGTGCGTGTTATAACAGATGCGTCAACGATTCAATAGAGCGGATAGCGATATTATTTGGTTTATTGTCCCAAATAAATCAATAAATAAAAATAGCATGTTAAAAATAAGCAGCATATTCCATATAGCTTGTTATGAAAAAAATAGCCATTTCGAACAACACAACAGTTGACAGTAACAAACACAATTGACAGTGACAATATGGTGACGTCATGCGCTCTGATTGGTGTTTCACATAAAATGGCGGACAAACATATTTTGTATTTTTATTTTAATAATATTAATATTATTCGCTCTTTTAAAATGAAAATAAATATATTTTTTCAAATCTTTATAACATATTTTATCTAATAAAATCATAATTTCAATGATTTTTTCTTACTGTCATCACGCCTATTGTGAATACACACGATCTCTCTCATCCATTCTCTCTCACTGACTCAAGTCAACGCAGTTTATTCACGCGCTGTATGTAGGTACTTAAGAGCTTGTGAGTTGTTGTGTTGAATCTTTGAATGTGTCATGTAGATGGTGCGCGGTACACATCTCTCTCGGCGTATTCATTTTGTTGCGTCATGACGCAATTATGGGTTAACGCAGTGGGTCGGCGCAGTGAGCTGCGCATGAGTTACTGGGTTGAAGCAAGGAATTTTGTTGAGTTACCCATGTTTATTACATAGGGTCTAAAATGACGAATCAATTTGTTAATATTACCTAAACCTACCTGTATAGTTGTTTATTATTATTTATAAAAAAATAGCCACAACAATTGTAGATTCATATAACATATTTACAATGTGGAATTACAATATTTGAGCCAATTTTGTTTTAATATATAAGTCTATACTAAAATACGGCCATTGTATGATGGCGTTTGACGTTTGTATATTTTGTATAATTTGACGTTTGGACTCACTTAGCGAGCACAGCGCCAGAGTAGTGATGTCCCTCAATATCGAAATATAATTAACCGAACGTTAAATCGTAAAAAAATCAAGTTTTTAAAATAATATATAATCTATTAAATTGATTTTCTTTATATTTTTAAGGATTTCGAAATTTACTATCAGTAAATATATAATGCTTATTTATTATATTTGAAAACAAAAAGATGGTTGGTCAGAATGCCGAGAAACGACATTTAATGTTTCTTTTTCCACAAGTATTTTTTCTCTCAACAGTATTTAACGTCAAAACAGAAATATCAAAACAAAAAAATATGGAATGAATGAAACGATTCAAAATATGTAGGTAAGTACTAGATGACAATTATTATTTACAAATATATTTGAATTATAGAACAAAATATGACGATTATTATTTACAAATAATTTTTCAAATTGCTCTATAGTAAGTAGTTTTGACAGTTTTGTTTTAACGTTGTTACGGCTAATGTAGTGAATGGAACCGTGCGACGAATAAAGGAAGATTATGAAAGAGATATTAGAATCGATTATATTTTAGATAATGATATTATAATAAATGTAGGAAATGATAGCAGCGACGATAGTTCAATGGAGAGTGGTAGTAATGGGGATGAATCAGATTTAAAGACATTCAAGTAAATATTTTTATCTAAGAAATATGTATTTTATTATATAACCTTTTTTATGTATGTACAAAGACTTTCTAAACTCACACTTGAAGCATGCTAAGATAAGTACGAATATACAAACGTAATATTATAATAGCGTTTTATTTTATTGTCATAATAATAAAACAACAGGGTTTCATTTTATAGTGGAAACGTTAATATTTTTTTTACGTTAATAATTTATCCAACTGTATTTTTTCGTTAATTATTTTAAGTGTGTCACAACACTATTACAATCTGTCAGAAACGCCATCTTACGATGGCTCCAGTTATATTGACACGTGTCGTGTTGAAACTTGACACCAGACATAAGAGAGAGAAAGAAACAATAATTTATAAATGATTGAAAGAGATAGGTTAGTTTTGTTCCTGTCGGCGTGTCGGCGTCAGACTCCAAGAAAATGTGTAAGTATGTCGCTTAAGTCGAAAGGGAAAAAAATCACTGAATTTATCTTAGCATTTCAATGCAACGTTTTTTACCTTTTATAAAATGACCGTGCTATAGGTTGCTTTCAGGTTCCACATATTGTAAACGACTTACGTGATTCCATCAACAAGCAAAAAGAGTTCTTAGTGTAATATATCATTAAAGTCACTATGGTGTGTAGTATCTGAAATTCCTTCAAATTTTCTGTTACCAGCTCGTATGAAGTTTTCCGTGAACCGCCCGGGCGGTTTTAGTTTAAGGGGCGCTCTGGCTTCATTATGTAGATAATTTAACACTAAAGCAAGTAAATTATTAAAATGAATATTTTTGTTTGTGAGATGTGTAGGTATATGGTGCATGTTTTCCATAATGTTTACGAATAACATGTTAATAATAGGCGGGCAAGATATAAGTTCTAAGCGGGATTTTCACATACACACCATCACCTCGAACCTCTTTACAGGTATGCAAAGAGAACCGAGCGCCATAACTGCGGATTTTTCATTTATATAATTAACATATTAGGATTTTAAGCGCCCCTTTTGAGACAACCGCCCTGACGTCTTGTTCCTAATTGTTCTATGATTTATCCGGCCCTGCATATAATGACTGTTATCACCGCCATCTTTATTTTCTCAGATGGCGGTGCTGTTATACAACATTGACTTTGTTGTTGCTTTAATTGTTTACAAACCAATTTTTTAATAGATGGCGTTTTAAAAAAGTTTCTTCGTCACTTCATAGATGGCGATGGTGTTTCAGATTATTTTCAAACAAACAGATTTTCATAATTAAAATATATAGAACTTTCAAAAATAGTATTAATAATCTATTATTTGTTTCTATACACTTTCAACAAAATGAATTATTAAACTATGTATGCAAAAGAATCAAACCACATAATATTATATCATCCCTCCTATGGCAAACTCGCGAAACTAACATTTTTGACGAAAATGCGTTTTTGGTGTCATTTTAATCGTTTTCACAATAGCTACACTCTGGAAAAGTATTGAATCTGTAACATCTTAGAAAAAAGTTAACTGCGTAATAAAATGGATTTTACATAGAGTGTCAAAGTTTTTGCTCTCCTGTAAAATTTCTTTTTTGCAGATTTGCTAGTTTGCCATAGGAGGGACGGTAGAATCAAGACCCTCATCATAACCTATTTCATGGATATAATTATCTTATGGAGTTCTATATTAATTATATATAATTATCTTCATATATTATAGAACTCCATAAGATAATTATATCCACAATATGGGTTATCATGAGGGTTTTGATTCCACTGTTTGACCGGACTTGCCCCTCCTGAAAAGGGAGATAATAGGTATCAATGTATTAATGTCCCAGTCTTTTAAGATACAAGACATGTAAAACAATCGACAGTTTGCATCAATTCAAAGTTGTTGTCGAATGATTTATAAAATATATATTTGGTAACATTTGAAATAAATTGAAATGCGACACTTCGGAAATGGCATTGGAAAAATTGAATATGTTGAAAAGGGAAAGATACCAGGCAAGAATGAAAGCATCCTGTGCTGCCCTCTGCCTTGCAACAGCTGCAGGAAATTGTACTATCCTAAGGTCCTTTTCACATTCACCAGCGGCAGCAAGAAGCAGAACATATTCATTGTGGGTCAGGTGAAGTTTTCTGCATGCTTTCTGGTACTTGTCTCTCAACTCTTCTAACTTTCTGCCTCCTCTACCAGTTGGAGCTGAAAATTCCAATACATTTTTAGATAAACAGAAATTATGTATTTTATTATTGTCATTTGTATAAATAACCATATCAAATTATACTGTCATTTGACAATTGAATCATTAACTCTGTGGTTCATTATAATGAATATCACTTTAAAATTACTTATACACAAGCTGTAAATTAGTCTGATAAGGGAGCCCTTTGTTCAAATATGGGGTATCGAGGTTTACTACTTGAAAAAATAAGTGAATATTGTGTTACATCAATTTCTCAACAAATATTATTCCCAAGAGTTGTATGTTATTCATCATGATGTGAATTGCGTTTGGTGTGTGGCGTATTTTGAAATTTTGTGTACTTTGTAGACAGTTAAAAATATAAGTGCAATTAACTTCATATTAATGTAATATGCATGCATTAACTTAAAACTGGTGTTCTTAGTATCTCAAGGTCTTAAGCAGGGCGATGGCTTAGCAGCCACACTCTTCAATCTAGCCCTAGAGTATGTCATTAGGAAAACATCCGTAGACACAAGCTCCACTATACACTATAAGAGTAGCCAAATAGTGGGATATGTGGATGACCTTAATATTATGGGCAGATCCCTCGCAGCCATTCGAGAAGTCTTTGAGCTACTTGAAACGGCAGCAGCAGAAGTAGGTCTGCAGATTAATCAAAATAAAACAAAAGCAATGAAACAGACCAGAAGCGCAAACCGTTGACAAGGAAATACAATAAATTTGAAAGACAATTATGACTTCGAAACTGTTGAAGACTTCAAATACCTGGGTTCCACAATCAACAAAGATAATGAGGACACAACAGAAATAAAAAACAGAATAACAACAGGTAACGAAGCATTCTTCTCTCTTCTGCCGGTGTTCAAATCAAGAAGTGTCCATAGGAAAACAAATCACACTGTACAAGACAATTATTAGAACAGTTGTGACATATGGATGCGAAACATGGACACTTACAGTCAAATCTGCTGAAATGCTGGAGACGTTTGAGAGGCGAGTGCTTCGTAGAATCCTAGGACCTGTGCCTGATGGTGACGCCTGGAGGTATATTATATATAATGGGCCGGACATGTACAGAGAATGCCACCACAGTGAATACCAAAGAAAGTCCTGTGTGGACATCCAGGTGGAAGAAGAAAGGTTGGAAGACCGTGGCTGCGATGGGAGGATGAAGTTGGAAGGGATGCTTCCCAACTATTGCAAGTGCCGGGCAGTTGGAGATTTGCTGCAGAAGACAGAAGAAGCTGGAGACGAAGACTGACGGAGGCCAAGGCTCGATATGGGCTGTAGCGCCATTAAAGAAGAAGAAGAACTTAAAACTAATAAGATTATTTCTTATATAATATGTAACCTTAACAAACATATTTTTTTTAACATTAAATTAATGAAGGTGTTTCTGTACTTGAAATATCACTTACATTTTATATAGTGTTCTTCAAATTTACTTCTCATTTGTCTGTAAGCTTCTAAGTATTTCTGGTACTCTGACTGCTTTCGTGTTACATCATCTGATAACTGAAACAATGTAAGAAAAATAATGTTATAACATTTATTATATAGAAAAAGACATTACATATAAAAAAGTGATTATTTGAATAAAATTGCGCTACCAATATTTAATTTTGTATTGGCCTTAGATAATATACCTTATAATTCTATGGTATTGGCTAATATTTTTACATGCCACCAGTAAATTTGTGAAAAAAAATATAAGTAAGTATGTGCAATACAAAAAAAAGTTAAGTTTTAGTTATTAACTTTTTTTTTGTATTCCACATACTTTATAATTTATTGTTTATTTTAATTTAATTAACAAATACACAATTTTTTGACAAACTTGATTCTGGCCAATGTTCCTTCAATTGAGGTTTCAAGAGCCATTTAAAATAATAATAATAATAAAATATAAGTAGGTATACAACTTGTACGAAATAAGTTGTATGAATGCTGTTAAGTACCTATATTTTTTTTTATTTCAAGTTGATGCAGGAGTTTTTTCTGCATTTTATAAATGTCATGATAGTTTATGTTTGAAAATTTTCTATGGGATTTATTAACCACTTTCATTTTATTTTTTTTGTACACCTGTTTCTTGTTGGCCATAGCAGGTGATTAATGAGTTATAAAACAAGAGCTGAATCACTTTCATTTGCCAATAAAAATAATGGCAAGAAAGTTATATATTACATAAAATATCGAGTATAAATTATTTTTGCACAAAATCGTGATTTGGAAGTTGAAATAATATATCATTTAAAAATAATATCTTATTAAAATAAAGTTATGAAATCTTAAAAACATAATGCAGAAAAAATTATTGTTAAGTATGACGAATTATTTTTCTATTATTTATTTATTTATTGAAAAAAAAAGCAATTGAAAATACACAATAATACAATATTCAAATTTTACAAGGATTAATACAACTTCAAAAAGAGAATTCTTTGTGTTTTGAAGTGAGTCAAATTTCACAAATCATCCAAACTAATTAAAGTTAAGTATATACATCTTAATCTAGGAATATAAATGATTTTTATATAGATATAGAAATAAATGTCGGCCTTAGTGGCTCAGTTGGTTGTGTATCTGACTGCTGATACAAAGGTCCCGGGTTCGATTCCCGGTGGAGACACAGTTTTTAATTAAAGTTTTTAGTCTACATATGTGAGAAGTCTCCAGAATGTGGGAACTTATTATTGGGTGCGTGTTAAATTAATATTTGACATAGTACCCGTTAGTTGCTCGAGAAGTAATAAGAAAAAAAAATTAAAAACCTAATAACTCTAACAAAAATATGAATACCTACTTAAGTACATATTTAAAGATTCACATAATATCATATTTTGACTATGAAACTAGTTCTGATACTTGTTGAGTATAGGGGATAACATTCCGAAAATAAAATTGATTAGACCATTAGGTATTAAAAAAAAAAAAAAATTAAACACATATTTTTTTTACCGTAATCTTCTGTGTTGGCCCAAGAAGATACGCCAGCGGCGCAATATACACATTCAGTCCCTGTTGTACAATATTCTGTCTAATCCAAATCTATCACAGCATCTTAAAATAAATTCAATTATTTATCCAATCATGGACTTCCACTCCGATCTGCTGAACGTACAACACTATCTATCCCTATCCATAACACAGAATTTCTCAGCTCGTCGTTCGAAGTACAATCAGCAAGACTATGCAATAGCCTAAGTCCGGATATAAGAAAAAAACTAAAAACTTTTGTTTTTTAATCTTCATCTTAGAGTAATGTATATTTTTTTTTTGTATTTTTCACTTTCATTCTTTTGTTAGTGTACATATATAATTTTGTCATACTTTGTAATCTGGTTGGTTGAAAGAAATTGCCTAATGGCAATAAGTCCACCAGTGTGCATTATGTTTGTTTATTTATTAATAATTTAACTGACCGCCGCGCGCCGAGGCAGATATTTGGCTTCTGTGCTTCGATATATATTAAAAAACTCTAACGTAATTGATGAAAATCGTCATTAGGCAACAAACTCGAAACTTGTTCAGAGTGCAAGGAAATGTTCTTAAATTATTTTTACATTTAAAATAATTTGTGATGCAACTTGCGATAATTTTATATATTGAGTTTTTTTGCGTTTGTAAATTTACTGTCAAATAATATTTAAGGGAAATTGAAGATTATACATTTTTTCAAACTTGCGTCAGTTTGATCGGCTTGTTAGCGGATATAATTATTTGAATGATTCTTTTGAATGTAGAACGAGAAAGTGTATCGAAGATCATGGTTACTATAAGGGCCCCCGCACACTACCAACTTTTTAATCGGCCGATAGTTTGATCGGGTTGGACTCTTGCTAGTTTTTATGTCAGGTCGGCCGACATCGAATCGCTGTAATATGCGCACTTGCACACATCTTCATAATGATTGAGAGCTCGACCAAACTATCAGTCGATTAAATAGTCTGTAGTGTACTATTTTTTAATCAATCGGTCGGAACTCCGCATGTACGGTTTTCTGAGATTAAAATAGCAATAATTAATATTCCCTAGAACAATATACTCGTACTATAGATTTTACAATCGGTAGTCCATACTGTATGAAGTACATTTAGACTGATGTAGCGATAGTAATTAAAATTTTAAAAAATCGCAAGTCCCCCGGCATTGACGACATATCAAATGAAATGATTAAGTATGCAGGAAATGATTTGACTGAAGAAATACACAAATATTCAATTGTATCCTAAAATACAGCAAAATATCACACGATTGGCACACAAGCATCACTGTTCCGATATTTAAAAAAGGAAGTAAACATAACCCTGACAACTACAGAGATATATCTCTCCTAAGTTCACACCTTAAATCTTAAATTGTTCACGGCCATTTTGAAAAAGAGACTTGAACAAACAATTGCCAATCGAGAGGAACAACAGGGATTTAGGAGAAACAGATCAACTGATGCAATACTCATTATAAGGCAGATAAAGGAGAAGTCTATTGAATACAATAAACCAGTCTTTGCGTGCTTCGTCGATTTAACAATTAAGGCATTTGATTAGGGTCTTGCCAAATGATATCGTTAACATCCTGTCTGAGAAGCATATATCACCAACTATAATAAAATCGATACAATCTCTAAACACCAATGGCAAAACTAGGACCAAGGTGGATGGCGAACTATCTCAAAATTTGTACGATGACAGGAATCAGACAGGAAGACAGTCTGAGCCCATTTCTGTTTATTCTAACAATGGACAAAATAACATAAGAAGTTACGTCTCTTGACCTCGGGTATAAGATGGGTGATAAAGTCAACGTGATATTCTATGCTGACGATGCAACGATACTAACAGAAAGTGAAAACGATCTACAAAGAATGCTATACAAGTTCCACATTGCAGCTAAGAGATATAATATGAAAATATCGGTCGACAAAACTAAATGTCTCGCAATATCCAGACACCCTCTGACATGCAAATTGGTCGTAGACGATAAGCCAATAGAACAGGTTACAACATTTAAATACCTAGGTGTGGAGATATCTAGTTGCAATGATCTCTATAAAGAAGACAAAGAACAGTCTAATAAAGCTGCAGTTATCTCCGGATGCATGATGGACACTCTGGGCCAATAAACATATGCTAGTAGACAGTAAGGTTCGAATATATAAAACATGCATCAGACCCATAATGACCTATGGAGTTGAAGCAAGGATAGATACGGTGAGAACAACAGAGATGAAAACGTTAAGACCTATCTTGTGCAGAACCCTCAGAGAACCCAATGAGGAGATCCGTAGAATCTGCAATGTGGAAGATATTGCAGGTAAAGAAGACGATACTAGAGATATGATGTAGAGGGGATGAATACAGGTCTCTTCAGGGTAATTCAAAGAGACAGCTCCTGTAGTCTGCAATTTATGAATACACCAATATTACAATTTGATGTACCTATTGAAAAAATATTTAGTCGTGTAAACGGAGAGATCTGTATGCATTAGTGTATTTGAGCGAACTACCCAGAATAACACACCAAGTGAGTTGATTTGCATATATAAATAAATATTATTATGATTTCAATAGATTTGTATCATTTAGGTACTTGTCTTGTTATCCACAATGTCAGATAACTTTATTATCCTTATATTGTTGGGGAATTAAATATAATCAATTACATTTCTGTTAGATACTATATGTCGACCGCCGTGGCACAGTTGGAAATACGTTCGGTTTCTGTGCGGGCGTCCTGGGTTCGATTCCCAGCAGAGGAGAAATTATTTTAATTCATTTCTCACGCAAATATTGCTTCTCTGGGCTGGAAACACTGGTTAGTTGGAAAAAAATGCCATACGGCAATAAACTCGCCATTTGCGCAGGGTGCAAGGAAGTGTTAATTGTTATTATTATTATCGTTTTACAAGCATCGGTTAGGGAAACTGTCCTTTCCCTCTCTTCCTTCTCCCATTTCATTCCTCAATTCCCAGTTTCCTAACCATACCTCATTCCTAAACCCTTCATGATCAATATTCTCATAAATTAGACGTAAATGTATTTGTAACTCTGTGAAACATTATAATAGGCTTCTTATTAATTAATTTTTAACTGTATTATATTTTATGTACAAAAGCTGTTATGTTTCCAAATAAAAAAAAAAAAATAAGAACATTGAATGCATAGGTAAACATGAGGACTAATAAAATTTGATAAATGAATATTAAAAAACGTTTCATACAAATTTGACTCTATAATAGCAGGTTTCAGGTTCGATTCGTGGTAAAGTCAGAGTTTTTATTTATTTGTTACAGTCTGTAATCAAATAAAAAAAAAAGAAGACCAACATCACAAGTCTCCTAAATGCGGCAACTTGTGGGTGTGTGTTCAATTATTATTTGACAGATAACAGTAGGTTGCCTGAGAGGCAATATCATATTAAAACAATGGTTATTTTTTACTAATACCGCAATCTATGAAAGAATTACTAATAGACAATTCCATCGAAAATAATAATTTTATAAAATATAATTAAATTGTTAATAATTTTTAAAAGTTGCATGTTCAAAACTATTTCTTTGCGATCCCTTATCTAATAGCTTGAATGAAATTATGGTGTACATAGCCATAGATTTTCATATATGTAATTTACTAGATGTCGTAGTTAGCAAATTTTGTATGAATCGAAGTGAGGATTTTTTTGATTTCTGTATAAGAGCCCTTAAGGATGAAAGCAAGGGTCTGAAATTGAGTACTGTAATGGTGCGAGATTTTATGTATGCAGACGATAAAGTTCTATTAGCAGAAAGTATGGAAGAGTTACAGTATCTTGTAAGTATGGTATATGAAGGATGCATTGAGAACGGACTTAGGATGAATGCCAGCAAATCAAAGACAATCGTCTTTGAAAAGAGTGAAAGCAGAACAGCGTGTAAAATAAGGGTAGAGAACGAATGGCTCGAGCAAGTTGACGAATATGTATACTTGGGAAGCATATTTCAACGGAATGGACGGCTTGATAAAGACATCGAAAGAAGAGTTATGGCAGGAAACAGAGTGAATGGAGCACTTAGACCATTTATGAATGACCGCAACATATCAAAGGATGCCAAAGTTGCCATTCATAACGCCATCGTAGTGCCAACCTTGACGTATGCAAGTGAAACTAGAAACTGGACATGGCAGAAGACGCATGAAAGCAGAATAAATGCAGTTGAAATGAGATCGTTAAGAAGAATTTGCAATAGAACGATGTATGACAGGGTAAGAAATGAGGACATAAGGAAAGAATGTAAGTTGAAGAAAGATGTCATTACTAGAATGAAGGTGAACACATTGAGATGGTTTGGTCACATGGGGAGAATGAATGAGGAGCGCCTGACGAAGAAAATATACAGAGCGGAAAGGAATGGAATGAGAGGTCGGGGACGCCCAAGAAAGGGATGGAACGACCATGTGAACGATATTCTGAAAGACGGAAATGTTAGAAGTGTGAGCAACAGACGAACATGTATGAGACGATGCATGAATGTGGACGAGGCGAGAAATGCGTGTCAGGATAGAAAAATGTGGCGTTTGGTTCTCTCTGCCTACCCCGCAAGGGACATGGCGTGATGGTATGTATGTATGTATGTATGTAATTTTGAGGGTAGACCACATCGTTTTTCTACAGAGAATAACGACTAATGTGAATTGATTTATTTGTCGAAAAAAAAACACTTTGTTCATTAAGATTTAGAGAACAGTTATCTATGTAGGAAGTGTTGAAATGTATGGAAAACTACAATATGTTGTCAACCAAGACATCAAACGCGCGATTTATCATGACTCACTCATTGCACGGAGTAATCCATCTAGTACCTATATTATATGGAAATCTTTGACAAGAGCATGTATTTAAGAGATGTGTCGAATATTATGTTTTTATAATATTTTTCATGCAATACCAAACCAAATTTAACAGTTTTTATAAAAAATCTCATTGTCATTATTTACGTTCCGAATTCACAATTTCCATAGACAAATCAATTTGTAAATTTAAATATATGTTCAATAATAATCCGCCTTCCGTTCTTCAAATCGGTATCAACTTTTTTGATTATTCTTTATATTCAATTCCTATGTATAATTTGAGTTGATTCAGCACATGAAATTGAAGATTTAAGCCAAAAGAACATAATTTCTAATTTCTTTAGAGTGGTCATTGGTCAATATTTAATTAGCCTACCTGCCATTGGCGTACCTTTTTAAGTCAGTGAAAGTATTTAGTGGAAGATTGATCGAGATCACGTTTGCTTTACGCTCAGTTAGTTATATTATAAGAGTAAATTACTGTATCAATTTCAAATCAAGGTCAAACAGTTTAAGTAATTATTGGTGTGAAATGATTTAGCAAAAGCGAGGTGGAATACAATTATGTACTAATACTTTTTTTGAAATGGAAACTAACATACAAGTCGAATAAATAAGGGACATTGAGAATGTTCATTACTGAATATTTTTTGTATCTTTTTGTACGTCCCCGGTATTGATACTGTAGACAGGCAGGCTTATTGCCATTCGGTAATTTCTTTCAACCAACCAAAATGAAGTCAGATGTAACAAAGTGTGTGATGTATATAAAATTGGCAATGACTAAAGGAGAGGTTCAGAAATCACTAAAGTCATAAAACACTAAAAACACTAAATCGCGTTAAGGGTCAGAATAAACAAGATGGTGATAGTCTTGATGGACGCCAATCTCCGAAGAGGAGAAGGCACTGAAGAAGAAGAAATAAACAAAATATATATCACCCAGCAAGTGAAATAAAATCTTCAATAGTGAATAATGAATATAAAAGTTTGGATAAGTATTGGTGAGAATACAGACAGAAGTAAAACCAAATCAAGGCGTTGTCTACACGAAGTGATACTGAAACAAAGGTAAGGCATATGAAGTAGGTATTATGTATAAGTTCAAGTTGATAGATATTGCAGTCTGCAATCTACTTAAATGGTCATATTTTAAAGTTCTATTATCAGGGCAGCAGCAACAGCCTTAGGCGTTTTGACATAGTTTAGATCAGGGGTGCACTAACTAATGTATTCGTCAACATTCATTTTATTTACTAGTTAAAACACCAACAGTTCTACAAATGTTGTTTCATTTTAGTTATGTAGTGAAAGTAAACATAAGTTAGATTTATTATGTTGTTTCATTTTAGTTATTTGTTTAATTATTAAAATATATCTCATAAACTCATAATCAATCCAATATCCAATAGCGCTTTTGAAGAAATTATACGTATACTAAATATTAAGTAAGTCTAGTTAATAAGAAAATGATAAAATTCCATTCTTTTGTAGTTATGAATTGTATTCCATCAGCGTTTTCAATTCAGCATTAGTTTTGCGGATTTTCCAAAAAAAAAAATGCTGGACCAACGCCGATGCAGCATTTTGCGGATTTTTAATGAAAACAAAATGTTCACATAAATATAAAGCAACTTAAATTATTATAAAAGTATATTTTAGCCAATTGAAAATAATACGAATAAGTCATATCTCTTATTAATAGTCGTTTTTTTGTATATTACATTGATTAAAAGTTTTGTAGATTAGAATTTTCATGTACATTCTTCTACTGCAATGTTTTTTCGATATTGGTAAAGTTCCAAATGAAGTAGAAAAACTATAAAAAAATGTTTTGACATGATAAGGCATGATGAATATACCATGCAAGAGTTACAATTTTATGGAATCGTTTTACGTCACTAACATCGCGCCATTATTTGGAAAATTAATTACTTGCGGATCCGCAGTGCTGGATCCAGCAAGCCAAAAAATGCGCTGGAATCACTATTTGCAGGGCACGGCTGCCATTTAATTTTTGCTAAATAAAAATATAAATTTACTAGTTTTGAATAAATATAATCAACGATTATGGACTGCTGCTTTGTGATAAGGTGAGGCAGACACGAGACTATAAAACAAAATAAAAATATCACTTCCCAATGCCGACCGATAGAAAGTTACACACACATACACACGACATGGACAATATAAGATAAAGTCTGACATTTTGCTCACACTGAAAAAAGTATTAACATAACAAGACTTTATTCAGTGTTTTTTTTTTCTATATTACAAATACAACTTAAAACACTACACATAACCCGCTTAGTAGTAATTTTATAAGTGATATACGTAACGTGGTGTTAGACATCCCCAATATTTCATAGCAGATTTCGGTATATACATTGAATACTAATTACTGATAACATTATTTGCAATTTGAAAAAAAAAATAGCAACGGATTAGTGCAAAATAAACAATGGTCAATGGATTTTTGCGAACGAAAGGTAAACATATGTATTATATTGTTTAATTATTTTTTAATCCAGGAAACATAATATTAAACGTGCATTGTATATTCCTTACCTAGATATGACATGTTGTGTTTTTTACTCTCCACCCAAGTCATTGCAAAAATACATATTATGCCGTAGGACGTGAGTAGATACATTTTTTTATTCTTAAATACATAATTAATTATCGTATTACGCACGCTATTCATATTAAAAGGAATATTAAAAACTTCCTTGGATTTACAGTTGATTTATGAACTATGATGGATCAACCTAAGCAAATAGATAAAAAATGCGTCATTATTGTTATCAGTTGCTTATTGACGTATTTTCACACCTTGATTTCTTCAAAATTTACGTTATATTAGATTCCATAAACCAAGGGAAAGTTTTTTTTATTAAAATTGAGTTGTGGAATGGGTGCTGGATTTATAAGTGAGCAGACAAGAATTTGTATTGCATATTATGAGAAAACATTTCCCATAAAGATCAGGGTAAAAGTGACACGCAATACGCTACACAAGTCAAACGTCAACTGATTTTATTCATCACCATCATCATCATCATCACTGGCGCTACAGTTCGCTACAGAACCTGGCCTCCTCCAGAAATAGTCTCTATACCTCCATATCGACAGCCAGTCTTCTCAGTCAGGTACATTTCCCTGAGATCGCACAGCATGTCGTCCAGCCATCTCAACCTACTCTATTTCTTCTGCCTGTCTCTACTTTTTATCCTTTCAGAACAGGTGTCTAATACCTTTTATGCAGTAATAATAATAATAATAAATTTTTGAGACGATAAAAAGAAGTTTACACACAAATACAAAGAAATATATCAACAAATGTAAAGAAAAACAACTTTTCCGACTCAAAAAAAGACCATGCTCAGCTTTGTTGCAGGAAGACAAGCCCCCAGCAGCTGATTTACACATAAATTCTTACATACGTCACACTATGATTGCGAGGCCAGAAGATGTGCTCGACAATTTTCCTTAAAAATATAGATTTTTTCCATTGCTTTCAGCGGTTGAGGCAAGTCATTCCAGCATTTTATTGTAGCGTATTTGAAACTACCTTCAAACGCTGCCCCTCTATGCCTAGGAATAAGTAATAAGAAGCCTCTGGCTCTCGTGCCATAGTAGTAAGTTTTTATAAATTGGCCTTTAGCTCATGATTATAACGTATTCTCCATCGTTAGTTTAGCTAAAGATTTTCCTTTATATCTTCCATCAACTGATTTTATTGGTTGATTCAAATCAGAGTTTACATTGAATTAAAATTGAATTGTGTACAGGTGAAGTCACCTGTATTCTTTCGCTTGTCGAGTACTACCTGTATATGACTCGCGGCATTTCTTTGGGCTGAGTTAGAGAAGCTGTTTACGTTTTCTATGTTTTTTTTGTCAAACTAGATTTTTTTATCTTAATAGACATGAACTATGAATCTCGGTTAATAATTTATAATTCCAGTTTTGTCCTCGTGTGTCGTGTCGCCGCATGTGTATGCTGAAGAAGTTCAAGTAATAAATTCAATGAAAACTAACGATATGCAATAAACGAGACATTAACCTCTTGTGATTCCGCACTCACCGCTTCATTATGCGATTATGTATGGAGATGTCACACTTGTGCAGGTAGCTGACACAAAGAACAGACTGTAATAACACCACGCATACCTATTTATTGTATTTCTGTTTATTTACTTTTATTTCTTTTAGTCATTTGATGCAAATATACTGCAGTATTTTTATATCGATCATTACACCTTGAGAATATTATTAAATCATCAAATAAAATAAAATACTACTTTTTCCTTATCCACGTAGATCGTGGATATATTTTTTTCCTCAGCAATGTATTTTTAGGCTGTGTTTCTCGACCAAAGATTAAAGTAAACGTATAGTTAAAATACTTTAAATTCATAAAATGGTTCAATACTTTTGGTGGTTTCATTGCAATTGAATGCCGTCAAACGACGCAATTTTGAAAAATTTACGAAATCAAAGTATTTCAACTATACTTTTACTTTAATCGTTGTAAGCTGAGGTCCAGCTGTCTCTCCTTCTATTTGATGGTCTTCCAGTGAATAGTGATTATGTCCTTTCAAAAAATAATCGGTCTTACTAATTAGATTTCGTTAATAGCTTACTAAACGCGCAACTATTTAGATAAGCAAGACTAAAATAGTTAAGATCGGTATTAAAAATCTTACTTAAAAATGTATACTAAGATGTGACTAACTAGTTCACCGAATTGTTTACGAACACCCTCATTTATTTTTTCAAATGCCGCATTGGCCTCACAGATATCAAAAATAGATAAATGCATGTAATCTTTGGATAACTGATACAGAAAAATGAAAACAAACACCGCGTTGTGTCGTGTTTAGTCAACTTAAACACGATTGCGATGAAGAATAACAAGGAAAAACGTTATGAGTATTAAATTTTTCTGTCAATCTCAAATACCTATGCGTCGGATCATACGTGAAAAATCCGCCATTTTATTTTGTATTTGTCTCACAGGAATTGTAAAATGCTTTTTTTATTACAATGTTACAACATTGAACGATTATTTAAAAAAGTATCCACACATTTGTTAAATTCTCTAATACACTCTTAAGAAGGTTATTGTACATCGTGTGACATAATTACAAACGAACATACGGTGTTTTGAGAAATTATCTCTGATAGAAATGATATCGTAATATACGCAATAACCCCCCAGATGATAGTTTTAAAAAAAGATTTTAACGATCGATTTTGGAACATTGCCAAAAATAATAAATCACTGATGACAATAGGTTTATAGGAATGTTGTCACCTTCAAACACGTTAAAGAAAAATGAAATTATAAAAAATCGGCGCTATTTGGCGATTGTATTCTGAAACGAAATAAAAACATCAGATAATTTTGTTGTTCGTTAACATACGTAGTATAAATTGTAAATTTTGTGATCAATCTGATCAAACAAAAACGACATGAAATAACAAAAAAATGTTATTGAATTAAACAAAAATAAAGATAATTCATTGACTGGGTGATTTTCGCATATCCGTTGCAAAATCTGGATCAAATTTATCTGGATCGTTATGTAACTTGGCATTTTTCCAAGTAGTTTTTCTTACGAAAAAAAGAAAGTGAAAGAGTGTGTTTTTCTTCCGTCTTGTGTTGTAGTGATGAGTGATTTTATTCAGCCTTGTAAAAAATAAAACACTAATATTAATAATGAAACAAATGAAGTCGATTGGCAATTTTTCTTTTTGACTTCAGAAAGTTTGCAAAAACTTAGCATTGGAATTAATAAACAATTTTATGTAACATTAAGGAAAAAATCTTATTTATTATATTATTCATTATTTGCACGTATTTTATATAATTTCTAGAGCAACTTACTTCATCTGAAAAGTTTGGGGCTCCCGTATTTATAAATACCATCTAACAGTCTTAAACGCTGTGTAGCAGATCAGTTGGTTAATAACTGTGTATCTCTCATAAAAAAATTACTCAACGCTTGCACGCGTGTCCAAGGTAATTAAGCGGTGTTTTAAGACAACTGCCATCTATCATAAACCAAATTTGATTTTGATATGCATGTTTATGTTGTTATATCTTGGAATAATACGACTTAAAATATTTATAAATTATTTTATGCTCATTATTAATTATTTTATAAATTATTATTGCAACTTCCCAGTCGTTATACCCAGTGTTTATTAAGGGGCCTACACACGACCAACTTGGTTGACAACCTTGTCATCAACATGCCATGTTGACGACAATGTTGAACGTCTGTGGGCATGTTGGCGGTTGATATTTCATGTTGACAACAATGTTGAGACAATATCAAATCGGTTTGATATTTAGTGGACGGAGCTTGATGTTGGTGACGATGTTTAGCGTGTGTGGGGCGGTTGAGAACCAAGTTGATCAACATCTCAGTATGTTTCAATTTTTTGAACGCGACGGAACAATAAAGTACCTATGTAGAAGTTTATACTTGCACAGTGTATTTATTGCCTGTTTATTTATTTTTTGTTCGTATTTGTTGATGTAAATATTTAATAATCTTGTATGTAGGTACCTAAGTGATTATCCTATGTTTAGTTATTATATTTTATTTCAAATATTATGTGTACTTCTAATTATTAACTATCGCTCATTTTTTTCTGTTTATAATATAATCATAGAATTATAATATACTAGAATGATCATTTGCCTGAAGTAAACGAAGCCGCTTTTTGTTTTCCAATTTGGGTTACATTTGCCGTGAGGATATTCAGTAATCATTTGACCGCCCGCGTGAAACGTTCTCCGTATTTATTAAATAAAACGTGGTCAAAATGCCCAACTGTGCAGTGTCGAGTTGTAAAAACTATCCCAGAAATAATGGAAACATTATGGAAATCTCATTTCACTCGTAAATATCGTGTTTTTCTATTAATATAGTAAAAAAAGATAAATACGTTATATTCAAATGAATCGAAATTAAGAACACGACATTTCACCGAAAGTTGTTACCTCTCAAACATTTTTTCCCCATTTTTGTGATTAGTACATAATAATCTGTATTATGAAAACGGCTGTTTTAAAAATTATTTACATTTTTTTTTCATGGCAGTGTTTACGAGTGTGCTATAATATTAATTTATTAACTTATGATGATACAATAATACTATTAAAAGTTATTAATTTATTTTATTATTTTTATTTATTTATTTTATTTGGGTGGTAGCAAAGCGGTTAGCGCGCTGATTAGCGCAGTGGTCAATCCGGGTCACCACATAAATTTAACTCGGTTGATAGTTGAAAAATATGTAAGACTTAGATGTTTTTACATTTATAAAGCAAAAAACCATAAACTGTTAGCATCATCCAAACGCCAAATATATAAAAAAAAACAATTACAATTTCAAAGTCTTTAGGTAATTCGATTGTTTTTTTTTCATAGAGTAATAATAATTACAATTTCAAGTTCTTTAAGTAATTTTATTGTTTTTTACATAGAGTAGGTAAACTCAGTTTAAGTTTATAAGCGATTCGTTTCGTTTTTTATTTATTTTTTCAAGAGAACGAATATGTTCTTGTAACAAGTATATACATATACATTCCTTAAACCAAGCATAAATAGGAACTTGTGCTACATCATATATGTAAGTGAACGAAATCGGTCGTAGCAGGATTAGAACTCGCGACCATTGGATTACTAATCCAGCGCGCTAACCGCTCTGCTGCCGTCCGTCTATTAGGAAGACCACATAAGAGATGGAAGGCCAGTTGGACTTCATCATCTCAGGAAGCAGAGATGACCTTTCTGCAAATTAACACCTTGTTCTTGTTACTTTGTTCAGTATTATGTACTCGTAGATAATTTGTTTGTTTTGTTCCTATTAAATCAAATAGACCATCGAATTCATTACACGATATTTTATATTCCGTCTAATCCTAGTTATTTTCGTAAGTATAAAATAATTTATTATTTTTTAATATCTCAATTAATTACCGATTGGAGGTTTTGTATTGTAAATCAAATGTTTTATTTCATATTTGATCATATTAAAGATTTATGCATATTTATTTTTCTTTCAAATCCCAATTATTAATATATTTACAAAAACCTGCGACAAAACAAGTTCTCTTAAGTTTGTATGATGTTGGCTTGTGACACAAGAATAATGAAATATTTATTTATTTATTTATTTTCTTTGGGAAGCTACAGCTCATTTACAGTTTATTGATACAATATTATTTTTACAATGTTAGAGCCAAAAAAAGCATTCCATCAACATAATATAAAAACAAATAACAGTTTACAAGCCAAAAATAATTCATACACACACCTTCATACACACACCCTCACACACACACTCATACACATCATCACACACACATACACGCACACACATACATACATACACACATATACCTACAACAACTAGGGAAGGGAAGAGAAAGGAGAGAAGAGAGACTAGGAGGACAGGATAGAGGGATATTGGTTGCGCATCACCTTCAGAACATCATGTCTAAATCTGTAATATTTCGCGCTGAATATGTCTATCTCAGCTGAGAATGTATTGTTATATTGGCTGCATATGCGTGTAATTGTTGAATTTTTCCTGATATTCGTTCTACTTGTTGGAACATGAAATAATTGAGATCTGCGAACCATTCTACCTGGAACATGGATACCTACTAGGTTGACGAGTTCAGGCGAGTCTATGGCATTGTTCAAAATTTTATGCAGCAGCGATTGGTCGTATAAGACTCTCCTACATTCAAGCGTATCAAAACTATGATATTCAAGTGACTGTTGATAATTATTGAAGTTAAGGTGAAATTTATGATTTATATAGTTTATGAATTTTTGCTGTACTTTCTCGATTCTTGTGATGTGTACTGCGTAGAAAGGAGACCAAATTTGAGTACAGAATTCTAGCTGAGGGCGTATGTATGTGGTGTATAAAGTGTATAAGGTTTTAATGTTACTGAATGGCCGGCATGTGCGAATAATAAATCCTAACATCTTATTTGCTTTACTTATGATATTATCAATATTGTTTATGTAATTTAATTTAGATTCAAGTATCACACCTAGGTCTCTTATATAATTGACTTCCTTTATGTCAGAGTTGTTAAAGGTATATGTGAATTTTATTTTGTTTATATTGAGAGTAAATGTTATTTTGTTACATTTCGATATATTAAGTATTAATTTATTCAATACACAGTAAGTGTATAGCCTGTCAAGGTCCTCTTGTAGTTTAATACAATCGGCCAATGAGTTAATTGCAAGGTAAATTTTCATGTCATCCGCAAATGCAAGATATAATGAATGCTTAAAACATTTGTGAATGTCATAAGTATAGATATTGAATAGAAGCGGACCTAGGTGTGAACCTTGAGGAACGCCCGAAGGAGGAATAAAGAAGCTGGATTTAAATCCCTCGACTATCACTGACTGCATTCTGTTCCGAACATATATATTGAGGCAAGTAGGTATGGAAAACATCTAAAAACATCCAACGTCAAAGCGGGCCTATTGACTTAATTTGACTTTGTACGTGGTAAATAAAGTAACTAAAAAATAAAAAATTAACCATCACAATGTAACGCAAATAATAACATTAAAAATTTTAATAATTAAAAGGTAAGGTAAGGAATAGAAGAGGTCATGGGTGTCCAAGATAAGGATGGTACGACCATGTGAACAACAGACGAACATGTATAAGACAATGTATGAATGTTTACTAGGCAATGAAGGTGTCTTAATATTCGACTTTTCAAGCTTTTTATATTTCTTTCTTTCACAATATCATTCACATGGTCATGCCAACCCTTTCTGGGGTGGCCTCTGCTATTCACTACATCTCTTACACCCATGTATATTTTTTTGGTCAGTCGTTCATCATTCATTCTTTAAATATGCATGGATGTAAAGGAAGCTAGGAATGTGTGCAAAAATAGAGGAGTATGGCGCTCGGTTCTCTCTGCTTACTCTGTAAGGGATATGGCGTGATGGTATGTATGTAAAAAATATATATTTATTACTAACTCAAATAATGACATTAAAATTATTAACACCATTTATATAGGGAATTTTTTAACTGTTTGCAACATTATTTACACACACAGTCATACCGAGTGGTAATATACGTACAACGCTTACCGACAGTATTACACATACATAGACAAGAGCCGGCTTCTCTTATACAGCGAGAGTTTGTATGGGAATGAGAATTCTAGTATATTATAATTCTATGAATATAATATATAATTTGATTTTAAAGTCTTTTAATTTGAAAAAAACCTAAGAGTATATCTTGAAATATGTCCAGTATACCAAATATTCCAAGTTGGGTGGATTTTTTCGATAATTTTCGAGATCTACCCGAATTGTGGAAAATAAAGTCTGAAATAATAAATTAAATTATAAATTCACTTTAAAAGAAGCAAAAGATTCACGTACGAACTTGTTGATTCAATATAAACATCATCGGAAATGATGTTGATCAACTTGGTTGTCAACCTCCCGTTCGTTATTCAACATTGTTGACAAACATTGTTGTCAACCAAGTTTGTCGTCTGTAGGCCGCTTTAGTAAGGTTTTTGAATTAATGTTGCATGGGCTTTACACGATGTGTAATGAATACACTGGTCAACGGGTGTGCAGTAGCAAATAATTTTGAAATCTGTATTGTGACAAATTTCTTAAATATAAATAAGCAAATAAGTATAGTTATCGCCAAACTTCTTGATTGTAAGTTGAGAGATAAAGGCTGAGTAAATTTGCAAAGATTCACAAGTAGGTATATTATATGTATATAAATTGGAACTGACTTTGGGTAGGTACTTACTTTATGAAATAAACTAAACATATAATATAAGTCAATATTGTCGAAATTGTAAGAAAGCGCGGACTACTTTCTGCATTGCTTAAATAAGCAGAAGAGAATGACAAAAAAATTACGTTTCGATATACTACCATGACCAAGACAGACCACATTTATTTTGGTCTTGATTCGCCCAGCACTAGTGTAACGCGAAAGATTTTACACGATTCAAATAATTATTTATCTTGTTCTAAAATTGTTTTAAAGCATTTAATTACGCCGACGTATATAATTATAATTTACTCTGCTTGGATTTTATACGAATCGTTTATTTTGATATAGACGCATTTGTATTTTTCAAATGAAACGCGTCCACCGTCGTACATATATTATGAACCAGGTCACAATACATAGAAAAACGGTGATGTTTTATATTTTATTTACGGGATTAAGCCCGTTAGGACCCATTGTGGGCGAATCACTTAAGGTAATCACATAATATTATAAAAAATACGCTAACCTCCACGCATTTTGTGATAGCGGTAAGTTTCTTGACTTATAATTCAGAGTTTTACTGATTCGAGTCCAAAGACTTATTTATGGAGTTAAAAAGGAACAAGAAACAGCTGAAATACCTCCTTTGATGATTTACGCAGATTTCCAGATTTTGCACCAGGTATGCTCTTCAAATATGCCATTAAATTTAAGCGTTTGCGTGGTTAAAAAACACGAGTATATTCATATCTGTTCCAAACAAAATTTAATGAATATTGCAAGTAAATGTACCTGTTTATTTTAAAAAAGTATTTTTTTTTTAATTTTTGACGATATTATTTGATAACGATTTTTTTGTTATTTTAATGATTCTTTAGCTGCAACTTTATTAGGAATCGTATATCAATCGTTTTTTGCGCCTCAGATTTGTTTATACTTGGTCCGAGGGCACGTTTTAAATCCACAATGGAACCGGCACTGTGTATGAATACGAATCATTTTGTTAAACGAATCTCACTTAAAAAAAATCATTAGAAATTTAAGAAAGTATTAAAAATATAAAAACTTATGATAATTTTTTATGTAAGTTTGTTTCTTTACCGGCCATTGATATTTTGACCTCATATCAGTGAAGGCTTTTCTACTTGGTTATAATTAATTTTGAATTGTAATTTAAAACTCAATAGTTAATTTAGAAAAAAAATACATAGAGGATTTATCAGGATGATTGTTTCGCCCGTTAGAGTTATTATTAGCTGCTCCATTAGTTGAAAGTCCTAAAAATTCTATATATGCGGAAAAACTTACAAAGTAGTTAGACTTTTAACACACATCATGATGTCAACTTAATTTTCAATTTCGCATCGAATGGTGAATGAATTTCTGCATGATGCCTTTTTAGTTGAGACGATACTGATGGAATGGTTGAGCGAACTACTGGCAGAGGGCCACGACATGAAGTGTACCTCCTACACAGAGTTGAAGAGAGTCCGTCGCTGAAGATTGAGTAGAGGAAGAGATGCATCGCTTTGCTGCCAAACAATCCCCAAGATTGAAACCAAAGAAAATATACATTTGTGTGGGATGGCTTCCTTTTATAAAATAAAATATGCTCACCTGCATACCCGTCGCTGGTTACCCCACATTGTGGAGTACACCGTGATGGTGAATTAATAAATGAATGCATCAAATGGTTTTGTAAGAACGTCCAATACTCTGTGGAGTTCCGCCTAGAATTGATCGTAGGTACTTACTGCATAAGAGTAGGTAGTTTCTGCATATGAGTAGGTAATTTCTGCATAATAGTAGGTACTTTCTGCAAAAAAGTAGGTACGTAGGTTTTGCATAATGGTAAGTACTTTCTGCATAAGAGTAGGTACTTTCTGCATAAGATTAAGAACTTTCTGCAAAACAGTAGGTACTTGATGCGTAAAAGAAGGTAATTTGATATTGCATAATAGTAAGTACTTACTGCATAATAGTAGGTACTTTCTGCATAAGAGTAGGTACTTTCTGCATAAAAGCAGGTACTTAGGTATTGCTTAATAGTAAGTACTTACTGCAAAAGAGTAGGTACTTACTGCATAATATTAGGAACTTACTGCATGTAATATAACGGATGAATGCACTACTAATGTAATATAACGGATGTTTAAACGTAAGGCAATAAATATTATTACTGAAGGTACGTGACCACAAGTAACAATAAATGTTATCTTTAGATTTCTGAGAAAATCTGTCTATTAAAATGCTTTGCTTATAAATAGTTACATATAAAGAACCATACTTTACCAAGTAAGGATGCACCTATTTGTTCGCAAACATATCAAGTCTCGCTTTATCCTTATTGAGATGAGCAAAGAGGATAGTTAATTATTAATCAGTACACTTTACGATTTCTTCGTGGATTCAAGAGTCGCATCGTATTTTTTACTCCCCTCTACTGTAGCATAGTGGAAGGTTATGAGTTAAAAAAAAGCATATAATGGAGTTGAAATCAGGACCATAAAGGTCAATATGCTTAACCATCCAGAGGCCTTTGAAATGTGGCTGCATCGCCGCATGCTGAAAATTCCTGGATCGATAAAATATCAAATGTGGAGGTACTCAGGAGAGCAAATGTCGAGCGCGAGCTAGTTGACACAATTAAGCAACGAAATGTATAATATTTGGGTCACATTCTGCGAGGCAAAAGAAGAAGAAGAAGCATATTTTCACGAGTATCATGTAGAGTTTCGTATGCATTAATAGTTGATTGGTTTTGAATTACATGACATTAGTCAATTTAAAATATATGACTGTATCTGTCAAGGCTTTAAGATGCTCTCGCGTTCTGGAAAATTGTTTTTTTTTATATAGATCTTATACAATAGGAATAAACTTTGTAAAATGCATTCAGGGATCGTCAACTTTTAGAGTAGAAAAAAAGTGTAACTACATTGTAAATACTATCTGATGACAAAACCCCTTAAAAGGGGAATAGTGACGCAAGTCCCTGTGTATACTTACAAAATGATTGATATATGTAGGTAGTTAGTTGGATGTGACGCTCGTCGCTTGTAAGAACGCAAAAAAATTGACTAATAAAATTTCAAGGCTCAAAATGTTGCGTCACAAAATGCTCGTAGCGCAACACAAAAAATTGACTCAAATTATAATAGCCATCATCATCGTCATTGGCCCTACGGCCCGTTGTGCCTATAAATTCCTATATATTCTGAAATTTTGGGCTATGTGCATTGAGAGGATCAAAAGTTATAAAAGACACACACACAGACACACTAAATGTTCTACTCCGAATTCTGAGTAAATCCATATACTCGTATATAGAACATATATGCCTCTAAGTTGGTGTTTTTTGACTTGAAAATCTATGAAAAATATAGACCTGGCATACAAATCTCGCGTATCTTTGCTTGATACTTGGTCGATATGTTAAGAGATATAAATTCTCTTGAACAAATCGACAGTTGGAAGAATTTACTTTTATAAGTAAAGGAAATTTTCTTTAATATGTCTCCGCATGAGTAGGTACACGTATTTTCATTTACTCTATACAAATTACAAAAGTTTAGGGCGTTTAGGCAATTAGTCATAAACAGAAATGGTTATGAAGTAGTCAACGAAAAAAATATTTGCTAAGGATAAAGCTATATTTTTAATCTCTGATAATATGCAAATAATAAAATACAGACATTCACGACAGGGATGGTCAAACTTTCACTGAAAGACACTGTAAGATATTATTTCTACTACAATCTAAATATAGTTATTTTAAAACCTTTTTACAAACGAACGTGTATTGGATTGAAGATAGACCAGCTATTGATTTGCAATCGAATATTTTTATTATTGATTTGCATTGTTTTGACGTGAATATCATGTACTAAGGTATATAACGTGTATCTAAGTGTAATGTGTATATTGTAATTTTTTTTTATTTATTTATATAAAATACACTTTTTTCCTTATATCTAGTAACAAATTTTTTAAATGCATAATAATATATTTAACTTACATTAGGTTACATAATAGTTACCAGATATTTTACTATTGTCATAAACTGCTTCACTAGGTAAAACCTGTTCTGAGACAGTGTATAGATGTCTTATTAGTTTTCAGTTTTGGTTAATAACTATGGGAGTATTTTCAGAGTTCAAGTGATTAATTTATTTTTTAATAGTCTTTGCCCTTTTTTTATCGAAATTTTAATGTCTCGCTTAAATATTTTCAAGTTACTGTTTTGTCTAAGTGTTAAAGGTAGATCGTTGTATAATTTGACGTTGTAATCGATGTATGTTTTAATTAATGTGTATTGTATCGACTTGGAAATTATGTGTTTTGTTTTGACGTGTAATACGTTTGGTTATTGACTTGGACATGACGTGTTTTGTTTTGACGTGTAATACGTTTGGTTATTGACTTGGACATGACGTGTTTTGTTTTGACGTGTAATACGTTTGGTTATTGACTTGGACATGACGTGTTTTGTTTTGACGTGTAATACGTTTGGTTATTGACTTGGACATGACGTGTTTTGTTTTGACGTGTAATACGTTTGGTTATTGACATTTCAAGTTTACAATGATTCAAAACATAATATTCAACTAAAAGGAAAAAAAAGAAAAAGAGAATTAATGCCGTCAAGGTTTCCTATAATAAGTGGTTATTGATCTTCTTTTGAAAAGAGTATTTGAATGTTGTGGAACTGAGGTGGAAGATGTCAAACTCTTGAAATCTGTTATTGTATGTATCGCACATTCTATGAATTGCCATGTTTTGTGCGTAATTGGTGCGCTGAATTGGAAGGTGGAATAAATGTGTATGTCTAGTTCTGCGAGTAGGAATATTAAATGAAATGATATTGAGTATTGAGGGGCAGTCGATATTATTATTTATAACGTTGTAATGGTTTATAACGTTGGTGGTATAATGGTGCAAATACTTTGACGTGTATTCTATTGACTTGGAAATAATGTGTTTTGTTTTGACGTGTAATATAAACATGTATATTGGATTGACGTGTATTCAATAATAATGGTGCAAATACTTTGACGTGTAATCTATTGACTTGGAAATAAGGTGTTTTGTTTTGACGTGTAATACATGTATGTTAATGACTTTAAAATAATATGTTTTGTTTGGAGGTATACACGTATATTGGATATACACGTATATTGGATTGATGTGTATTAGATATACACGTATATTGGATTGATGTGTATTTAATAATAATTTTGACGTATAATACAAACATGTATATTGTATTGACGTATTGACATGGAAATAATGTATTTTGTTTTGATGTGTCAAACTTGTACCTAAAAATATTGCCTTGATGTGTACCTAAAAATATTGATTTGAAAATTATGTGTTTTGCTTTGACGTGTATGCAAATAAAGTCATGTATATATTGACGTATAATCAATATATGCATTGTAATTAAAGTGTATTGTATTGACATGCATTTAACGTGTTTTATAATTAACCCGAATTCGATTAAGGTGTAAAAAAATTAACATTGTTTAATCGGGCAGAAAATAATATGCACTGTTTTTAACATCCATTGTATTGGCGTATGAATGATGTACATTGGAATCAACTTTCATTGTATAGACGTATAATTAATAAACGTTTTGTATTGATGTGTAATCAATAAGTATTTAATTAACGTTTACTATATTGACGTGTAACTTGAATGGTATTAAACGTTAATTATATATTTTAGTACCTATATATCAAAATATAAGTTTAATCGACCAAATATTGATACTTACTAAATAATGTTAAGGGGGGGACTGCTGCCAACGTACCTATTTTTCAATTTGATATACCATCATTATTTCTCATCAAATCGTTTTGAAAAAATAATTTAGATAGTTTGGATATTAATAAACAAAAATAAATCTTAAGTTTTTGATAATGTTCTGTATAAATTCTTGTAGAAAAATAATGGCATACCCCGATTTTCAACGTTTATCATATATTTTTAATAAACTATAAGGTAAAAATATCTAGAAAAATATGATGTGACGTTGCAATAATGCTTCAGGTTTAGTAAATAAACCTAAAAAACATTTATTTTCCATTCAGCGCCATTGCGTAATAAAAGTTTTTTTGGTTTATTTACCTAACCTGATGCGTTAATGCAACGTCATATCATATTTTTCCAGATATTTTGTTCTTCTTTAATTTATAAAAAAAATATTGCTCTATACCTTATATTTTTTTAGAAATTTAAGATAAATATCTTAAACCGGGGTATGCTTATTATTTTCCTACAAGAATATTTACAGAACATAATCAAAAAGTTAAGGAATATTTCTCTTTATTAATATCCAAACTAAATAGGTTTTTTTTTCAAAATGATTCGTTTAGTAATAATGATGGTATATCAATTTTGAAAAAATAGGTACGTTGGCAGCAGTTACCCTCTTAAGTACATTCACTAAGATCTGGTTAATTTAAATTGGTAATATTGAATTACTAAAATTTGCACTTATAACCATAAAAGTAGGAATCGTTGGTGTAATTACTTCAAGGCCTCTTCGTTTTTTTTAATTAGCTTGTTATTTATCCATAGAACAATGCCACATTTAGATTAAGGCACCCTCCTGTTTTTCACTAGAAACACAAATTAATTCTTGTTACATTCTATTGTTAGAGACTTACAGTTGAAGCAAATAAGATGCAATGTGAAACCAAAGTAAAATTAGCAGGATACGTGGGTATAAGTATGTATCTAAATTAACAAGTACAAGTTATGTATGATGATTAATTAACAAAAAGTTCGTCAACATCTGACTCCAAATGTTTGAGGCATTTCCTGTCCGACGACTGGCGACCGGCAGACATAGTAACGACCCGCGAAGCTTACATTTGTATGTCGAGTTAACACCGATACAAAATAATGGTGCTCAAGCTTTGTAATTTTCGCACCCCCTTTAAAAAAAGGATAAACGTTATAATAAATGACACAGACGTAACCGATTCAACAATTTCAAATGTGAGTTTGAAATCGATGGAATCGATCGAACATATATTGGGCTGTAGTGACACTAAGGCTGGATTGTTTCAATAAAAGTAACGGTAATAGTATAGTTAAAATTCTTTGATTTAATGAAATTGTTCAAAAATACATTGTTTGATGGTATTAGATCTCAATGAAACAACCAAAGCTTTTGAATAATTTCATGATATTATATGTATAAAGGCATAGAATTATTTAATAACTTACCAAGAAATAGCTGTGAGGCACCGGCTTAGAATAATGCTTCCACTCTTTTCTATTATTGTTTTCGAGTGTCCCGTAAGAGCCGGGTAATTGAAAATACAACAGGCAACAATAACATCTCACATAGTTCAGCAATGAGGTTCACCACCCGTTCTGAATATAGTGCCTTTTTAGGTGAGACGAGACTGGTGTGTGGGTATACACAGATATATTGTGCTCCCTTTTATAAGGCAATGCACACCCGCACACCTTTCGCTGGTTACCCCACATTGTGGGATATGCCGTGATGGTATGAATGACCAAGAAATATCAGAACAGAAACGAATTACGAAGAATTCAAAAAGAAACTAAAAACAATTTGAAACACTCTCTAATATTAAATCCATCTTCAGTTTGTAGTTCATTTTCATTTTTGTATATGTAATTTGTTTTGTGTTATGGTTTTGATGATGTTTTTATTTATTTTTATTGCTTTTGAAAAGTAAATTCTTTTATTTTTTATTGCTTTTGGTTTTGAGATGTTTGTTTTTTTTATAATTGTTAATTATTTATTTATTTTAGCTAAGTATTTTTACTGAGTAAGCAAAGAGCTGCTGCTTTCATAAACACAAGCTTACAGCTTTGTTTAGGAAATTTTTGATTTTCCCGCAGTAAAAAGCGTTAATGTAACAAAAAATTCATAGCGATCGGCAGGGAACAAGATTTGTAAATAATAACCACATAAAATTTTGTTGTCAAACTCATTTTTCTAGAACGCGATTTAAATTCTAAAATGTTGACAGGTGAGTTTATAGAGAAGAAATATACTGATGTAATTACAAAAGTAATCAGATCTAAGTTGATGCACTTTAAACATCATGAGGAAAACCATAGCATGCACTATATACACTATACCTGTTGAGAAATTGATGTAACAAATATGCTTAAAAAATGTTAAATCCTAAATATCTACAATAGCGAAGAGTACCTAATGGTAAAGGAATCGCATATTCGATAAAACTCGATCAGTGCCTACCAAATATGAGATAGGTACCTACTTCGAAACAGGATTAAATTATTATGACCGAACCACAGTTTGTAAACGTGTTAAATTTAGATGTCTTCAAGTTTATAATGAGATAACTAACTCTGTTACGCTATATTACCTATGTATGTGTATAAAAAATGACACATGGTAAAACGTCAAAGCTATACCGCTAATGCTGAACATGTCCAGGAATTGAAAATAAATCATAGGAACGATTCGTACTTAAATATAAAAAAAATGTGTTATGACCAAAACAAGTTTGATCGATATAAGTAGAACAAGATCCATACAGAAACTACATAGGCTTTTTATGCCGTCAACTCGAATTCAGAAAACTCGGATTGCACCCGGCCTAGATCAGTTTCTCATCACCAGTATTTTTCGTTTATGATAATATCGTATTTCAGTAATTCGGATAAATTTCAAGTGCCCAGCTAATTGTATGACATAAATCTCTCTGCCTATCCCAATAAGAGGGGTAGCGGGCACTTTCCGCACGTGCATTTTCAGCACATGTATAAAATCGTGTAAGTTCCGCATGACCCTTTTTATTTAAACTTTTCAAGTAGGTACCTAGAATAATAAAAAAATGTTATATAATAGAATAATCATGCAAAAAAAAAAATATTTTATTTAAATAATACAACATATAAAAAATACAATCTTAAGATACAGTAAAAAACATGTTGCCCTTACCAGTGTGTAAATGAGACATTTAAAACAAAGAAACAAAAAAATATGCCTACAGAATTATTAACTATACAAAATAAAGTGAATACAATCAGTCAATAATTAAATTCAGTTGCCAGTCTCACATCTGATTCGAGCTGGTTGAACCACACCACCCTACATAAACTAAAATATGAAATCCAGTTGAATAACTTACCTATGTAAATCCAAAGCTTCTAAAGAAACTTTTCTAGATGCCAAACAATTATATATAACTATCAAAATCGGGATGTTTTTAAATTCCAGACACGATTTATTCATCCCAAAACTCTGAATGAAATAGAAACACACAGGAATGTCAAACAACTCGAGATGAACCCAGTGGAATTTGATAAGGGTTTGGTTCAAAATTGTCCTAACAGGTTCGTGTGTTTAGTCAGTGTGTTAAGAATGGATGTGTGAGGAGATGAATGAATATTATCACACATCTTAGAATATAAGCAGACATAAATAATATAAATTGTTAACTACAAAGTTGTGTTCATTGAAGAAATTTGGTTGGAGATATTGATAAGGCAGTTTGTTAAGTCAACCGTGGATTCGTATATGAACTTAATAAATACCTAATCATAATATAAAAAAAAATTATAGGAATTTCACAGTCACCTACACCACTCCAATGGGGACGGTTTAGAGCTTCAAGTTCTGCTCATCGGACGATACAAGAAACTACTATCAAGTATATTTCATAACGCCATCCCTAAGAGGCTAACATCAATCGTGGTGGCATACCGAATCGAAGCTTGGATCAAGTACCGACAAGCGGCTGGCGGGGGTTAAGTTTTAAGTTTTACACAACAAATCTTCAAGTTGATGTCGGTTCATGATATTTTTATAAAGATTGTTAAATGCAATTAAAATTTTAATACACGTTTAGTATAGATGCCGCCAAATATCATGAGTCTTTTCGCCGTGGAGAAGGGCGGTTCGCACATACACAAACCAATCAAAAAGACACAAATTTGAGATTTGCGCACCCACGTGACGGGCTCGAGTTATTTTCCGATAACTAGACCAAGTTTTACACGTCATAGTTGTGTGTATTGGCAACACTGAAAAATTCTGTGGGGGCTGTGACAGTCCCCACATTGCAGTTGGTTTCGACTTTGCACGATCCAGGCACTCGTGATTTAAATAAATTATCGAAAGTCCAAAATTTATTATCTTAAGAACAAGCCTAAATAAATATATTTTTTTATCGGTCATTCACTTTGATTGTATGCACACTTTAACACAAACTATTTAGTTCTCTACTATATATGCTTACATATTTAGTTATGGAGTAATTTAAAAAAATGGTGTAAAAAAGGATATATTTAATATTTTTTAGGGAAATTTACGCTGAATTTTAAAACAGTGTGACGAACATCCCTAGAGAAATATAGAAAATATTTATGGATTTTTTTAGAAACACACTGTTAAACATATTTAAATAATTGGATTACAAAATACGATGTTTCGGTTTATACGCTCTCTTAAAGGATTCGAAATGTCACAAAAAAGTGAAATCCTAGACAAAGAGAATATAATTTTGGGGCGTATGTAACGAATAGTTAATATGATGTTAATGTTTGTCGTGTTCCAGGTAATACGAGAGTCATTACTGGTCCATAATGCATATAACTCAACCATGGACTTCCACTCCGATCTGCTGAACGTACAACACTATCCATCCCTATCCATAACACTGAATTTCTCATCTCTTCGTTCGAAGTACAATCAGCAAGATTATGGAATAGTCTGTCCGGATATTGCGTCGTCTAACTCACTTAGTATTTTCAAGAAAAAACTAAAGAAGGAATATTTATCCTTGAACACCTGATCCCGATTTCCTCTCCTGTCCTTACCCTATCTTTTTTTCTTGCTATGAATTTTTTTGTTTTTGTTTTAATAGTATTTAAGTGTTATACGTATTTTCATTGATTTCTTTTACTCGTATTTATTTGCTGTTGTACATACACAATGTTGTAATACTTTGTAATCTGGTTGGTTGGAAGAAATTGCCTAATGGCAATAAGCCCGCCAGTGTACAATAATATTTGTTTATATTATGTACAAGAAGATGTATTAATAAATAAATAAACGACTTTTTGTACCTATTCTGTAAAAGTTGAAAAATGGAATATTACGCCAAGGGTCGGATAGTACGATGCGACGTAGGCAAATAGCAGGCCGCGAAACATGTTGTGATCTATTATTCCAACACAATTCATAAACAAAAAAAGAAATACGTTCTACAAATACAAAACATATTTTACATCCAATATAACACGTCGATGTTTTTCCTCGTCACAATATTATTATTTATTATATAGCACCACGTACAGACAATATTATTATTATCATTATAAAGATGAAAAAGACCCCGGGCTTTGTATGCGTTGAAACGAATACAGGTTTTTGCATTTTGCTGCCTCTCGAGTGACGCATTAAAACTTGTTAGCTGTTTTTTTTCATTTTTTCAATGGAGTATCTGGTTTATCGTCTCATCAATTTCATACGCATCTCGTCAATCTCTTGCGTGCAACCGCTACACTATACTAAACATCCTTATTTATAGACAAATCGTTCGTAGAATTTTATAATACTTCGTTCATTTTGAATTTATAAAATTTTCTTATTTATTGCTCACAAACAACAGTGGGTAAAAATGGTACGCAATAAATGTACAAATTCCAACCTAGGGTCATTTATATAATATGGCAAATAAAATTATATAAAGTAATAAAGGTTAGTAAACTGTTATTAAACCGTAGTGGAGTAAACTGTTGAAAGTACTGATTAAAAAAATGTAACCACAGTCGGATTATATTTTTTTAAAGAAAATACGATATTTTTTCTTTTTCTTCTCAACTCATGAATCTATCAATATATGTTCGTCTACACACACATGCACACCCTCTCTCACACACACACATACACACCCACACACTCACACTCTTTCTAGATATCTCTTTCACACACACATGTATGTATTACTCTTCTCTCATGCGCGCACCCACACTAATTCACACTTTTTTGTTGTATTATTTTGATATTAGGTATAGTACGTAAGAGGTACATGTTATTTTTGTATTTTTATTTATTTAATTTCAATAATTGTATGCATGTACTGTGTGCTGTCCTTTGTAAAATAAAATAAAAAAAAATAAAATAAAAAAGTTTTCAAAATGGAGTAAACTTTGAAGTGACAAATTGAAATCTGTCTTTTAAAACAATTTTTGTGTACCTATTGTAAAACATGTTAAATATTAATATAAATATGTTTTGTACTGGTAACGGAAAAAGAAACCAACCACAACTGATACTTCATTGCACACTTCACTTCATACTCTCACTTCTCAATACATATTTCTTCTTCTTCCACTTTTTTAGGCATGTTGACCTGTTTATGTCCTGCGTCAGTTTCCTTCCAGCCAGCTGTCCTTCCATCTCTTGGGAGGACGTTCTGGAGGTCCGCTTTCTTGGGAAAAATTATCCCTGAAACCTTTCGTGATATAGTACGAAACACAGAGATCCGAATGCTGTGCTAAGTTGAGGATATCGTAAGATGGGGTCGAAAGTGAAGAAGCTTCTGGAACGAACACGACACGTGTCAAGAAACTGACTCAGGAACTGTCAAAATAGTATATCTCAATGACCTTTATTCTTCTCTTTCAGCCCTCCATCGTCCTGTAATGGACATAGCTCCCCCCAAGGCATTCACATTTCCCTATATTGGGCAGGCCGCATCCAACAGCCTCCAGTCACTCGTCTTATTTCGTCAGACCACCTTGTTTGAACCCGTTCTAGGTCGCCATTCCAGCACTCTTTTAGTCCATGTGGAGTCTGTGGTTCGAGCGATATGCTCTGCTCAACCTTCTGGTTGGCAACCTAGTATTCAAAAGTTGGTTTTCATATATTTTAACGAAATACTCAGCATTCTCCCTTCGATTACTCTAACCTTTATAACATTGTTTCATTGTTTGAAATTGTTTGTAACATATACATGGGTGTAAGAGATGGAGTGAATAGCAGAGGTCGCCCCAGAAAGGGATGGCATTTTTGAAAGAAGGAAACATCAAAAGTTTGAACAATCGACGAGCATGTATCACACGATGCATGGATGTAAAGGAAGCCAGAAATGTGTGCAAAAATAGAGAAGTATGGCGCTCAGTTCTCACTACTTACCCCGTAAGGGACATGGCGTGATGGTATGTATGTATGTTTGTAACACATAACATTGACCCTAGGTTCTATAAGTAATTATCAATATAATATTGTCCTTTTATCATAATGTTTGTCAAAAATCAAGCAGAACTTTCCTTCAATGACCACTAATACTTATTTTATTGAAAGATTCTTCATTCATAATAAGTACCTAAATAAGAGTTTTATTTTATTTTATTTCAATGTCATAACAGAGTACAATTAATTACATATACAAAACAATTCAAGGACCAAAAACTGTTTACAGCTTATTACAAAATAGTGAAGTGCACTTTAACAATTATAAACAAACACTATCATATATATATATATATATATATATATATATATATATATATATATATATATATATATATATATATATATATATATATATATATATATATATATATATATATATATATATATATATATATATATATATATATATATATATATATATATATATATATATATATATATATATATATATATATATATATATATATATATATATATATATATATATATATATATATATATATATATATATATATATATATATATATATATATATATATATATATGTGTACATTCTGAAACCTAATAAAAAAGTAAGAAAAGTAAGTTGTTAAACAAGGGACTTTAAAGTCATAAGAAAGACATCTAGATTTAACATAGTACTTACTTACTTACTTAACGTGTCCGGGTAAACATTAGGCCTTTCCATTCCAATACGTTGCAACAGCAATTGCTGCGTCATTTGCCACAGCCAAGTCTTCTTCGCTACATCCCTGTTCCATGTTTCGGCAGACAAGAAGATGCTTATCATCTTGGACCTCCCCGCAATCGCAAGATACATCTTCCTGTCCTATTCCCCACCTGTACAGGTTCTTTTTGCACCTTGTGACACCTACACGGAGTCTATTCAATGTCTTCCATGTACGGTAGGATAGATGGTTTCCCGGCCCCAAAACCTCCGACAGCTCGTTTCGACTTCCACTGCATTGATCAATCCAGCGATCTTGTCTTGCCCTTTCTGGCGGTACTTGAAGGGGGGATGTAGTGGTCAAAAAACTTTTCCTAGATTTTAATCTCGCCATCGGAGGCAAGTGACCAAATAAAGAGTGTCTTGGGTCCGTTTCCTGCTTCTTTCTTTCCGAGTCTGCGGCTACCTTTCTTCTGACATTTGGAGGGGCAATACCTATTATCGGATATATCTCACTTACTCTGGTTGGCTGCAAGCAGCCAGATATTATCCGTGCTGTTTCATTTAATGCCACATCTACATGTTTTGCATGTGGTGCAGAAAACCATACAGGTGCTGCATACTCAGCGGCAGAAAAACATAGTCCCAGAGCTGAAGTTCTTAGAGTGGATGGCCCAGCTCCCCAGGTCGAACCCGTTAATTTCCTTATTATGTTGTTTCTGCTGCATACTTTATTCTTGGTATTTATGCAGTGTTCCTTAAATGACAATGTACGGTCAAGTGTTACACCCAGGTATTTAGGAGCAAAACAATGTGTCAGCAGTTCATCTCTCCATGTAACGTACAACCTTCTGGAAGCATCTCTGTTGCGCAGATGGAAAGCGCATAATTGAGTTTTGGATGGGTTCGGTTTAAGGTAGTTCTCATCATAATACTTTGCTACATACATAGTGATAATGTCTAAAACAATCTGTTTAAATTTGTCGTTCGAAACTAGGGGTCAGCACTTACTTTTAATTTCAAAATGATTGATCCCATAAAAATATTTTTGGCTTTTTTGACAAATAATGTAGAAACCATTTGATTTTCTCGAACACAAAAACTTACTATCTGCTTATAAAGACTTGCAATGGCCGTTTGCAGAACGAAGAGTTCAGAAAACTCTGAAATCTTTCAGACCCTGCACTAAAAAACAATAAGAAATTAAAAGGTTTTAAAATTACTAACGGATAATAAAGAAACATAGACTGAAAGAACTATAACATGGATTATTTTGGATACTCATTATTCATTAATTACAGTTGAAATAGGCAGTAAATATGAGTTTAAAAGTCGACAAAAAGATTCGTGTTACACTAAAATAAAGAAAAAATTGCACCCGGCTTGTGATAGTGTCTTCAAAACTCAATTTGCTCTTTGTGGTTACAAGTTGGGAAAAGGAAATAAATCTTGATTTTTTATTGGACAAATGTCGTAAGGAATAAAGAAATTATCGATAATGTATTTCTGTTTAATCAAGTAAATATAATAGGAATATTAAAATCCGTTTTACAGTTGTGTGATAGGTACTGTTCGGCAGTCAAATTATGAAACTATGTTAGTGTCACAAAATTATTGAGTAATTAATTTCTTGGAATCATTGTATCGAAATTCCTGGGTTAAGCTCGTATCGAGTATCATAATCTTGTGGTGTATCTCAATTATCGTATTGTTATGTCAGAGATTATTAAACGGTGGTTGTCTTACGTAGAGGTAGATGGGAGTATCTACCTATAACCTCAGAGGAAACGTGAAGACTCAGAGCAGGGTTGCCAGATGAATTTCAGTATATTTCTTTGGCGTGTTGACGTATTCCAGTGTAGTATTTCAGGAGCGAGAAATGTTCTTAGTGCTAAGTTCTTTAATGATATGTGATTTGTTTGTGAATATGAACTTTTTTAATGAAATTTAATATTTTCAAGTAATATTATGTTTACTTCGGCTGCAGGATGAAACTTTATCTATTACAGAAACACAATATATTGTGATGTTGTATTTTTCATCCTGCAATTGATGGCATGGCTGTTTAATTATTATCTTAAATGTAAAACTGTAATGTATAGCTGTTAGTCTCCCAAAAAATTGTAAATAAATAAATATTAAGTCACTGAGCTGGTAAAAATTTGCCACATATTATAAAAATATGTGAGGGGCAGTGATATTTTGGTAAATGTGAATGACGAAAAAAGAAAATAAAAAAACTATGACTAACGAAAACATATTCAACAAATGCATTGCTGCAAACAGATCAAAAACATGAAAAGATTTATGCAAATCATACATAATATAGCCAATATGGGTACTTACCTATGCAAGTTGCTTGTGGGGTATAGTAAAAATCTCTTAAATAATACATATATACACACATAACATCACGCTATGTCTTTCACGGGGTAGGAAGAGAGCACCAAATGCCACATTTTTCTATCTTGACACACATTCATCGCCTTGTCAATATTCATGCATCGTCATCTGATACATGTTCGTCTGTTGTTCACGCTTCTTGCATTTCTGTCTTTCACAAAATCGTTTACATGGTTGTTACAACCTTTTTTTGAGCGACCCTGACCTCTTATTCCGTTTACTCAAATAACATCTTATACTTAAATAATAGTTTTTAAAAATGAGAAATGTGTTTTAAAGTGTTATATTCAATAGTGTGGCTGAAGAACTAGAATTAGCCAAAAAATGAGTGATTAAAAAAACATATTTTTATAATATAATTAAATAAAATAAAATATATTAGTTTCTAACCACGTTGAGTATTTTTATGCCAACTAGTTTCGGAGACGTAACCGCTCCTTCGTCCAGACAAACTTATACTAAACGATACTATGTACATAATGTGACCCGTGTGCCTAAATTATGTATCGAAAGTTAATGGGCGGAGCTTGCATTATTGAAAGCAGAGGTTGTCAAAGTAAAAATATTAAATAATGGAGTAGTGTTTAAATGCACATTTTTCTAGGCAATCTTTGAAAACTAGCCACTCCGGCCTAAATTAGCCACATCTGGCAACCCTGAATCGGATGTTGAAATGAAATGATGTTAAAACCGGATCGTACCACAGCAACAGGCCACACGCAAGATACGACATAGCACCCCAACTCAAAACGACCACCGCGAATTTCGCATTCGGCTATACAAGGCGTTATTGGACCAGCATCATGGTCAGTCGGCGACTCAATCAGAAATGAAACCGCAGACAAAGACTTAACAAAGGATCAATAGTTAAATTAATAGATCGATAAGTGTCGGAAAATATTATCTACACAGGTGTGGGAGTGTTGCCAACCGATGGTGATGTTCAATTGTAGAGTATCACAAGTTGCTGTGGGTCTTTTCAAGGTCCCATAAATCATGCGGATTCTGTAATTTCAGAGAAATTAATTCACGGGTCTGAATCTTCTGTTTATATCTATTGATAATAATTTTGGTTCAATTTCCGAATTTTAATTGTGTTTACAGTCTGGATTGTTGAGACGATAAAAAGTAGGTTGTACTTGTTATTGGGCGCGTGTTAAATAAATATTTGACATAGTACCTACATGTTAGCTGCCGAATACAATACAATGATGTTGAAATTTCCAACCTAAAAATCAAGGTTTTTACTAGTAGGTAAGGGAATAGAAAAAGATGTATGGAAGCGTAAAATACAACCAAACATGATCAATTGAGGGTTTTATAATCGTTGAAATAATCAAAGTGCAGCTTTATATATCTACATAAATAAAAAAGCCTGCAAATCGAATATTTCATAGTTGCATATTATATACGCATAAATTGGATTATTTTCCCTGTTGGAAGCCAATATTTTTTGACATATTAATATCTCAATAAGGTCTTTGATCTCAATAGAGACGGAATATTAAGGAGAACCAGGAAATCAAGGCACCTACAGGACTTGAGACCGTCATCAGATGGTTTACGTGATCCTGTAGATTTCCTGTATCTAATATTCCAACTTTCTTTCTATTTAGATATTAAATTCTCAAAAAAAAAAATACAATTAAATGTTTTATTAGGTGTAACAATTAGTGTTTTAGAGATTCACCAATAATTGTCAATCAAAAACTAAATAAATTAGATAGGTCGATGGCAGAGCGGTTAGCGCGCTGGGCTAGTAATCCAGTGGTCGCGAGTTCGAATCATGCCTCGACTGATTTCGTTCACCTATAGCACAAGCATTTATTTGCTTATTTTAGGGAACGTAGGAAGATGTATATGTACTTGTTTAACAAGGACATATTCATTAAAAAAATATATATCAAAAGATTATTAGCATGAAAACATCTTTTGGTCAAAGATATTTTTCATTTATTGCTACTCGACTCTACAACAATTTACCTTCATCGATTAAAGAAATAACATCATAAACAATATTCAAAATATATCATAAATGAAGGACGGACAGAACATACACGAATACTGAGTATTCAACAATAACCACTCAAATAATTTATAATTTGTAACTATGCCGTATTATGTTTGCGATGCTCTTTGAGTAACACATAAAAATATCGACTACACTACAAAAAAACCGTACGTAATAACGTACATAGTTAACAAGTCACTTTTCTATGGTTCTGAAATGAAAAATCGCATCAGAGATTGGATTGATGAAAGGTGTTATGGCGGACATTAGGACCTGATTGATCTATTTTGTGTGAGCTATATAGCTCCTATGATGTTTGTTGAGGTGAGGTGGTGATTGTGAGTGCAGAATACTGAGATTGTGTGCCTATTTAATGTGGAACGGAAAGTATCAGCTGGCATAATTGCTTATATTATCACTTAAAATTGTAAACTGCTAGCCCTAGAACAGGATTTTCTAGTTGGGCAGCAGTAATCTACTTGTTGTTGTCATTGTAAATATGGTATAATTAAAAAAAATAGACATTATATGTTGATGCTCATTATGAAACAGTTTCTAGTTGTGACCCAAACTCATCTTGAAATCAAACGTAGGTATTCAGAAATGTTGTGGTAAATATTACAGATTTCAAGTGACTTAATGTTGCGTTTAAACTTTTGATGAGACTGTTATACCGGTCCATAGTTTTGTTAAACGATGCCGACGACGCGACGGTGAGACCACAATATTTCTAAGAATCGATTGTCTTTTGTTTCGTCGATTTGGCACACATCGAATATTCTCGAATTAATCGAACACGCAAACCCTCGCATAAATAAATTATCATCATGCCATGCCCTCTATCGGAGACAGTTAATACCAGAATTAACATATTATCGCAATCCAAATTTTGTTGCGAGACGATTGACATCAATGTATGAAATAAGGACACAGTAAAAAGTGAAAGATAAAATGTATACAGTTAATATAATAGGTGCAAATAACAGATCAAGTTTTTTTTAACATTACCTATAAAAGAAATGGACGAAGACCGAATACTAAACTCTTTATGATAGTGTAATATATGATATTTTTTATTTTAATTATATATTTTAGATAAATTTCTAAACAGACTTTTGATATCATGTACTTAATATGCAAAGTGCATTAACTTCGAGCTGATAAGTTTTCCATAGAGATCCGTTCATTTGTTTTCAATGATTATTATATTAGAATTTTCAAAATGCTTTCACGTACCTACTTTAATTTTAGTTTAATAATATATTAAAAAATATTGCATAAATATGCAATCAGGTATTGAAAACCTTTCAAGAAGAAAAAAGTTTACACAAACTATGAATATGATGTGTAAACTATGTGTAATATGATGTTTAAAGTAGTGGAGAAATCTAAAAGAGAAAGATTGTTTGAGCGTAGTACCATGGAGTTATGGCTTCACCTTCACGAATATACATACAACTGATAAAAACATCTTTTAAATTCATTACATGAGTATTTTTACAAATATAAAGATATTGGCACTTACAACGAAGAATTAAAGCATGTATGCAGGCGTGTATTGCATGCCAAGCAAGGAAAGAAATGAAGCCTGCATTCCTTATAATATAATGTTGGCATTCGATGACTACAAATGTGGCAACTGTCCGCAATTAGGCACATGAGCACATGGGAACACGTGTTTCGGGGAAAAATGGGACAGGTTTCGTTTTTCTGATAATATATACACGAGTCAACGTTCAGATCGAAATCTCGGGACAGTAATTACACCTCCATATTGGCACATTTGTATGGGTAAGTATCGTATCGGAAAAATAATATCTTGTCAATTTTCGGCGGAGCGGGGAACGGTTTGCAATAAAAAAAAATAGTCTTAAAATTTGCGAATTCATAACTCTCCACTACCTATATCCCCTTTGGTTCGTGAGGAGTAAACATGTACATTTTTAACAAATAAAAATATAATTAAATTAATTAATTGATATTCTTATGACATATTTTAAAATCTCAATAGAGACAAAGTTGGATTATTATAAGCGAACCGGGAAATCAAGGCTTACGACCTGTCATTGGCTGGTTTATGTGATCACCTTATGCGCTTGCGCAGCGTTCACCAATAATGCCTTTTAATTGAGTTCCCTATCAGCAACATCATGCTGAGTATATACGCCCGAGGATGAATTAATTAAAAATTATTTATTAATTATAATAAATATAATTTTTGATGACAATATTCCAACTTAAATAAAAAAATCTAATTATGAGGGTTCCGGGCTGACAGATATCCGTTTTGTTTTCAGGGGGCTGATAACGGCCACAAAAACTCTGAAATAGTTTTCGAACAACACAGAAAGAGTCCGGAAAACTCAAAAAATGCAGATCCTGTATGAGAGAGAATTGTTCGATAACAGTAAAATTAAACTAACTTCTTTATGGATTATATTATTATATACCTATATACGTGCGCATGCGTAGCGTCTATATAATGATAACTAGCGTCTACAATCCGCATTCACCATTCCGCATTCTGTTTCTGGTTGGCTCTCTGATTGGTTAAGATCTCTAAATATTAATAGTATAATCTCGTAATTGGCTCTAAAATTTTATATTAAATGCGAAAATTAAAAAAATATATAATAATTTATAAAGCAACTCGCTCACGCGAGTCGCTATTATTATTATAAACGAACTTAAACCTAACCTAAGAATGCAGAAAAGAAAAGCTGGGACTAGACGCTCTTATTTTGATATACTGTAAATAACATAAGCAGCTGCGAGATTGATGCATAGAACTGACAATACACGTCACATAACAATAAAAGAAAATCATAATCTATAGATAAGCGGTATATTTTATTGTTATTAAATATGTATTATGTTCTAATATATTTTTTTCCTACATGACCTAATTATATTGGCATGTCTTAATTACTGTTAAAATTTAAGTAGAAACAATAATACAACACTTTGTTACTTGGTAGGTAGGTATATCAATCTAATAACGTGCCGCTAATATTTGGATCAAACGGTATAAGATCCGATATATTCATGTTGCAATAGTGTAATTTAGTCATATCTCATATCGACGAAGTAAATAAATCGTTATGTTTCATTATTTGTCTAACGAGCAGTTAACGGCACACGTGACTGCAAGAAATTGATAATAATTATAAATTTTTATCATTATTGGCGATACAAAATGTTATTTTTAGTGTCATTATACTTATACGGATATTATTGGTCAATTAAATTATAATCCCGTTTTTAGTACCAAACACACACACACACTTAATTCGACATACATTCCGAGAAAATAATATAACCGCTCACACAGATTATTACGGTATGAATATTGAGTGTTACCTAGAATGTAATATTATAAAGAAATAAGGTTCTTAGATTATTGATTGATTATTTATTTGATAGGATTTCGAAATAGTGGGGAGACCCAAACTAATGTGGATTGACGGAGTACAGGAAGATTTGAAGAGGATTGATATTACAAACTGGAGTACGCAAGCGATGGACCAGAAATAAAAGGCGGAAAATTATTCTGGAGGAAGTCAAGGCTGGCAATGGGCTGTAGCGCCAATGTTGAATGAATTCCATTATAAATAAAAAAACACCTAATGAATATTTTTGTTTATGATTCTATAATTTTGATTTGCTTCATTAAAAGTTAGTACGTATTTAGCTATTTCAACACTAAATTAACCCGTGAACTATACTTTAAAATGAACCCACTTCCCACCAGTATTGAGATGCTTCTGTCATGCCTTAGTCCTCATACATTACGAATGATTTGTAAATTTATTAATGTCAACAGTTTAAAGATTTAGTCTTGTACTATAAACAAAATTATGCTGTGTTTATGCTGAAGAACACCAATCTCTGGTGAACGGCAAAAAAAAATATCCCAATAATTATAATTCTAATGTCCTAGTAGAACAAAATACATAGTTACAATACTTTTGAGAGATTTTACTTTTTACTTCGAACAACCTTCTGAATAAATACCTCAAAACAATACATTCATTAATTTTTCCCATATGACCAAACCATCTCAATGTGTCCACTTTCATTCTAGCAATGACATCTTTCTTCACATTACATTCTTTCTTTATGTCCTCATTTCTTACCCTATAATACATCGTTCTATTACAAATTCTTCTTAAAGATCTCATTTCAACTGCATTATTTATTCTGCTTTTATGCGTCTTCTGCCATGTCTAGGTTTCATTTGCATACGTCAAGGTTGGCGTTATGAATGGCAACTGTTGCGATCATTCATAATTGGTCTAAGTGCTCCATTCACTATATTTCCTGCCATAACTATTCATTCGATATCTTTATCGAGTCGTTCATTCCGTTGAAATATGCTTCCCAAGTATACATATTCATCGACTTGCTCGAGCCATTCGTTCTCTACTTTTCTTTTACACGCTGTTCTGCTTTCACTCTTTTCAAAGACCATTACCTTTGATTTCCTTCATACCATACTTACAAGATACTGTAACTTTTCCACTACTTTTGAATGAAGTTTTTAATTATACTCAAAATAGACGTAAATGTGTCTGATGAAGAAATACAAAGAAGCTATTTTTATTTGTTACATAATTAAATATGTATTAAATATATTATAAAGTCACGTTGACAAATGCAGATTTAACACCATATATTACGAACCCAAAAGAATTTGTACTTTTTAGCATCTAAATTAAAATAAACAAACAACAATCTATATAATATAAAATTAAAGCAATTTGGAGCAGGAATTAACAGAAGCAGAAGGCAATGGTTTACTCAATCGAACAATTTCTGTGGATGAAGGTATATCTTATAATAGAGAATAAAAAATATAAATAATGTGTTATACTACTTTTACAGCATTAAATGATTGCCCTAAAATGAATAAACCAAGTTTCGTATACTTATTATCTATTTCGATTTTTCCTTTAGTATAGCGCTGCATTTCTAAGAAGCGCTTTTGTACCTGTGCTTATTCTTAGATAGACGTCCTGCAGTCTGCGATGTGTATAATTGGCCAATATACTTATTGGCCAATATACTGCGATGTGTATAATTGGCCAATATAACGATATTGAGATATTTTTCCTCAACCAGTATTCTTCATCCACTTCTACAACATTATATTGGTACTTCATAAACTAGGTAGTTTAGTGCCATAACTAATTATTCAAGTACATAATGAGGATAAACTGTGTAACTAGAGCTTGCTACTATTCTGATAAGATGTCAGAGTAAGCAAAAGTAACATAAAAAGAACGATATTGTGAAATAATTTCATAGGAAATTTCAATTTAAATGTGGTTAAGGAGATATGTATGTGTTCCTCGGTTTGCTTTCAATTTCAGTTGAGTACAAAGTACAGTATACAGTAGATTTTTAACAAATATATTATTTATTTAACTTTAAGCAATAAGTTTACAAACATGAATTTAATGAAATAACACAATCTCTTTCAACTAACCCGAGGAACGCAGAAATCAAATAAATATTGTATATTAATATTTTTTCAACGTATTAACAAAAACTCCTACTAAATGTCATTAAAAAAAACAATCACAGAAGGTAATGCTGAAATGTAAGAGAGAATTGATTGGACGACCCAGAAGAAAAATCTTTAAGAGGGCTTATAACGAAAATAAAACATGATATATTAAAACCGCCTAACACACTATGAAGTTACGTGTTAGTTAGGTTAACTATCGCGTGCGTTAAAATGGGATCATTCATGATATCGATTATCAGAAACCCAAAATTTGTTGATCTTTTGTATTTTAAGAACAAAGCTTGAAATGAAAAAAACCATCACGAACATACACTCTTTAAGAAGGTACATAAAATATTTATCTCTCTACGACACATAGTTATGGAGTGAAGATATTTTTAATATTTGTTTAGGGGAAACATGCTGATTTTAAAATTTGTGTGACGACCATTCACTAAAGAAATGTAGAAAATGCTTTTTTAGAAACACCCTATTTGTGAAATTTTATATCAAATTGGGATGGTTAGGTTTATACGCCCTCTTAAGAAATGAGTTGACAAAATATACTTTCTTTGGTAGATACCATCTTGGTATATCCCGTAATGTAGTGTAACCAACGACAGGTTTACGGGCGTGCATTAGCTTGTAAGACCTAGTTTCGTGTCACCTAAAAAGGCAACGTTCAGAATGTTCTTTCTTTGGTCTTTTCTTAAGGCCTTTATATACCCTGGGTATATGGATGTACGAAAAATGCACACTAAATTACCTTCTAATGTATGAAACACGAAAAAATATATTATATCACCTGACATGTGATATACAACATTTAATCGTGCAAAAAGGTAAAATTTAGATTTTTTTTAAACAGCAAGAATAGTTATTAAAATATTATAATAATAAATAACTCAGTCGGTAGATTTTCATATTCTCTTTCGATTGAAGTAAAATATACTGCATAGGCCTTGTAGTTTTTTAGTTCATCATTTCGTCCTTTTCCTCATGACTGAGGATAGCGTCTGCAGTCCGTCGCCACACGTATGGCCCGCCTCCATGCCAATCTGTTTTGGGCTGAACGCAGAGCACCAGTCACCGAAGACCCCATTGTGGACTTAACCAAATCGCTCCATCTGGTCGGTGAGCGACCACGAGATCTCCGTCCCTCCACGCTGCCCATCACAACAAGTTTCTCGAGGCAGTCTGGTTCCCTTCTGGCAATGTGTCCGAAGAATTGAAGGATACGTCTGTAACATATCGTCGATAGACGATCCTCGATCCTTAGCTCGTCTAGAATTGACACATTGGTTCTTCTGGCTGTCCATGGGATGCGCAACATACACTATAGTTTTTAGTTAGTGACAGTAAAAATATAAAAAAGGGGTTTTATTAGAACTAATTTTACAAGAAAAGTATTAAACAAATTCAAAATTCAAAAAAATCATGCAATAGAATAAAGATGTACATACAAACTGTTCTTTATTTCAAAGACGTATCTTTTGAGGGTAATAGGGACATTATTTTCAAAATATAATATAAAGCCTAGTATAGCCTATTGAATAATTACTCAGGTTGAGAGTATTACCTACCTACATTTTATCAGAAGACGTATGTAAATTCATTATAGATAACATTGATAAATTATTTCAATATTATTTTTTAGCACAACGCTTATTTTGGCGACGAGCAGCTGATTAGATTATTTTCCACTACAATGCCAACATACGGCGGACGAACAATAAACATTAATTTGATTTTGTTTTAAGTAAGTATCAACGACGAGGCAGAAGATTATAAATAATACAATGGACATGTGTTAGACATTGAAAAAAGTGGTACAAAGAATTCTTTGTAATATTTCAATTCTAAAAGCGTCTTGCCGCTTATTTCACTGGTCAATCTTTATCAGTTCGTCCGGTCCATTGCTAAGTACAGACATGACCAAAACCACATGGCTATGTTTAAAAACATGGGAAACTACATCTTCTAATTATTTTTTTTACTTGATACCACTACAGTAAATCGAACCACTAATGTTTTACTGTTATAATACCTTCTATGAGCCAGCTGGGAGCCACAAAAATGAGCAGAAGATGAAGAATGTTTTAAAAAGAAACTCATTTGGCTAGGTCAAATTTGCATTGGACAGAGAAACATTATGTCTGAAGACTTTAGGGCTGTCATAATATATGTTCCGGTTTAAAGACTTGTGTCCCAGTTTCTAGACCTACATAGAATATATTATATATACATACCATCACGCCATGTCCCTCACGGGTAAGCAGAGAGAACCGAGCGCCATACTCCTCTATTTTTGTACACATTCCTGGCTTCCTTTACATAGATCGTCTTATACATGCTCATCAATTGTTCAAGCTTCTTATGTTCCTTCTATCAAAATATCATTCACATGGTCATGCCATCCCTTTCTGGGGTGAACCCTGCTATTCACTCCATCTTTTACACCCATATTATTTTTTTGGGTCAGTCGTTCATTGTTCCTTCATTCAATATGTCCAAACCACCTAAAGATTTGTCACTTTCATTTAACGTACTTACATCCTTCTTTATCTTGCATTCTCTCCTTATGTCCTCATTTTTTATTCTAACAACAGCTTCGCAGGGAAACACATCACTGTTCTAAGGACTGACAACAACAGCCAGTGAGATTTCAGACTGAAAACGCAATTAAAAACAGTGTCTCAAGATATTTGCCGGAAATTGCGTACATCTAGGAGGTGTAGTGATGTGCATAATGAGTATAGTTGCATTTTTAAACGGGTAATTCTCAAGGAAATTGACATGTTTTAATGCACAACCATTCCTCAAAGCGGATGTTGACTCTAGGATTAACAGTATGAATCCGGTTCATTATGCACACTTATTACACGAAGATATCTTGGAGGTGGTATCTTATATTTAAGGAAATAGATAACGCATGATAAACTCGATGAATGTGCAAATTTAGGGTAACCCGAAACGATACTTCCACTCAGATGCTCCTTCTCTTAACGGCAGACCAAGTCGTGGGAAATGACTGGACCTTGGGTCGGATCAACAAGGGGAAACAGGACAAAGGTAGTCCAACCTGACCGCCTGTAATGGCAGGGTCGAATTCTGTACTTGTACCCGAAAAAAATAATGGTTTTTCATTACGAGAGATGTATTTAAATATTTTAAAGATACAAGATATGAAAGCATGTGAAAATACGAGTCGTTTGAAGATAAATTTTTGATTGTAAATTTGATTATTTCATACATACAAAACATCAAGACGAGACTCATTGTTAACAATAAAATGCTAAAAATTGCGAAATCAAAACTGTAAAGAATGATTTGATATATAACAATCAACTAGATGTGTTGTGGCAAAGTGGTTAGCGCGCTGGGTTAGTAATACAGAGGTCGCGAGTTCGAATCCTGCCACGACCGATTTCATTTATGTTTATTTTAGAGAATGTATGAGGGTTTGAGGATGTATAATGTATACATATTTAATTGTTTCAAGGACATATTCATTTTTAAAAAATCTAGATCATTCGGTGGCAGAGCTAGCATCGCGTTGGTTTCGTAATCTAGTAAACGAGCTCCAACACTTGCCTCGACAAATTTCGTGCATCTACATAAAGTAAAAGATAGTATTTTTTTTTAATAAATATGTCCTTCTTAAACAAGTGAATATACATCTTCCTACGTTCCCTAAAATAAGCATAAATACTTGTGTTATAGGTGAACGAAATCGGTCGAGGTAGGATTCGAACTCGCGACCACTGGATTACTAGCCCTGTGCGCTAACCGCTCTGCCATCGACACATCTCATTTATGATTAGTTTAGGGAATGTATAATATGTTCTTATTAAATGGATATAATAATTCTTTCAAAATAGAATGGAAGGTACTTACTTTTCAATATTTACATAAATGTGACTTTTTGATTTATGTGATGGGAGTAAAAATGTCTGTTTCTTAAATGACATCTTTCCTTACCTGTAACAAAGAAATAAAAATCATAAATAAATAAAATATATTCAGACTTTATTACAGAATAGTAAAATTTATACATGAATATAAAAAAAATGTTTTTTTTTTTCAGCTAAAATAGTTAATTTGAAAATAATAAAAAAATGAGCTACATATTTATTGAGTGATTTTTTGCTATTTATTCATACTTGGATTTACTCATATATTAATTAATTGAGTGTGAAATTTTTTATATTTATGTTATTAATCAATATTCAGCAACCAATGAGATGAGATATTCACGAAAACAACGCTTAATAAATAATTAATAAGTTAAAATATAAATTAGCAAAATTAAATAAAAACAAGCGTTGGTCATTGCGGCCCTGCGTCATTCGCCACGCGGAATAATCCCAAACAAGTTAGACAGATTACAAAAGAAAAAAAGTTTAAAGACAACAACAACCAATTATTAACAACCTGAACAATTTTCTTTTGCTAAAGGATCAGACGAGGCAGAAATGTTGGCCTTGAACGATAATATTAATACCGCGAAACTTGCTTGCTTGGTTACAAGATACCGAATGACTGGGCATTATGATCATCTTCTTCCTTGTTGTGACGAGAATAAGTTTTGCAGTCTCAGTCATGGTTTTGAATTATTACCACGTGGTCACGTGATCTGCGAATGTTCAACATAACTGGAAGCCAGACACAGACACCTGCGGGCCTATTCCGGTTCTTTTATCGCGGCAATATACACAACTTTTTACGCTACGGGTATTTCTTATAGCAGATCATTGTTCTGTTTTCCACGGACACGAGCCTGCGTAAACTTCCGCGCATTATGTCGAGAAAACCTCCCTTCCTCCGTTCATAACGCGGTATTCTGATTGGAGCGAAATACGTATGACATTCGACAGGTGAATTTATTCGCAATGTTTTATGCGGCATATCAAGGTGGTGTTAAGTTTTGTGTAATTAAACATAAAGCGACGCGTACACACATTCGTTCTTTTCACAGATTATAGTAATGAATGACAGCTCCTGATACGTAACTTACACTTTACATTCTGTGATACGTAAAGATTAGCGGAACTTATCGCAAAATGGGAATAAGGGCCCCTGGATGCACTTAAATAGAGACCCAAGAAAAATGTAGGCATCCCAAGAAGTAAAATATCGGACTTTATTTAAGAGACAAAACTGCTGTAGAGATAAGAACCTTAAAATAAGGAGCACAATAGATCAAAGATGGTCGCAGTGCAGGGACATGATTAGTCCCTCTTTTATTCAAATAAATCAATAGGTACTCTACATAGATACATTTTTCCCAAACCATGACTACGTCATGCATATATGCATGCAAGACGGTTATTTGGTAGTAATAATAATAATAATCAAATTCATATAGCGCCGTTTATGGTAAAATACAATCCCAAGGGCGCTTTTGCTTTTTCGATAGCTCTGCGAAACAGAGAAGTCAATTTAATGAAGTCTCCAAAACTCTGCTATCCACGCATTTCAGAAGGCAATTTATTCCATTTGATAGGTCCGTCAACATTGAAACCACGATCAAATGAGTCGCTTTATTGGCTCTATCCAATTGCTTTAAAGAATTGGTATTCCGTGATTATGACGATCTCAATGCTAAGCTAAAAAAGGTAAAACCAAATTTAATTGAAAAAGTGAGAAAATTATATATCTAAAAACTTTGAATGTCAAACAACGATTGAAGAATCTCTTATATACTCATTTGAGGGTTTTAATATGAATAAAAACCAAGAGACTCAAAGTTTTTACAAGTTAGCAAATAGTAATTCGACCAATCTGGCATAGTGATAAACTGTTTAGTTTCTGTGTCGGCGTCCGATTTTCAGCAGTGGAAATTTATTTTAAATAATTGCTTCTCTGGATTGGAAATACCGCTTCATTGTAATAAATTACCATTTAGCCATAATCTCGTCTCTTGCACTGAGTGCAAGGAAGTATTTGAACATAGATAACGTAGATATTTTTAGATATATAAAAATAAAAAGTGAAAATGCTATATCAAATTTTGACGTGTTCGCAAGGTAAAATATCTACATATACTTAAGAGGCTATAGTAGGCTATATAGTATATTTTGAAAATAATTTCCCTAGAACCCTCAAAAGATACGTCTTTGAAATAAGGAACAGTTTGTTTGTACATCTTTATTCTATCGCATGAGATTTTTGAATTTAGAATTTGTTTAATACTTTTCTTGTATAATTAGTTTTAGTAAAACCATTTTTTTATTTCATGTAACTAAAAAAACTACAAGGCCTATGAAGTAGATTTTTACTTCAATCGAAAGAGAATATGAAAATCTACCGGCTGAGTTTTTTATTATTATAATATTGTAATAATTATTCTTACTTTTTAAAAATCCTCAAAATTTTATCTTTACTGCACGAAAAAATGTTGTATATCACAAATCACATGATATACAATATTTTTTCGTGTTTCATACATTAGAAGGTAATTTAGTGTGCATTTTTGAGTACATCCGTATACCCAGGGTATACAATAACATAATGCACAACCGGTTGGATATCTGAGTGCTGAGCCGAAGGTCCTGGGTTCGATTCCTTGTGGAGACACAGTTTTAAATTGTATTTTCAGTCTGGATCTGTGAGACGATAAATAACACAAATCTCCAGAATGTAGCGACTTATTATTAGGTGCGTGTTGAATTAATATTCGACATAGTACCTGTTAGTTGCCCGAGAAGTACCTAAACTTACAATACAACATTACAGCAAAAACATAAAGATGGTCGTTCAAAACAAACACTCCTTCCTTGTTCCAAACTTATCTCTTTAGTATTCTAAGGCTGGGTTATTTCAACATAAGTATCAGTAATCGTATAGTTAAAATACTTTAATTTCATAAGATTGTTCAAAATTTCGTCGTTCATTAAATTTCAATGTAACATCCAAAAGTTTTGAAGAATTTTATGTAATCAAAGTATTTTAACTATACTTTTACGTTGTTCGAGAAACACAGCCTAAGAAAAGAAAAAAAAATGTGAATAGTAGCGGGAGTGGAAAATGAAGAAGCGTAGTGGTTATAACGTTTAAACTGGCAGGCATAGAGAAATCATAAAGATATAAAACGATTCAAAATGATTAAATTTAACTGCAGATTGCCTTGTGCATTTCGCACATGACGTTCCGGTTAGGTTTATAATAAGAAATGCGTGCATTCATAGAGTTGTGTTCCAAGAATGTGGGACGGCTATTGCATCTAACAGGCTCTCTATGCGTATAACAGGAAATAATATTGGCAACGGGCTCGCCTCGCAACTAGGGCTTGCAAATATTCGGCAAAATAAGTTATTCGAATTTGTTTCCAGTATTCGAATATTTTCAAAAATACTATGAAGTCAAATAAAACAGAGATTGAGTGGTGAAATCAGTCCTTTGTGATGAAATGAAAGACTCGTTATAATTTACAAGATCAATCATGTTTATTTGAGATAATGATACTAAATCACACTCTTTTATTGACTTATATTAATATTGGGTATATTACGTAAGAAGTACTTGTCTCATTTGTATTTCTGTTTATTTCCTTTTAATAATTATATGTAAGCGTGTACTGTGAGCTGTCCTTTGTATAAATGAAAATAAAATTAAACATTTCCTGTCAAATTATTACAAGTATTATGACACAGTTTTTATCCACGTTATAATGAGTTATGAGCCTGGGCATTTTCGATGGATACACCATCTTCCTCAGAGGCGACAATTCAAACTCGAGTTGTCGAATTGTTGCACAATTAATTTCTTGTTATGAACTTCCACTCTGTGAACGAAACAACGTTAAACTTGATTAATTTCCTTCTGACTTGGCATGGCACTGCAATAAACCTTAAAACGATGGTAAAAATACCAAAAATAGCATAACTTTTATTAATTAATTCACAGGTACAGGAAAATAAGTGATATAATAAATCATGCAACAATTTCTGCTTTATTTATCTTTGGTGATGAGATCTCAAGAAGATCTCCGGAAAAAATGTGGGATGGATGAAATTTAGGACTAGGATTTTAATTTAGACAGGAGTTTTGTGTGACACAAAAATGCCAATTAAACTGAAAGGGAAAATATATTAGACAGTTGTCAGACCTACGTTACTGTATGGCTCCGAATGTTGGACGATGTACAACACCTTCCATAGACAAACGGAAACCACAAAGATGCGTATGCTAAGATGGTCAGCGGGAGTGTCTCTAGAAGACAAAATAAAAGGTCATATATTCGCGGAAGCTTAGGAGTGACAGGCATTAACAATAAATTAGAAGAAAGACAATTGAAATGGTATGGTCACATATTAAGAAGACCCGAGGATCGCATTGTGAACCAGGCTATGGTCGTAGACATCCCGCGACCAACGAATAGGGGAAGACCAAAAAATACATAGATGGCGCAAAGGAGTTCCCAATTGATGAGACAATAATTGACATCGGAGGCGGTCCAGAACAGAAGAGTGTACAGCCTGAGGACGAGGAGAGTTGACCCCAACAGTCTTCACAGATGACAAGTTGGGAAGAGGCCAGGAAGAAGAAGAATGAGATCTCAAGAAGCTTAATGCGTAACGTTAAAATTAATGCCAAATATGTTTTAAAAATATTCGAATATTATATAGACATGAATATTCGAATATTAGACATGCAAGCTTTACTTGCAATATCCACAGTCGTCTTGGCATACAAGAATGGGTCACTCAAACGTTTAGTGATGATTTCAAGCGCAAATGCCTAACGACACCAAGAAATATAAATATTATTGTGTACAATACTAATAAAAGTTCGACCGCGTGGTCTCGGCGTCGTTTATAGTTCCAGTCGATTTTATTATGATGTGTCGCCATTGCAGTGACTGCAATATCGTGTAGAAACCATACTCAGTTATTTTGTAATTATTTCACTATCCATATTTTTACGCGAACTATAGCTACACAATTACGGAGCGTTATTTTATCTGTATAAGGTATTATTTATTATTCAAAAACTCCCTAAATATTTACCAAATCATAGTTTCTGACCGAGTCGAAATTTGAAAATGTTCAACATGATAAATCTACACAATGTTGAAACTTTTGAAATGACTTTTCAACATAGAACCAATTAGTTGGCTGAAATACAATTATAATATTTTATGACAATTTTTTAACATATCAATAGAGGCGTAGTTGAAATCTTATAGGAGAACCAGGAACTCAGGTTTACGTGATCACTTTATGCGCTTGCGCAACTTTCACCAATTATGCCTTCTAATGGAGTTCCCTTATCAATGCAATTTTGAAAGTTCTATATATTTAAATAATGAGAAATGATATATATTTTAATAATGAAACGTTTACTTCGTTAATGTTGACGTTAATGTGGCGATTACCATCGCCATCTATGAAGAAACGAAGAAACCTTTTTGTAACGCCATCTATTGAGAGTTTTTTTTTTAAACACGAGGTGACAGTGTTCTCGCACAGATGTCACCCCTGAACTGCGCCAGAAATATTATTTCATTTTTGGCTTGTTTACCTACAGTTCTTGGTTCTTCTATGATATTCCAATTTCGTCTCTTAATAAATTTATAAAAGTCATTTTTAACAAACAATACAGGATCATCGAGTGTCAAGTAATATTTTTCTATAATACCTACTCTTCATTAAAAAATATTTAAGTGTATATTGTATTAAAAATGCTATAAAAAAATATCGAACGACAGTTCGATACATTCCATTTACGAAAAAAAGACAAGAAACTCTAATTATGGGTTTCTTTGAAAATGGACATAGGACATAAAGACCAGGATAGTCTTGGTCATTTTTAAATAACTCTGAATTTGACATAGAATATTCCGAGGTGTAAGACCAGTTTTAGAATCAGATACATGTACATAATGAAGAATTGAAAAAAAAATGAAAGGTGTACTTGAACGCAGAAGATGAACAGTTTTAAAATAAGAAAATGAAGAACGGGTGTGGACAAATTATGTGATTTTTTATGCTTTGGCAACACATTTGGCAATGACTAAAATTTTCAAAAGACAATCGTCACAGAGAAAACAGCAGGGACACCAGTTAGAAGTAACAAATTGCTAAAACTCGAGACAAAAAGGAAAAAAAACATCTACCAAAAATATGAAAGAAATCACTCCTTCATTTTAGTAATCAATCCCTCTTGATATTTTTGTGTCAACTTATTATTGCTTCAAAGACATTTCAAATATGAAGATGTCACATGTCTTTCTACATGATTTGTAAGACAAACTCCCGGTAGACTATACGAACATAGCAACAAATATGTCAGTAAATGCACCAACATAATATTATGAACTTACAACACATTGTCAAGTTGGACAGAGTCCAAGAATTTTCTAATTTACAATAAATTATTTATGCGGCACACGCGTGAACATAAATACATGATCGACTATAAAAAAACACAATTTGAGTATTTATAAACAGAATTTTCAGTTACAATTCTAAAAAGCTACCTAGAAGTTTTACTGTTAATTTAAACGTATAGCTCCGATTAAAACCCATTGGTTTGGTAACGTATAATTCTTACATTTTGCATAAAATATGCCCTATTCTAATTCGTTTCAGAATACGAAAAAGTCAAAAAGACGGGCGATCGTGAAAAAAAAGAATTTTATTCGCGCGGTGTAACTTAATGAGTCCCGTATAAATTCAGTCAACTTTTTGACATTCCTCATATACCTACTAAAATTCCGACGGATAAATTATAGTATTATGAGAAATGTCAAAAAGTTGATTGCATTTATACCGGACTTATTACGTCACACCGCGCGGATAAAATCCTTTTATCCAAGGTCACTCGTTGATTTAGACGTTTTCGTATTCTGAAACGAATCAGAATAGGACATATTTTCCATATTGTCATACCTTGTTGACATGTAATCAAATTTACAATAACAAGTAGTAACATTTTATTCAAAAATTGTTTTCTAACTTGAATCCCATAATGATTGTTCCTTTTTATGTCAAATCCGGTTAACTTTTACATTCCGCTGCGACGCGATCAATAAATTGTGTACCCATGTTTAAGCCGTTTGCAATTAAGAATGATGGTTGATTACAAAGTGAAAACCAGGCTTTACATACATAAATCATGAAGTCATTTTGTTCCATAAAGATTTTTTCTTTTGGAGGACGATTTTTGCGTATTAGGCCTTTATCAACTGATCTAGTGAAATGATATAGTCAAAGTAAATACATCTTTGTGACAGTAAAATCAGGGATATGTTGAATGTATACCCTAAAATGGGGTAATTTTTTTTATCTTTTTCTTCTCTTTTCTTTGGTCTCTCGCCCTCTACTCCTGAACGTAGGTCTACTCCATCCCTTTCCATGCCAACTGAACTTGGACTAGAGTCTCGTTTATAACGTCAACGTAGATAAAATAAATAAAACAAAAGATAAATAAATATTTTATCAGTAATCGTTCGATGATGGGTATAAGGAATTCATTTTTATTCTGAACAAACTCTTCATAACTTATACTTTTGATGCAGTGCAAAAAAATGTCAAAATAAATCGCGATTTAGTATGCGGGGTAATACCTACGTAAGTCTTTGAGAAAGCAATAACGTACCCGAGTGGTTTTCAGTGTAAATCATCTTATAATTTAAATTCCACAAAAGCATTAGGTACAACAATAATTCATCTCATTAGCCAGACGTATATAACGGTTTCATTTCAAGCGAATACTCAACAAACAATTAAAACAACTTATGTGTAATGTATATTTGTAGAATACGTTGAAGTTTAAGTAGAATAAATGGATCAATTGGAATTGAAGATCGATGAACAAGATGTAAGAAGATTACAGATAGATTGCAAATTAACGAGTAATTGACGACTGAAATTGACTATAGGTATACAGTAAAGATATCAAATAGAAAATTATTTATGGCTACCATGTTTTCTTACTACTATAATTATTTGTGCATATTCTTGTACTTCAAATTAACGATAATCTAGAACTAATTATATAAATACTGTTTAGTTATGCGAATGAGATCAATATTATTGATTTGTCTAGATTTCAAATAAGTCATTTATAATTGATCTACGTTCTCGTCTATTTCCTAACGTTCTGAAATACGATTGTCAACTACTGTCGAATTATTTGCTGTAGTTTGAACCTATTTTATGTCATTGTATTAGATTATTTACTTGTTAATTTTGTCGACGGATAATTCGTGGAGAACCTCCATTATACTAGGTATAAATGAAAACACTAATTTGTTTAAGTTTCACTATTTAATTTAAAACTAGCACTGACCGGTATCGATCTGTTGAAGATCATCGTCAACGTGCACGAAAATGAATGTGAACAGAGTATAAATATAATCGAAATATTGGTACACAACCTTTTTTTTGTAAAGTTCTATCAGTTCGATTAGTATTGCCAGAAAGAACTGAAGAAGAAAACTGGCAAACAAAATAGTATGGTAAATATGTGTGATGAATATAAAGTTTAGTAATGTTGAAGTAGAAAGATAAACTGATTTTACATTATACAATATAGAAACGAATTATAAGAAATATAAATATTATGACTTGATTATTTACGTAATTGACGATCTGTTCTTATAAAATATTATTTTAATCTATTTTATATGATTTGTGATTCTTTTACAGTCCGTCCTTAATTATTATTTCTAGGATCCATTTGTGCTTGTAAAACATTCGTCTGTAGCATAAAAAAAACCTGCTCGTGGAGGTCAAGACCTTCCTGGGCTGTGAAACCGTTGAGGATGATGATAAAAATGCTCCTTTGATAGTGTAAAGCTATCGTCTTTACTATGATTCTGATAGGATTTAAAGAGAAAGCGAACTCTACTATGTATTGCCGATATAAAAACCATTCTGTATAACCTTCATCTTGATATAATTGATATAGTGATAGCATGGATACCGTCCCATTTTGGTATCACTGGAAATGAAATAGCGGACGATCTCGCGAAACAAGCTACAATATCTGGTAATCTTCCTGAAAATTTTATTTATCCAGAGACTGATTTTCTCAACTCGATCTCTTCCTATATTAGTGCTACATGGCAAGCACAGTGGAAAATCAGTTCAATTTCCAAGGGATCATACTACTTTAGCATTCAAAATACGATTCCTTCTCATCCCTGGTATTACTCAAAGAATCTCCCAAGAAGCCTCATATCCAATATATTCGGCCATTGCAGATTGGACAGACATCTGTTCAAGATTGGACTTTCCCCCTCACCTTACTGCGAATGCGGCCTAGATGAGGAGTCTGAGAACCATGTTTTCTTTTCCTGCCCAATAAGAGATGAATTTGACTTTAATCGAGCATTGGATGATGTCCGATACTCGATGAAGGAAAAATTCCAATTCCCATTATCAATGCATTACCTTCTATCTTTAGGATCAACGGAAATTTATTAACTGCTTCATAAGTTCATACAGAAAAATATAGTTATACTGTAATCCTCCACATTATCTAATTATTTTTCACACTCACTGGAGTTGTACTATTGACTGCATATACACATTGATCAACGTCTTTGGCACAAATAGTCCTGTATAGGGACTGGCTGCCTTACTAAAAAAAAAAACTCTACTATGTGAAACAGAATACTGTAAAATATTGTCTTTTCCATTTGGTTTATAATTTACAACAAGGCTGCCGTAATAACTATTTGCTATCGTAAGAAATTTCTTACTTACTTACTTCCGATGGCCATACAACTCCGGTAGAGCTTTAGCCTCCTGAACAATAGTTTTCCAAGCCTTCCTGTCAGCTGCAGTGGACTCCCAGTCATCACAAGCATCCAGCACGTTCAGATCTCGGGTAACATTGTCCATCAATCTCTGCCTTGGTCTTCCCAGGGGTCTCTTGCCCACAGGGTTATTTGAAGAAATTTCACCACTCATTAAATTAAATGTCTTGTTGATCCCGTCATTTGATCATTCCCGGTAGCAGAGATGCTGGATAATATATTATCATTTGAATTTAATGCTGTCCGCATTAGTGCAATTTCTAAGAACCATACCGAACATTAAAAATAGATATGGCGTCTCAACAGCACCGATGATCTCATAGTTTTTTCTTCTTCTCTATTTATATTAAGCTTTTAACATTTAGTAAATTGCCTTGATATGTAAAAATTAACTTGGTTATTATTTTTAAATTTTTATTACGGTTGTAAGCGGCACGACAGACTTCTAACTTGATCGACGAAAATAATTTACAATGCGGAGTATATAATGTCGAAATGTGACGCAACTTTAAAACAGTAGTAATAAAATTAATCACAATGATAAAATAATAATGTGGATAAAGGATAATAATCTAGTCGTGTCCGCGTGAAGTTTTTATTGAAATTTTTACGACGTGATCCAATGAAAAAATCACTGGAATTATATGATATATTTTTTATTTACATCTTTTACATAAGAATATCGTGAATTCATGAATACATATATTTTTATTTCTTTATTTTGAAAAGATAATAATATATCTTTGCTGATTGTTCAATTTGTGTTTTCATGGCGAGTGATTTTTGAATATATTTGGAAATAAGAAAAAAAATGTGTTTTCACGGCGAGTGATCTTTTGAATGTATTTGGAATTAAGAAAATACAATTTGTGTTTTCTTGGCGAGTGATCTTTTGAATATATTTGGAAATAAGAAAAAAATGTGTTTTCACGGCAAGTGATCTTTTGAATGTATTTGGAATTAAGAAAATACAATTTGTGTTTTCTTGGCGAGTGATCTTTTGAATATATTTGGAAATAAGAAAACACAATTTGTGTTTTATTGGCGAGTGATCTTTTGAATATATTTGGAAATAAGAAAAAAAATGTGTTTTCACGGCAAGTGATCTTTTGAATGTATTTGGAATTAAGAAAATACAATTTGTGTTTTCTTGGCGAGTGATCTTTTGAATATATTTGGAATTAAGAAAACACAATTTGTGTTTTATTGGCGAGTGATCTTTTGAATATATTTGGAAATAAGAAAAAAAATGTGTTTTCATGGCGAGTGATCTTTTGAATATATTTGGAATTAAGAAAATACAATTTGTGTTTTCTTGGCGAGTGATCTTTTGAATATATTTGGAATTAAGAAAACACAATTTGTGTTTTATTGGCGAGTGATCTTTTGAATATATTTGGAAATAAGAAAAAAAATGTGTTTTCATGGCGAGTGATCTTTTGAATATATTTGGAATTATGAAAATACAATTTGTATTTTCATGGCGTGTGATCTTTTGAATATATTTGGAAATAAGAAAACACAATTTGTGTTTTATTGGCGAGTGATCTTTTGAATATATTTGGAAATAAGAAAAAAAATGTGTTTTCACGGCAAGTGATCTTTTGAATGTATTTGGAATTAAGAAAATACAATTTGTGTTTTCTTGGCGAGTGATCTTTTGAATATATTTGGAATTAAGAAAACACAATTTGTGTTTTATTGGCGAGTGATCTTTTGAATATATTTGGAAATAAGAAAAAAAATGTGTTTTCATGGCGAGTGATCTTTTGAATATATTTGGAATTAAGAAAATACAATTTGTGTTTTCTTGGCGAGTGATCTTTTGAATATATTTGGAATTAAGAAAACACAATTTGTGTTTTATTGGCGAGTGATCTTTTGAATATATTTGGAAATAAGAAAAAAAATGTGTTTTCATGGCGAGTGATCTTTTGAATATATTTGGAATTATGAAAATACAATTTGTATTTTCATGGCGTGTGATCTTTTGAATATATTTGGAATAAAGAAAACACAATTTGTGCAGTTCCATAATTTTTAAGAAATTGCATATTAATTATTGAAGTATTCAAATGATACATGGAAAATTACTACGCATACATGATCGCAGTCGCGGGAAGGTGGACGAAATATATCACAGGGATTATCCCTAGAATATTGGAGAGCAAAAAAAACTAACTGACAACAAAACATAACATATTGCTGATGGTATAATTTTCGTCAAACATCTTGAACGAGCTTCCGGTTGCGCAGAGCGCTAATTTGTGTCTTTTTGCTTCGATGATCTACGTGCAAATCGCCCCCCTTCTCGGCTAAAAGTTCAAGATGTTTGGCTACAACTATATGGATGTGTGCTGTGTATGAGTATCCATCGCCTCTGTTTTAATTGTTTTATTATTATTGTTGTTAAACCTATCTTTTTGTATAAAAATCATGTTTATTAAAAATAAAACAATAAATGGATGTACGACATATACGTGTATACGTACACACCAGTCTCATCTCACCTAGAAAGGGACAATATTCAGAATAAGTGCATAACTGTAAGAGATGTTATTTTGCCTGTTGTATTTTCGATTACCCGGCAACGATGATAATAGAAAAGAGTGGAAACACTATTCTAAGCCGGTGCCTCGAATAAAGCATGAATGATAAAAAAACTGTATACCTATATATGATGATTTATTTATTCATCTAAATAAAGGTGAAACATACAACAATAGCAAATTACAAAAGACAGCTATGAAAGATAAATATTTACCAAAATAATTTCCTAATCATCATAGATTACATTTTACATAATATAAAAATAAAATTACTAAAGACATATGCAAATAGCAGAGTAAATTTGAAATGAATATGTAAGTAATTGAAACAAGATATATAAAATACAAGAAAAAATAATAAACAACGAAGACTATAAGTAATTTAAAACTATAAACATACAAATGATAAAGGGATAAGTAGGAATTGGGGAGAGCGGGGAGGGAAAAAAGGAGTTCGATATTCTGTGCCTCGTATCACTGCGTCATTGCCGATATACTCCTGCGATATTGTGGATATGTGTTATTGAACATATCGGTATTATAAAACCTTGTATTATACTGCTTACATGATGATTGTGATGCAAATAGACACTAAGATATCAAATACAAATATTATAATGTTTGAGCGGTTTTGAAGTTTCACAGTGAATCACATGTATGTATGTATGTAGGTACATCTCAGTTGGATTCTCCCATTTCATAACATTAATGGGACAGGTTTTCAGTATTTAAATCAACAAATTAATGTATTCATATTTGTTTGACCTCGTTTATTATAGTAATGATTAGTGGTGTCGCGACTCCAGATATTCTGTTGTTTTTAAGATTTCATGCACCTTACCTAACCGCTTTATCAATTCATTCTTATTATATTATAAATAATTTATAAAATCATATTCAATATAATGTCAATATAACTAATTGCATTTAACACATGACACCAAACTGTCGATGGATACCTATAGTTGAAGAACACGTACGATCTATATCCAAATTATTGACTATTTTAAGATATATCTCAAGATATGATAGTGTAGATGTCAGTCCTTTTTTCCTACCACGAATATGAAAACAGCTTGATGGTTTGCATGTATGAAGATTAAATATCAAACTATTGATAGTCCCCGTAGATCCTGTGTATTCTGCAATACAAAGTGTATGAAACAATGTCGTCACCAAATTCAATTATTACAAGTTTTTTTAAATAAGTTTGAGATATACCTACTATAATATATTTTTATAGAAAATTAAATCACTTAATTAGGTTGTTTCGGCGTTTATTGATATTAAAAAAAAGGAAAATAGGCAGTCAAACACAAAAAAAATGTTTAACCCTTGGAACTTATTCATTAAAAAAAAATTGAGATATCGTATTTGTCTATATTTATATTAATTGTGCGCGTATTCCGTATATATTAAATATTTTTATCTCTATTAGTGATACAAAAAAGTGTAAAAAATAAATAGTGTCGAGCAAAGAACATAAAAACTCTTCTGAAACTGTTTCCTCTGAAAATATTGTATAAGTTAGGTATACACTATGAATGTACGAAATTATAATGTTACTAGACTAGTGTGTAAATGACAAAATGCTTTATATTTTATCATATTGTCAAGCATCAGTTCAGCTGTCACAGACGTGCAGCCATTTCTGTTGTGGGTGTATATAATTAATGGTGTACTTTATTTTCGGTGACTTCATATTACTAGAAATAATATTAATTAGGTCCATATCTCAACATATAACGGCATTTGTCCAACAATATGAATGAAACAAAGAATCTTATTCCAAATCTTCGAGTCAAGTAATGCAACAATGCGAAAACGAATCATTTGTAAGAGTTGCAGATTTCTAAGTGAAATGATTAACTGCATACATAAAAAATGACGCTTTGACGGCGTTTGGGGTGTCTGGTAAATTTGTCTTACAATGTGATTTTATATAAATTGACAGTTTTTCGATGATGAGTACAGTATCTCAATTTGAAGACAACTTGGAGTGGCGTACGAGGAAGTCCCTGATCCGATCGAGGACGAGCGCTGAAAGAACACTGAGGCTTTCTGAAATAGGGAATACTAACAATCTGTGACTGTGGAAAGCAGCAGACCACTGCACATCTGTCAGCTGCCCCACAAGTCCTGGCCTAGGTTGCGGCTCTAAGGGCCTAGGCAGTAAAGGCGGGGGTGGGCGGCCGACGCTGTTGCGCCCTCGTCAATTCTGTACTTAGAGAAGAGCAGGACGAACGCCTTTAGTCTCGCTCGGCAGTGACTCGTCAACTGTGGCGAATGTTGTTGTGTGGTTCGGGCACACCGCCGGCGCAGACGTCGGGTCAGACATTCTGTGTTGACAACTAGACGTCATATCTGACAGGTGATGATTGCGTCGGATGCCCCCGGTGTTAGCCCGCGGAACCTTCGGACGCCAACACGAGGACCGACGCGTCGGGATATAAGCCTAGGTTGCGGCTCTAAGGGCCCAGGCAGTAAAGGCGGGGGTGGGCGGCCGACGCTGCTGTGCCCTCGTCATTCTATACTTAGAGAAGAGCAGGACGGACGCCTCTAGTCTCGCTCGGCAGTTACTCGTCAACTGTGGCGAATGTTGTTGTGTGGTTCGGGCACACCGCCGGCGCAGACGTCGGGTCAGACATCCTGTGTTGACAACGAGACGTCAAATCTGACAGGTGATGATTGCGTCGGATGCCCCCGGTGTTAGCCCGCGGAACCTTCGGACGCCAACACGAGGACCGAGGGGTCGGGGTACAAGCCCCTCCGACTTGAAACGGAGTGTACTTAGCGGCCGATTTCGAGACCAATCGGAGGCCCTGACGTGTGTGGTTGGATTCTCGGGGGCAGTGGTTGAACCCGATGGATGGTGGATATTTTGTGTTTGTCCGATGTTGCGGCTGCGTCCGGTGGTGAACAGGGCCAATGAGCTCTATAGCGTCGCCGGCGTGGAAGTGGATCGCGATCCCCCTCGATGCCCCACAAGTCCAACCAACTGCACCATGCACTGGCAGTAAATTATTTGAATACGTTGCTAACACGACAGAAGAAGATCGCAAAAAATAAAATATTTGAAATTGAAAACATACTAATGATTTCGGAAAATTTTGAACGATTCGTGAATCAAATCGTTGGATCGTTTGGTAAAACAAATTCAATCAAAACCGGATTAGTATACAGCAAAAGAATGGTGAAATGTCACCAAAGGACTATATCTCACTTTATACTTTTAAACAACTCATCGTATGAAAATTAATGGCTTTATCAGTTATCATAGGCCTCAACGGATCGAGATTGGAATCGAGAATCAAGAGTAAAGCCGCTGATCTAAATTTGGATAATTCAGTAGCAAAACTTTATTGGCAATAATCAGGTCATGTTATCAGACAGGGAATAGACAGATGGACACCCAGAGCTCAGAAATGGAGACCATGGAATATGAAAAAAGGAAATAGGACTACTTGAAAATGTGCTTAGCACGAAACCGTTTGTAGGTTGTAGTCTTAAATAAATAATAGTGGAGTTGTTTCTAAACTCTTTTTTATTTTTATTTATTAAAAATATTAATTAATGGAAATAGGTCGTCCGCAGGAAGGGGGGCCGATTATTATGTCCCCGTCGCTGATAGTGGATGTGGGTGGGTAGAAAAAGCCCAAAAAAGAGATGAATGGAGACAGTAGAAGAGACCTATATCCCGCAGTAGAGAGATAGCTGAAAGAAGAAGAAGATACTCAAATTAAAGTACAACGGATCAAAAGGGATGTACATGCTTGAATGAAATGATTGCTTTGATTTTTCTTATCATACGGATTTTGATTGAGCGTTTCCACATTTATTCGACATTTTGTATCACTGATAATTCAAGTTGATCATAGCTGGCTACTGGTTTTGTGAATAATTATGAAATGGTGATACGTATTTAAATGTCAAATTAGTTAATTCTGAAGATGACGATTAATGCTAATTAAAATAATATACAAACCATGCTATAGTGACTTTAGCAATAATTGTTATGTGTGCAATTAACTAAACGGTAACTCTAATAATATGTAGTTAGTTAGCCACCCAGATCTAATGCACTGGTTTATAAACACAGTTTACCCTCATGGAGTAACTGGTTAGAATAATAGCTATTTACTTGATCACTTAAAGAATTTCTACATAAACAAGAATAAATGTCACTAAGTAGATCGGTCTGTATGTCATGACAGATCTTATCGATCTCTTGGATGTTTTTTTTTCTATTTATGTATGCATATCCTGAAGAGATTCTACCGACGACCTGGTTACTTCACCAACATCACCCACATCTCTGTTTTTTATTAATTATTATTGGAATTCAAGTTCATATTAACCCTATTCTTATTCATCATTGCTGGAATTCAAATTACTGCGACCACGTTGCTTCATGTTTTCGATTCATTCTACAATAGGATTTATGTGAACGTTTTAGGCAGTTCAAAACGATTGATTTCTTTGAGCATTGATTGAGCTTTGAGCATTGATCTTTATTTTTCCGTATCTTGAATGAGACGATCTACTGACGAAAACCAGATGATTTTGATCGACGAATTCATAACACCGCAAATAAGAGTTACATAGACTGGACACTTCAAGAATTAAACTAAAACATAAACGAATTATAATAAATTTAAAATGTAAATTTCACCAATTATAGGAATTGTTTTATAATTCTTGGAAATAGCTTTCAACAAAGCAATAACAATTGGAAAAAAAGCAATTTAAATATTTTTTGAAACTGGTAATAATAATTAACAATTTGAAGTCGAGCCGTGTCTATTTATACATTCTTAAAATAATCAGACATGACTTCATCGAAGCAGATTCTGAACATATTGATACTATTAATTTTTGAACTATGGTCTTTAACAACATTAATGTGTATAAGCTTGAAATTCATAGCATATATCAACTTTCAGAGAAAAAAAATAATAACACACAAGCATTTCGATTAGATGGATTTCTCGCAAAACTCAAATCTTTCGGGGAAACATTTTATTTTATAAAATCCACGTATGACTTTACACACGCGGGTAATGCAGGTGTAGGTATACGTGTATTAACTAAATTTTTTTGTAGCTTTGTATTCAATACATTGGTTGTAGATTTAAAAAGTAAAATCTTAATCACAAAAAGACGAGTGAATCCCTCATTGATCACAAAAGTTGTTACAAAGTCAACGAACTCTTCTATTGTAAACTTCAGTGTTTGCATCAAAATGTTGAATATAATTTCTAATGTAGGTTTGAGGACAATTTGTCATAGCACGTGTTTCTTCGTGTTAATGTTCTGGACACAATCCACAGCCGTCATTCCACGTGCCGAAACATAAAACAAAGTAAAAAAAACGTACCTAACATTATATTATGAGCACGCTTCATAACACCTCTGTCACGTTATAGAGAAAATACATAATCGTCTCGTCTCTATGTTCTATGATGTAAGATTAATTCAGAAATAGAAATACACCAAACAAAAAAACTCTTTCGTAATACTCTGATAATTTGATTTTAATATACTCTCACACCTTCGTTTCATTTCGTATTAGTACTTTTGAAGTTTAGTACATTATGTAGAGAGGGAGAACGCAGGTGACAGTTTTTTACAACATTGTTGCAAATCTATGGATAAAAAGGCCAGGGCAAAAGTGACACGCAATATTCTACACAATTGATTGTGATTGGAAGTTTGTGCTAAAGTTGTTTAAGGCACATGTGACATCACCCGCATTTTTTCGTTTGGCAAGCAATACTCGAATCTTTCAAGATCAGTAACAAGATGAAAATTAAATACGAATGAAAATACAAAGTTCACTGCCCATCTGAATCTCAATTATTTCATCGAGTTAAGAATGATAAAATAATTAAAGTAAAGAGGTTTGGTTTTTCGCTTACAATTTGAAAACTATAGGTTCTAGAGAAAAAATATACAGATTTATTTGAAAGCTGACTAAATTTTCTACATTTTATACTAGTACACAAAGTCGGGTTAATTAGGTACACAATTTATAACTCAAGAATGGCTAGACCAATATTGTTAAGATCTCTTTTTTGTTGGGTTCGTCTCCTCGGATAACAGAATAGCTATAAAAATATCGGAAAAATTAAACATCTTCTTAAACGCGTATTAGATCATTTGACCTATGAAGATGGACTATTTTATATTCAAATTTTAAAAAAAATATTAAAAATTAACAAATTAACACAGTTATAATCCTCGATTTGAGTTTATGATAAGTGCCTGAGCGCTTTCGATGGTTTAACCATCATCATCGTGGATTATAACTCTGTTAAATTGTTAATTTTTAATAATTTTTCATCGTGAACTTCCACTCTGTGAACGAAACAACATTAAACTTAATTCAAATTTTAATATGAATCATAATATGAATGTTGAACTTCGGGGTAGGTATCGTTTTTGCAATGGTTTATGAAAATTATTTGAAAATAGAATCATACTAAGAGGAAATATTGAAAAACATCATCTATGAAAATTGACTGACATTCTTTTTGGGGTTTTGGTTCTTCTTGTTCATCGAGTATGGTCATGTGTTGGTATAATATGGTCATGGATCTCATGTGTTATCATCAATGTATATATTTACATAACATGATAAAAAATATTTGAAAATATTTATCCGTTTTATCTTTTTATTTCGCCAAAGATATCCAAGCAACTTTATTTTTTGATTAATTGTTCTGAATTTCTAAACATGGTCTTACGAATTTCAAAATGATCTTAAAAATGTATTTTTGAGAATATATTGTTTTTTCATGTTGACACTTTCGATCCATTTAGAAATTTAGGCCTATGTCAAGCAGGACTCTAATGCCTCGCTTGACTCTGCTATTTAGGCCCCATTTCAAGCAGGACTCACGACTCTGCTACTAGGTAGCAACGCCGCCGGCTTAGAATAATACTTTCACTCTTCTATTATCATGGTTTTCGGGTGTCTCGTAAGAGAGCCGGGTAATCGAAAATACAACAACCGGAATACCATCTCACATGTTTCAGTAATTGAGTTTCACCGCCCATTATGAACTAGTGTGTGCGGATACACGCAGGTGTCGTGCTTCCTTTAATAAAGCACACACGCACAACTTTCGCTGATTACTCCACATTGTGTAATAATATGCCGTGATGGTATGAATGAATATAATAAATTAATATTGTAGCCTAAGGATATTTCTCACAAGTACGGCGCGACGAAATAAATCCATGTCATTATCGGAGTCATGATCTATGAAAATATGAAATCGGTAACAGTCCATCCTAAATACATAAACAGTCAAAATGGAAAAAAAAATGAACAAGAAAGATGATCTTTACCCCGCTTACACGAGCTTATTATATATACATGCATTCTTGTTGGGAATATTTTTTCGGTCGCTGTGTTGACCGCAAAGCAATCCCGTAAAGCGATGGAAGGCGGCGTACAATAGAATCTAAATAAAAAATAATACAAAAAAGGTAAAAAAATAACAGGTCGAGAAAAAGAAATAATAAGCAAACAGTTCCTCGGTAATGCTATCTGTCGGAATCCAACAGGAGGCAAACGGGTAAGCAACGAAGTAAACAAAAAAAAAATTGTGGAAAAATATAATGTTAAATATATTGTCGGCCTTCGTGGCTCAGTTGGTTGGGTATCTGACTGCTGATTCAGACTGCTGACCCGGGTTGTAAGAAGGTGGAAACACAGAATTAGGTCCTACCTAAAAGAGTGCGAGTAGCGACTGGTTCGTGTATGTTGAAGATTTACTGTGAACGGGTGTTGAGATTGAATAAAACGAGTGACTATTTGGAAAAGGTGGGAGAGGAACCAGAGATTCACATTCTTCTGAGTATGTCCCGTGGCAGTTTCTATAGAATAAACTTAGAATACCGACCTTGGCCTAGTGACTGTAGTTGCTATAAATTTATTGGTTGTTATAAAAAATACTAATGAACAGAAAATATAAAAAATAAATCAGCTGGTTCACACTTCTTCCCGGAATCGTTTAACTTTGAAATTTAACATTTTCCAACAACAATAGTAATAATTTACTGATAAGCATGTTTGACATCAGGAAGGCAAAGTGATAAATCTGGGAGGAGATCGCGCCCGGGAACAACGAAGCACTAAACAAAACTAAACAAAGTGGAACCGCTTTCAATAGACCAGACCAGACCGTTGATGAATGAAGACACGGGGTAAGACTGTATAACCTGTTCCAGTCATCTTCACAGATTCTCCTATTAGATCCCGACACGGCTCGCACGATAACTTGGGACCATTCATACAAGTGTGATTTCTTCTTATTGGAATATATTATGTACTTATACACAAAGGCAATACGTATCTATTTATAGACGTTCAAATTTAGACTCAACTATATTTTTCTAAAAAAAAAACGAGTGTTTGAGCCAGACAATATTTGACGTTAAACCACTATACATATAACTGAATGTTGTAAAAACAAAAAAATGAATGCTTAATTGTATAAGTGAATTGAAATTGATAAAATAATTCGTTAAATAAAATAAAAAATAAAGCAGTATTGACAAAATACTTAGACATATTTAATAGGTACTTTTTTTTTCAATATGAATTGTAGACAAGACCTCTCCACAAATAGAATAAACAAACAAATTTTCAAGCATAAATAGAATAATAATTTTTAATAATTTGCGTTTCACATATTTTGAAATCAATACTTCTCTATAAAAAGGCGATAGCCATTTGAACCTATAAAAAATATAGAACCTAATATGAAAAAAAAAATGAATATGATATTTCCAAATAATTGCATAAACGGTACCAATATGTAGAATATAAAAAATCACAATAAAAACTGATTGACTCACTAATTGAAAGTAATTAAAATTAAAGATATATCTATTTAAATATATTTACAATTTCCATAAATGAACTAAAGCGACCATGAAATTGATAAAATCCGATACATTTCCCCGATCTGTGGTAATCACCAATGAACGGTTTTGATAAAATCGATGTAACTTTGATTATTAACATCTACATTTAATGAAAGATTTCAACCGCGATATGAATTTGTTATAGAATAATAATAATTGTAAAATGGCGCCAACACACATAATAAACCTGGTTAACAAGCTTTCAAAATGCCTATCAAAAATTATCGAACCAAGATCATAAATCTAGAGACAAGGGGGCATGAATATGAAGTGTGGCAGTAATTTATGAGGGTTTGACTAAGGAACGAAGGCGTCACATTATAGTGTTTTGTAAAAAAGGTATCGGCTATACCAAACAACCACAAAATAGACAAAGAGATCCGAGATCCCACTGTTTCTTTTCCTACGAAATTCTTTGTGAGGCCCCATCTTCTTGGAACATTAGTAACAAGGATGGAAAGTAAGTGCAGGGTTAATAAAGCCCACAAAATACTCATAAAATTAATCTATAGAAATACTTTAATGTTTATCAAATTGTTACAGAATTACATAAGTGGTTACATGTCAATATTTTGAAAGTTTTTATGGAGCTAAAAAGGATTAGCCCTTAGAGTCAGATTAGAGAAAAAGACGAAATGATAAAAATGTCTAATCAAATCGACAACAAATGCCAACACTAAAGTTATTTTCAGCATTTTGTTTTGACATATGACATTATTGAGAAGAAACACAGAACAATTCTGTTCTGTTAGAAGAAACCGATGTCTTTTAAAAAATAGCTATTCAGCTTTACGTTAATACATTGTACACATCTTATAATACCATTATGTAGTGGAATAAATATATAGTTTAGGCTGTATATAAGACAAATAACGTCATAGTATGCCATATAGCATACCTACAACAAATTGTATACAGGAAGAACGTTGAGTATTATTTATAACAAGATTGAAAAATGCTGTGAGGCACCGGCTTAGAATAGTGCTTCCACTCTTTTCTATTATTGTTTTCGAGTGTCCCGTAAGAGCCGGGTAATCGAAAATACAACAGGCAACAATAACATCTCACATAGTTCAGCAATGAGGTTCACCACCCATTCTGAATATAGTGCCTTTTTAGGTGAGACGAGACTGGTGTGTGGGTATACACAGATATGTTGTGCTCCCTTTTATAAGGCAATGCACACCCGCACACCTTTCGCTGGTTACCCCACATTGTGGGATATGCCGTGATGGTATGAATGAATGAAAAATGTGAAGTCATAACTTACTCTAAACTATTGCGTATTAGTGGAGAAATAGATATATGTAAATATAATAGATATACATATGTATATGCTGGATCGATAAGTAAAGGATAATTACTTTTGATATTTAGGTATATATCAAAATGTGTACCTACAATGTACCTAACTACATTATATTTAGAATTATAATTCACCACTATAACATTATAGCTGGTAGAGTGAAAATCTTTTATCTCAATAAAATCTCGTTACCCTCTTTCGTAGGTATCTTGTACATTCTGTCGTCACCTTGACCGTCAATTATTGACCATTTTTTCATATCTGTCTTCCACAACCACAGACAAGTTACCCTTTTTGGTAATATGTAAAATCGTTCTTATCATGTCCATTTGTGGTGTAAAGGATCTATGAATATTCACTGTTCATGTTTTAAAATCGATATCAAGAAAGCATTGAACTTAAATAAATATCTTTATTCAAATCAGTAATGTTCTATAAATTGGAGAAGACTGGCGGTCGACAGGGAGGGATGGAGACAATTTCTGGAGGAGGCCAGGGTCCGTAGCGGACTGTAGTGCCAATGATGATGATGATGATGAATGTTCTATTCAATATAACTTGATGTAAGCCATGTACCTACTATGTAACTATGTATGTTAATATAGATTGAGGGTTTACTGTGGCTGGCTTGATCAAACTAACGTAGGGCGTATTAGGAAATAAGCACTAACATTGATGAATGTTCTATTCAATATAACTTGATGTAAGCCATGTACCTACTATGTAACTATGTATGTTAATATAGATTGAGGGTTTACTGTGGCTGGCTTGATCAAACTAACGTAGGGCGTATTAGGAAATAAGCACTAACATTTATGAATGTTCTATTCAATATAACTTGATGTTAGCCATGTACCTACTATGTAACTATGTATGTTAATATAGATTGAGGGTTTACTGTGGCTGGCTTGATCAAACTAACGTAGGGCGTATTAGGAAATAAGCACTAACATTGATGAATGTTCTATTCAATATAACTTGATGTAAGCCATGTACCTACTATGTAACTATGTATGTTAATATAGATTGAGGGTTTACTGTGGCTGGCTTGATCAAACTAACGTAGGGCGTATTAGGAAATAAGCACTAACATTTATGAATGTTCTATTCAATATAACTTGATGTTAGCCATGTACCTACTATGTAACTATGTATGTTAATATAGATTGAGGGTTTACTGTGGCTGGCTTGATCAAACTAACGTAGGGCGTATTAGGAAATAAGCACTAACATTGATGAATGTTCTATTCAATATAACTTGATGTAAGCCATGTACCTACTATGTAACTATGTATGTTAATATAGATTGAGGGTTTACTGTGGCTGGCTTGATCAAACTAACGTAGGGCGTATTAGGAAATAAGCACTAACATTTATGAATGTTCTATTCAATATAACTTGATGTTAGCCATGTACCTACTATGTAACTATGTATGTTAATATAGATTGAGGGTTTACTGTGGCTGGCTTGATCAAACTAACGTAGGGCGTATTAGGAAATAAGCACTAACATTGATTACAGAACACCTTTTATTTTATCATAATGATAAAATTAAAACAGTAGAACTAAAACCAAGTATATTAATTTTTATTTTCAGTAATGTTGTATGATTATTTATTCGGCAGAACTGCATTATAAATTAGTAGATATAAGTAAGTTTATGTTTAAATTCTACATTTTTATTTACTTCGTGGATAGGTATTTCGTTCTACTAGGACGTCTTAACTAATTGAATTTATAAGTTGAGGAATGCAATGTAAATTATTTCATAACTTTTATAAAAATATAGTATAAATGATAAGGCGACATTTCATTTCAAAAATAATAAAGATAAGGGAATTTCCATTTTAAATATGTATTCCGATGATAAGACATGATAATACGTTTGTTATCATTTGACATAAAATAGCAAACACTATACAATTTGGTTACCTTGACAGAACAATAAATATATGCGGGAGACAGAGGCATAATTTACAAATTTATGATTACTAAACCAGAATATTTAGTATTTTTTGTTATAATTATAGGTACGTTTTATCTGACGGACGTCTCATGTCAGCCCCCCTAGACAACGTGTCATTTAGCTCAAGAAAAGAAACGAGAAAAGATAGCTCAATGTATGGAAGGGACAATTGACATGTGACATGCAATTGTCCCTTCCATACATTGAGTTATCTTTTCTAGTTTCTTTTCTTTAGCTAAATGATACGTTGTCTAGGGGGGCTGATCTACACAAAATTAAGCAGTATTTCTAGGTAAAATTATCATTGACACATAAATTTAAATTTATAAATAATAAGTACCTATAATATTATGCTAATAACACATATATTAAAAATTCAGATACTTACCACAAAATGTTTTGCTTAGTTGGATGTTTTATCTGATCAATTTTCCAGTGTAAAGTAATAAAAATAACTAGTTGCATGTAACACATGAGATCCAACTGTCGACAGGGATAGTACATATGTATAGTTGAAGAATAAGTACCAAACTATAAACCTATAAATCCAAATTATTGAATATTTAGAGAATATTTTGTTTTCTATATAACACATGTAGGTATGTATATCAAGATAGGACAGTATGGAGGTCAGTCCTCTTTTCCTACCCGGAATATGAAAACAGCATGGTGGTTCTGTATGTATGTTTGGAGATTTTAGTATCAAACTATACATATTGTGTATAGGCGACTGCCATACAAATTGTATGAAGCAATGTCGTCACTAAATTCAATTTTTATAAAAATTGTTAAAAAAATTGAGATGTACTGTCGATTCGTTCAAGAGAATGAAACTCTTTGGAAGGAAGAGGCAGTTTAAATCTAAGATACGCGAGGTTGTATGCAAAAATATAGATTTTTCACGGCTTTTCCAACTTTGAAGTCACCCTGCCCAAGTGGCAAGTTTATTGTCGTATGGCAATTTCTTCTATATAACAAGTGTATCCAGCCCAGAAACACATTATTTGCGTGAGAAATGAATTTAAATAAATTTCTCCTCTGCTGGGGATAGAACCAAGGACGCCCGCATAAGCCAAATGGCTTGCCAACTGTGTCACGGCGGTCGAAAAAGTATTAAGCATAAGAAATAATCTCTATTTTCTTTTGATTAACTGTTTTTTTTTTAATTAAACAAATTGACTTTAATAATGGAAAAACTATCGCGAAATTGAACAAACAAAATGTATAGGTATATGAAAGGAAAATATTGTGGAAAACAGTTTGAATTAAATATTTTTTTTCTCTCTTGGAAATAATATCACGCTATCAACGATAATAACGATTAATTGCTAAACACTTTTCCCGTTAACTTGTATGAATGTCAATTGAGTAATCTCATTCATAATCATTATAGCGAAATTCAATTAAGATTTTCTCCATACTTGAGTAATAGATAATTAATAATTATTTATCTATATAAATAAAACAAAGTCGGGTTATTAGACTATTTATAACTATAAATCAAGAACGGCTGGACCAATTGTAATGTTCTCTTATTTGTTGGATTTGTCTTCGACCTGAATAGCAGAATAACTTATCTTCATACGTAGCTATGACTTTGTGGCACATTTTAAAAGATTTCTAATAAAAAACTTTTAGTACAAATTAATTTTGTTTTAACAACTTTGAGTAACTTATAGTCTAACTAGTTTTCAGAGCTGACCGCTCCCTCTTCAGGACAGTCGTAAGTTACTCAAAGTGGTTAAAAAAATTAATTTGTACCAAAAGTTTTTTATTAGAAAGCAGAATAACTGTATAAATATCAGAAATAAACGGCCAAAAAGAATATATGAAAAATTCAATAAAAAAAATTTACAGAAATTTATTTATTTATTTTAAGCTCTTTGAGCACAAGTGCACAATGGCGGGCTTATTGCCAAATGGCAATATCTTCCAACCAACCATATTCATTTGGTGAAAAACTAATTACATTTATGGTATGTACCAACATTTTTATAACTTATAATATATACTATAAACAAAAGCAATAAAGAAAATAAAACATATAAAACAAAAACAATAAAAAACGGAGGGGACAGGAGGGGGGAGGGGGGGGACAAGGATAGGATAAGGAGACAAATTTAGGTGTTATGTGTAAGGAAATGATTCCTCAGATTTCTTTTGAAATTTTTAATTTTTAAAGAAATTATAACACACCGCAATGCGATCGTGAAAGTGTGGTTGGTTGTTTATTTATTTTCTTTTTATATATTATTATAATTATATATCCTAATAAACAATTGAAATTAATATTTAATTAAGTTAATAAAATCCTAAATTAGTTTAGCTACACGTTAACACTTCATTCATTGACTGTATGCGGTACGGATTTAGGTGGGTCAACTAGATATTCAATAAAACAATACAATATAATATTATAATACTTTGACTTTGTACACTTTTTTTCTTCCAGTTCTCAAAAAGCATAAAATTCTTTTGCTGAGAAAGTGAGTACATATAGAACGATTCAATGACATAAAAATACACAAAATATATAAAATCAACAATACAAAACTAGTGGGTTGTGGCCAACGCTAAAATCCTCACTGCAAAGTCACTCCACAGAGTATTAAAAATTAGTATGGAAAATTCAGCATGTTCGTGAAATGAGTTTTGTAAAATTATTTATTTAAAAATATTTTATTATGAAAACTTGATAATTCTTCAATGCCATTTTATGAGAGTGAGTGCCTTTTTACCAATTTGAAAATAAAAATATCCTGAGCTTGGGGTCACTTTGAAATATTTGAAATATACTTTAGTCTGTAATTGATAAAGTAGAATTAACACGCCGTACATAGCACATAGTAGGTACACAGCACACACACACACACACACACACACATACACCGATTCAATATGTCCTATTCTGATTCGAAATTTATTCACCTGAATTTTAGTATATGAGAAATGTCAAAAATTAGACTGCATTTATACGGGACTCATTACGTCACGGATAAAATCCTTTTACCCACGGTCGCCCGTTGGCTATAGATGTTTTCATACTCTGAAACGAATCAGAATAGGACATATTGTGGCGAAACTTTCAGGACACAATCTCAGCATGATACTAGTTGATAATCTGCAATTGCCTTAATAATTGCAAATTGATAACTCCCCATATATCCCCTTGGGTTAGTTAAGAGTATAAAAGCATCAAAACAATATATTAATTTATACCCTTTCTTTTACAAATACATGATACAAAACGCGAACATTGAATATATCGAAAACGATGTTATTTATACATGACCCTTTAGTGCACACTTTGACGAATTTATAAACAACTTCTAAAACTTTATTTATTACATAGAACCAACACTTGAGTAGTCAGGTATTTGAAAGATTATAATCTCCCATCTCGAGTAGACTCAATTGATGAAATTGTGGCTTCGGCATCATTGAGAGAATCACAGCAGGACCCCATCGCGTTGTAGGTCCCAATCATTTATTTTGAAGTTTAAAGCGCGGCAAAATCGAGACTGTAATTTCCGGCGAATAAAAACGAATGAAACAACATATAAAAAAGGCAATAAAGGTTAAAAATAGTCTTTGGCACATTGTTAAATTTGGGCGAAAACGACACTGCGATTATTAAAACGTCAATGGAGATTATAAACATTCAAAGTAGATCATTTAACAATAAATAAATGAATCATGTGAATGCTACAAAACTCAATAGACATTGCTAATTATTAATTTGATAATCTGTATCTTACTGGTACGTGCGTAATATTTAGGGTGATGATTGTTTTACGACACCAATTCATAAATTTGATAAAATATATGAGAATGTCATAAAACTGAATGACGTATGATTTCGACGAATTTTGAGGTGATTTATAGACTCATCTGATATGTAGTAATTCTATGGTTTCAAAAAAAGGAGATAAAAGTTAACAAAAAAAACATGGACTCAAATAGGTTATATAGTTCTCTGGACTCTTACAATGTTCTGAAAGAGGCCGTTATGAGTCTCCTTGAATAGAGCGGGAGGCGGTCGACTAAAAAAAATATAGAATCTTACAGTTACATAATGTATGCTAGTGAGACACGAAGATGGCAGAAGAAGCATGACAGTAGAATTAACGCAGCTGTAATGAGGTCACTAAGACGAATGTGTGATAAAACGATGTATGATAGAATAAGAAATGAGGATATTAGACGAGAATGTATGATTAAAAGATATATCGTATGTAAGATAAAAATAAATGCCCTAAGGTAGCCACATAGACAGAATGAGTGATGAATGCCTGAAAAAAGTATATAAGGCTGATAAAAGAGGATCAAAAAGTAGAGGTCGGTCAATGAAATGTTGGCACGATCACATAAATGGAGTTTTGAAAGATAGAGACGTTAGAAGTAAGAATAACAGAAGAGCATGTATGAGATGATGCATAGAAGTGAATGAAGCGAGAAGTGTATGTCAAGAGAGAAGAGACGGGCGATCGGTTCTCTCTGCCTACCCCAAATAGGGATATGACGTGATGGTATGGTCATCTCGATTATACGCGATTTCTCGTCGTGGAATAATTGTCATTTCGATTTATCTCTCCCGGGACACTAGAACTCTTGCCTGCTTCAGTACAATCAATCAATCAATCAAACAGTGGACATATTAAATCATGCTCTTTAAATTAAATGCGTTTCAACAAGATCTGTTAAAAAGAAACCTAAATAAAATATTAAAATTATAAAGTATGTAAGTAACTCACATTCTAATGAAGAGTATAAAAAGCTTCTAAATTCCTTAAACAATGTGATAAATCAATATTTTGAAGCAACTTACTTATATAAATACAGACTAAAGAAGTCCATTATAATTTATGCTGGTTGATACTATATTTTTGGGTCGGCATTTGTGCTATCGCGGTAGGACATACAAAGTATTGGGACAAATTTCTTAGAAGTCAGGCGGAGCGGCCCGCCTCAGTCAGATATACCGAATGCCTAAACCTAAAAATAGCTCTCTAAAGAATAATGTAATGAAGTTTATAATAATAGACGGACCACCGCATTATCGTATAAAAGCATCACAGCTCATAGAGTAGGGCAAACCAGGCAAAAAATATCAAACAATAAGAAGTCGAGTCAGGAAAATCTCATTACGTTAAGTTGATGTGTTGACAAAACAGTATGGAAATGGTTTAGCAGATTAGTTTGTACAGTATCAACAGAAAATAACCTTGTGCCTCTACCAGGAATATATAATACAATTGTCATATCATATAACTTTAACACTTGAATATTCATGAAATAAGAACATTTATAGCCCAAATTTGCTAAAACAGTGATAACACCTGCGATGTTGTACGGCGCGGAATGCTGGACAACATCCAAAAAGCTTGAGCAACAGTTACATACAACTAGTGATGATATTCAAGGGATTCGCATAGGTTCGGCCGAACCCGATATTAAATTTTTCCGAACCCTTTCTTATACTATCAAATTTGTTTGTCAAATTTAGGGGATGTCTTACATCGAGTACCTTACCTAGTGCGTTTCGGAACATCTCCGACTGTTCATAGTTTCCGAGAAAACTGCTCGAAACATGGAAAGCCAGCTTGTCGTTAGACGTGTGCGAGTCATGACGCAACATTTATGGCGAAAATTTTCTGTTCTGTGAACCATTTGTTAAATATTTTGAATATCACCACTGCATACAACTGAAATGAAAATGCTGCGCTGGGCAGACGGTGTAACACGGATAGACAAAATCCGCAACGAGTATGTCAGAGGGTCAAATCTAAAGGGGCAACGATAACTGAAAAGATGAAAGAAAGCTAGATGAGATGGTTTGGTCACGTGATACGCAGAGATTAAGATTATTCGGTAAAGAAAGCGCTCAACATCCCAGGTAGATCTAGGGGTATAGGCCGACCCACAGCAACATGGTGGTCCAGAATTGAGAAGAAGCTGAGTGTTCCCGTTGTGACAACCCAGGACAGAAGATCCTGGTGCATACTAACAAGGAGGCCCTACTCTGGATTAAGAGGGATACATTGTTTATTGTTATATAATAGAACATAGGCCTGAGATAAGCGCTTGTTCTAGTGGATTGCATAATCAAAAAAATATATTATCAGCATATAACAAAATACATTACATCACAAGAAATTATCAAAATACATCAGCAAAAAAGGAAAAAAACATGACATATAAAATTTTAATGAAATAAACAATTAATCGACGCTAATCGGAATGTAAAGAGTTTCGATTGGCATCTTGCCAAAGGCAATACAAAGTAGGCAACATTATCAGAAGGCAGTGAATGGCCAAAGTTTACATATGTACATTTCATAATAAAATATTACAAACACAAAATATATTAATGTCGTCCTGATGTCGCTTAAGCAAATTCACTCCCATGCCTAACTATCTTCCAAATATTCTGAGATATTATAATAGGCTTTCTTAAGAACATTTGCTTAACATAATTCTTGAATTTTGAAAATGATGACTTAACCATATCACTTGGTAATTTATTATAAAAACGTAGGTACGGTTTGACCTAAGAATGATTTATTTATTTTATGTAGTCTAGTAGTGGGAACAACGAGTTTATTCCTATTTCTTGTATTTTAATTATGGTTATCACGATTTTTTTGTACACTTTTAAGTTTTTATGTTTATACATAATGTTATCATAAATATATTGGCAAGACAAAGTCACTATATTGATTTCTTTAAATTTACTTATTAGAGAGGCAAAAACGAGAAAGATAAACAAATTTGCTAAAACATGTTGTATGAAAAAATAAGGAAACTAATCGGGTAACCGGACATAAATTGTATGTCCACTTTTTGGTGAAATTGAGTTATGATACAAATTTTCTACAGCTCCACTTTGTCGACTATGAAAATATATTAAGTTCATATGTAATACAACAAAAGATATAGGTAATCAATTTAAAAATGAATATTACAAGCAAATGTACCAGCATCGTGAACACTCTTGTTGAGTTTTTAAAACAATCAATAATGGACATGCAAAATGTGTCCGGTTAGCCATCGAAATAATAAGGTGGGAAAGAATATCTTGAACAAGACGTAAACAAATAATCTAAAATAGTTCAACCCAATGAAAATCTGCATAAATAAGATGTATGGAAGAAGAAGCTATAAATTTAAATCAAAATATGTGTAATAAAATATGTTATGTTGTATCTCTTTACTCTACGGGCCTAGTACTGTAGGAATTCTCCGGTCTGGACTCTTCAAGTGAATTGTTTTATTTATTATTCAATTTGTTTCATATCGCAAATAATGGGAATGATAAATGCGTCTCAGTATTGCCATCATTCGTAATGTTTCGCCAAGAAGCAGTACAGCAATAAACGTTAATGTACAAATAGGTGCCTACCAACTATAATATGTAGGTACCTACACTCTAAATTGGTTGACCCAACTAATTGACATGACAACCCACAGAGTTCATCGTGATCGTTAAAGATGAAGCAACATAATGCACCAGAAACAACATGAAGTACATTTTATATATTTTAATACACTGCTCGTGACGTCATTCGAAATTGGCAGCGACATTTAATGGACGTAAAAATCAGAAGAAAATGATGGACAGACAGAAGACAACATAAATTATATAAAAAATAAACCTTTATTGCATTTAAAATTGATAGGAAAATCATGTTTTTAAGAAATCTAATAATGGATGTAGTCAGTCTGAATAGCGCGAGGCCTATAAGAAAATGAATCAAAAGTATTTAAAAAATAAAACAAAAGAATAAAAAATTGCAAGCTACGAGAGGAGATTTTCATAATAATAGTTGCATGTAACACATGAGATCCAACTGTCGATGGCGATAGTATGTATAGTTGAAGAATATTTACCAAAGTATAAACTCATAATTCCAAATTATTGAATATTTTAAGATATTTTGTTTTCTATACAAAACATGTAGGTATGTATGTCAAGATATGATTGTATGGATGTCAGTTCTTTTTTCCTACCCAGAATAAAATACAGCTTAATAGTATTAATAGTATGTATAAATGTTTGGAGATTAAGTATCAAACTATTGAGAGTCCCCGTAGATATTGTGTTGTGTTTACTGTCATACAAATTGTATGAAAAGATGTCGTCACTTAAACCAATTTTTATGAAAACTGTTAAAAACAATTGGGATTTACTACTACAATGTTCATATTTTTATAGAAAATTAATTTATCTAGTTGGGGTGTTCCTGCTTTTCCGATATTTTTAAAAAAACTGTGAAAATATAGGCAGTATTATGTACATATTTTTTGTAGAACATTAAAATATCTAGTTGGGGTGTCTCGGCGTTTTTCGATATTTTCAAAAAAATGATATATAGGAAGTTAAACACATAAATTTACTATAAATTAAATGTTTTTCTTAATAAAAAATGTTTAAGAAACTCTGATCCTAATTTTCAGCGTTCTAGCTTATGTGGTTTTTGAGATATATGGAAAAATAAAGCAAAAATTCAAAAGTTGATGACCCCTCACTGAAACAAACATTCGAAATTCTAAGTATAATAATATTGTAGGGTTAAATTTTTCTCTACTTTCTATAATTTTAGGCACTGTGAATCAAGCGGATCAAAAGTTATAATGGGGGGAGGGACACAGACACACTAAATGTTCTACTCCGAATTCTGAGTAAATCCATGTACGGAACATATAATATATGTATATGCTACGAAGCCTCTAAGTTAGTGTTTTTACTACTTCAAATTACTTAATGCGCTTGCGCCACATTCAATATAGTAATTTAAAAGTATTGCTTATACTGTGTGTGTTTGCTTACAGTAATTTCATTCATCTTTGGTAAATAATAAAAAAATGTACGAAAGAGTTTTATTTCCAGAAAAAGAATGTGGGTAAGTTATCACATTTTGATAATTTGTTTAAAATGATATTAAAATCGTGAAATTTCCTAATTACCGATGTAAACAATTTAAGGTAATAGTTGTTAATGAATAAAATATTTAAATAATTAAGAAGCAAATGGTAACGAGGCGATTACAATAAACGAGTAAAAAAAACAAATATACGATCATTACTTAGATTACGGTTCATTATGTAGTTGCTCGAGTTTGTAAGCAAGTAGATACTAAACAATTAACATAATCAACAAACCGTGACAATAGTGTTTTGTAGATCGTAGTAGTGATTAGCCGAGATATTCATCCCAGTTAATTTGTCGGATTGTGTTAAACAAACGAATAAACAAAAACTCAAATATGTATTATAATGAACAACTTTATGTAAATTGGAAATGATTTATACACCAGCTTGTACTGATTCCACACTTTTATTTTCCGGTGTCCCGTAAGAGCCGGGTATTGGAAAATACAACAGGCAACAATAATATCTCACATGGTTCAGCAATGAGATTCACCACTAATTCTGAATGTTGTCGTTTCAGCCTCCCTAGACAACGTGTCATTTAGCTCAAGAAAAGATTACCTACTCAATGTATGGAGGTGACAGTTGCCAGTCACGTGACAACTGTCACTTCCATACATTGAGTTATCTTTTCTTGGGCTAAATGACACGTTGTCTAGTTGTCTGAGGGGGCAGGCGTGACGAGGCTGGTGTGTGTTATACGCATAATAATTTGGATGATTTATATAGCCTTTTCGTGAATATCTCACCTCAAGGGCGCTAAAAATTGATTAAGATGTATCATTATGGCTATGGTGAGATTTGCGAAAAAGGTGTGTTTTGAGATTTTTTCTGAAGGTAGATATATTTTTAATCTGTCTGAGGGTATGTGGGAGCTTATTCCATGCATTTGGTCCTGCCGAAATTAATGGTGTGCACTCTGTTTTTCAGATAATTTTCCAATCATGGATGAAGATGCAGAACGAAGTTATGATTGTCTATCGTTAATTGAAAGTGTAATGCAAAGTTCGGAGAGGTAAGTAGGAGCCATACCGTAGAGTGCTTTGAAGATCATGAGACAGAGCTTATATTCAATCCTTTCAGGAGCTTTAAGCCAACGTAGATTGCGGAGATGGTAAGAGATGCGAGAAAATTTGGAGGCTCCATTGATGAGCCTGGCTGCAGCATTGAAAATTATTTTTTTGGCTACGCTTTCTTTTATGATAATGGACACCCGAAAACCTATCGCTGGTTGCTTCATACTGCGGCATATGCGGGATAATGGCAGAGCAGAGCGTGCTTGATTAGAAATCTATTGGACACGGGTTCAAATCTCGCCTCAACCGATTGCATTTATCTATTTACACAATAATATTTGTTAAGACGAGGGAATGTATGTGAATGTACATGTTAAAATTATAATTACATGTGAATTCATGGTTCCTATGAGATTAATTAGAAAATCAAATGGAGATCGATAGAATAAAATAATATAAGACAACTGTGCACACCACTAATATTTTAAATTTTGTTCAATAGAATAAAAAATTAAATTTTAGTGGTGTACAAAAGGTTGTGTTTTATCTAATTAATTAAAAACAAAATAAAAACAGTTGTTTTCCGAAGAAGAGAGATATTAGTTTCCGTAATTATTACTTATGTACTTAACATGTCCGGACTAACATATTAGGCCTTTGATTTTTTTCCGTAATCAACGAAGAAAATAAACAAGTAAAAAAAAAATAAAAAGTTTTCCTGACATATTAAATTTGTAATCGATTTTTAACTTTAACTATAACTTATTAAAAAAACACAAAAATTTTAAAACTTCAAAAAGAAAATCAAATTTAGTAAAATACAATAAATTTTTCTTTATTCCTGTTTCATTATCATATTTTTTCTTTTTAGATAAATTTTAATTTATGTTCTTTGTCATTAATGATAAAAAAGAACTTTAATAATCTGTATTAGCTGTAAGTTAAATTTAATTGACAATATTTATTAAATAATTCTCGGTATGTACGTATATAATATAAATAATAATGCAATAATTTTAATTTTTGAATTATTTATCTTTGTTTATAGTATGTACACCTTATAAAAAAGCTTTTATTCTCAAAATAATATTTTTTTTTAATTCATTGTATTTTCCTTAATTTTAATATAGTTGATAGTTTTGAAATTTATATTATTATGATTTTAACTGTTTTTACATTAAAAACAGTAAAATATTATATTGCATTTAATTTTATTAAGGCATAGCCTTGTTTACTTGGTATGAAATGCAAAATTTTATTAAAATATTGGGAATACATAAATTCTACAAATTTCAGAGCTCTTATTGGTCGGGAAGTTAGTTAAAATCGATTGCAAAATTCCAGAACGGACAGGTAGGTGAAGAAAGATAAGGGTCTAAGAAAAAAGAAGAAATAAAATAAATAAACTATTCAGAATATTTTTTTTCAAACTGTTCTAAGATAATGATTCAATTAATCATTGTCAAAAAATAAAATTGCATGTGACAGAAATAATTAGCCGATGTCACTTGACGACATTATTTTTTTTAATCGTCATAATATTATGACATTGGCATTGTAGCGAGTTCATAACAAGTCTTCACATGCTCGGCAACACGCACATCCACGTCGAGCAAAAGACTTCCGAAGTCACCCACCCGTAGCCAAATGTCGATATCGTGTAGCTGCAACTTCTAAAACAACACAATGGCTTTCTATATAGGTATTATTATCTGATACCATCGCCGTGGGAAGATTTCATATGGAGAAGTGAAATCGAATACAAGCTGGCTTAGACGCGAGCCAACTTGGGTTACGTCGATTCGCATCATTTCGTTGCAAATTGACGTTGAACCGTGGTAGACCACATATGGCATATGCCTTTTTACTGATCCAGTCATGATGAACGTCATTGCACAATGTAATTGATAATAATTTGATAAAGAGGCACTCGAAAAAATCATTCGTTCAGTGTTTCTGATGAGTTAATAACATAGAACATCCATCATCTACCAAATTAAAGTTTTTGCCAGGAAATATAATAGTCGTTGTGATATGCTTATGTGAGGTACTCGGAACTAAAATAATATAATTGATCTAATGCGCATATAATAAAGTCTATAATGGTTGGCACCTAGACAGTAAAATTAGTGGGTTTTACCTATCTTAGTCTAAACCTATATTAGTTATATTAACCAATCTTAGTCTAATCCTGTGTTAGTTGTATTAACCTATCTTAGTCTAAACCTATGTTAGTTTTACTAACTTATCTTAGTCTAAACCAATCTTAATTATATTAACCTATCTTAGTGTAAACTTGTCTAATCTATCTTAGTTTTATCGACCTATCTTAGTGTAAACCTATCTTAAATATATTAACCTACATCAGTCTAAACTTGTCTAATCTATCTTAGTTAAGTATATTTATCTATCTTAGTCTAAACCTATCCATGTTCTATAAACCCATCTTACTCTAAGTAGTACACAATAATATAAAATCATAGCTTACAAGTAACATGCTTAGTGCTAAATTAAAACAGATACAAATTCTATTTAGCTTGATGCCATGAGACATTCAGAAATAAAACCATTTAATTTGGTCAGTTAAGTGTGGTTGAGTTGTTTAGATATGCTTTTCTAAAAAATATGTGTTTTTAGTTTATTTTTGAAAGTGATAATGTTGTTTACTTTTCTTAGTCTGTAGGGAAGTTTGTTCCATGAAGATGGAACAGCCACAGCGACAGCGCGATCACCGAATTTTGTTTTGTTCACTCGATTAACTTGGCATACCTTTGCGATTGCTGTGCTTAATACTGACCGGAGAGTTATTTGTCTTTCATTCATAGTTAGTGAAGTCGTATAGGTACTGAGGAGCTAGATTACGTATTGCTTTGAATTTTATAAGACATCATTTATACTTTATCCTCTAAGGGCATTAAGCCAATGAAATGTAAATTATATCAATGAAGGTTCTGCATGACTTGGCTCTACACTACATCTAAAAAACTACTTCGTTAGACTGTACGATTAGGAAAACATCTTACATAGAGATCGTCTGGATTTGGATTACATCAAATTTATAAATATTTCAAGAGATTGGATAGTCTATCAAGCGACATAATATAATAGCGATTTAAGTGTAAATGGAATAAATTTATTACTCTCTGACAAACGCGGAGTCCGGAGTATAAAAACACTTTTGATAAATTACTTAACACTACAATTTAGTCTACAATTACACAAGCAATGGCGCCCTTGGAATGATCTTGTATTATTTAACGGGGCTTTATAAATAATAACAATAATTATTAAAATATATTAAATGAAATTGTTTTTCAAATATGATAGTAAATTTTAATTCGAAGTGTAGGCACCTATTATTTCACGCGTGGTACAAATTCTCACAGAGTTTATTTGCCTTAATGTTTTATGATATTAAACCATTGTATGTACATTCAATTAACTGGTGTTCATAATAATATTATTTTGTAGTAGGTACAATAAAACCACCAATCATTTATTATTGCATTCTCAACTCGATGAGATTTATTTCGTAATTCAAAAGCTTTTTGTTACTTGCATAGTTAAGTAATATTACTTAATTTGCTTGATTAATTATGCATTATTTGTTATTTTATAACGGAAAGTCTTTCGAGAGATGCAGTGTTCATATTTTTTTTATTATTTTGTCATAAATTTATTAGTTGAACGATTTATGAACTAACAACATACGCAAATCCAACATTTACATTTTTTTTCGATTTTTGAAATGGAATTCTGGTTTTAAAATGTATATTTTTATATGAGTGAAGATACCTACATGACTTAAAACTAAGTAGGTATAGCATTTTTTTATTTAAACATACAAAGTACAATCAGTCTTGAAGAAAAAAACGTAGTGTGTACAAAGTTATAAGAAAAAATATATATTTTTTTAAATGTTTACTATCATTGGGGGCCCGTGTGGGCCATGGCCTCCTCCTCATTTGAATAAATCTAATATATATAATACAAGTGGAAACAATATTTTTTTAAAGTTAAATATTTTAATGTTATCGAAACATTTTTTTTTATTTATTTAAAAAAAAATGGGCAACGTACAATAATATTTTTTTTAAATAAATATAATTATTATTATAAGAATAACAACATAAGTAATTGTAACTTAATCAACCCACCTTTGATTTCATGTTACATATAGGTACTCACTGTTGGTAACAAAACAATGAATTATTCCTGTCTACTGTATGGCTCCTGAAAAGCGTCCTGGACATACAGAATATGTCTACGGACCCGATCCTATCCAAATTATTATATGTGGTAAGGCATCGGTACAATGGCGAATTATGAGCGGCATTAGTGTTTTTATTTGTCTAAAAAGAATGTTGAGGTGTGCCTTGTTCGTCTGTTTGGTATGTTGAAGTTAATAATTTTCAGAAGTTCTGTACAGTCAATATTGGAGTTTATTATGTCATAAAGGTACATTAAATGAAATACGATACATGTAGGTATAAACCATGTACACTATAATTGTGATCAGAATTGATAAAGGAATTGTTAATAAATTGGCTGAGATGAAAATCGAAATTAACATCTTATCTGATAATTTCGTAATAATTCAAGAATCAGCAACATACAACAACAATAATAATAAATCATTGTTATTACGAAAGAGATCATTTGGATGCATTGTACGAATTCCATTGAACATAATTGTACGACCTCGACATCAGGTTATTAAATTTGCAATGTATCTTTTTGCAGATCATTTTTTAATCCATTGTTAGAAAAGTTGCTCACAATAATTACGTGCATATCACCTTGACCCGAGTTCCTCGTAGAAAGTTGGGAAAATACAAGTGGCCAAGATCTCAAATTATCGACAGCTTGATCTCGACAGATAAGAATGATACTTACAAAATAAAGATGTTTTTTTTCTGTCAAATCACGGCCTGTCTCTTAACGTAACATCTGTTATAACATCATCCAAACCATCCCATTCCCTCTCTCTATACTGAATCTGTCTGCATATAAATAAAAGAGACCTGGTAAGATTGTCGTTCTGGATTTGCACATGTTTGTGCACGGCTAATTCATGTCAGTCTGTCTGTCTGTCTTTCGTTTGAAACCTTACTACGTCAAAATCGTCAATTTTACAGTAGAGCAAAAATCTTATAATATTACATTTTTATAATATAACATTTGAAACAGTATAAAAACACAAAGCCTCGCGAGCTAATGTTTTTTATGTTATTTTCAAAAGAAAGTATGTTTTAATGTTATATAATAAGACTTATAGAATGCTTTTTTGCATTACTCGCCGAGTCGCCAAAATTGATTTATGAGAATATATCCTTACGGTTATTATAATGCACACTGATGCCAACGTAAAATTTTGTTTGTTCCCGTCATAGCCAGAGCTCAAAAGGCACGAAATAATAAAATCCTACATAGGGAGAGGGAACAATTTACACGGAACAAGTGTTTCCTTTTGCATTGTGGGTCAGATTTGCTTTACTTGCATTGTTTTACCGATTTAGCTGTCAAAATGGTGATTCTTTACAAGTGGTCTACAACGCCAATTATATTGATTTTTTGTTTAAAGATAGTCAATATTATACATATTTCGGGAAAAATATTCTTTTTTTGTGGTAACGCCTAATTTTTTTTTAAAAAATACGAAAAAATATATAAAATGGTTGGTTTTCGACATCTATCGGAAAATTTTCAAACTTATGGAAACACAATATAAAATCATTTTTACAAAAAATATTTTTATATCTACGAAATTTTGTAAAACAGGGATACAGTTTAAAAATATATAAGATTACAAAATATTTAAATACCTTCTACTTTCGTGCAGGTCTTGAAATTTAATTATTATTTAACTATGGAGTATTATTTGAATGACATCACAAAAGCGCCGCAATGCGTTTAAAAATATAAGTTTTCTTCCGATGAGAATAATATCGAAATAATAAAAAGATCATCAAAATGAAATAATATTATTATCAACATCTATTGATTATTGATTACAGTTTAAAAATATATAAGATTACAAAATATTTATATACCTTCTACTTTCGTGTCAGGTCTTGAAATTTAATTATTATTTAACTATGGAGTATTATTTGAATGACATCACAAAAGCGCCGCAATGCGTTAAAAAATATAAGTTTTCTTCCGATGAGAATAATATCGAAATAATAAAAAGGTCATCAAAATGAAATATTATTATCAACAACTATTGATTATTTATTATAAAATAATGTATGCTGTGCACGTTACAACTTTAAAAACACATTCGTTCTATATGGGCAACCCAAAGTTTGGATTAATTGGACTAACATAAATAAAAAAAATACTTATGTATTTAAAAATAATCAAAATGAGGTAATTAACTACATTTTGATGACGGAGAATAGAGTACTCATCATAATATGCCCATGAGACACAAAGCGAAGATGCAGGTCGATAAATTGCAGCATCCAGAGTAATTTATCTTTTCACGGCACTCACGGTTAAGGGCAAGCGTTCGTTCTTCCTCGCGGGTGCTCAGGTTGACGTGGCCAAGTCTTCATGGACTATTGGCATCGTCATGGGCATGTTCATGGGGCGTGTGGCTGGGGCCATGTGTCCATGCGGAGTAGCCGCAAAAACAACACTGGCAATGGACTGGAAGCCCGCACCTTGTGAAGTCCACTAGACATTGTGACGTCCACCAGGTGTTGGTTAACACTGTACCGAATATATTTTTTAAGTACCTACCATAAAAGCTTCGTTTCATTTTGTTGCATGAACCGCCGAAGGCGGCCATTTACCGCGCAGCGGTAAAAAGTAGGCTGAAAGCCCTAGCTTAGAAGCTGAGCGAAGCGATGCTTCTCAGCTAGTAATAATAATAATAAATTTGGATTATTTTTATAGCGCCGTTTTTGTGATAACCTCACCTCAAGGGCACTTAGTTCAGAGATTCTCTTTTCAAGTACAATCAGTGAGATTTGACTATAGAATAACTTGTGATGATGTTACGCCGGCGTTGTCTCGATCTGCACAAATACACATTTGAGATAATACTAAAATGACAAATAATAATTGTAAGAGATTCCTTCTGCGGTATCCCATTTTTTATACCTCATTATTTTGGTCTGTCTTTTTCTTGTACCTATATACAAATTATTTCATTCTTTTCCAGTTATTAAAAAAAAACTATAAACTATTGAACTAATTTTACTCAAGCCCTCATATCATTTGATTTGGTCTTAGCTTTGCATTGCGTTGCTGTGGTGGAAGGATTGGCCAGAAAATTTCTGTTACCAGGGGGCACCGCTTGGAGGTTCCTTCCGTGCTCCCACATGTGACCACGCACATCTGTGCAGCTGCCCCTCAAGTCCATTCAACTGCACTATGCACGATCTTATGGTGAGCAATGATTGTGCTATTGACGTTGCTAGGCACTAGCAGAAAATTGTTTAGATGCGTTGCTGACACGAAAGAAGAAGAAGATTTGATTTGGTTGGAAGGATTGCCATATGATATTTGTTCACTTATTTTATGTTGGAAAAATATGGGTTATCATCTGTTTTCTCCGCGATTTCTCGTGTTACACAACATAGTTGCTGAAATGAATTCCAGAGTTTGTGATTACGAAACATTACAAAGTATAGTTTAGATAGGTAATTGGATATTTTATTAAATTTGATGCTCTAAATGTGAAATATATTTTACAATAATATAAAATATACTTTTCTCCAAAAATCGTTATATTGATAAGTTTAATAAAATAGCAGAGTGGGGTTTACAGCCTTTACAGGTGCATATTGCAAGCTCGTTAAAGTTGCAGTCCTTGCATAGACGAGTTCGATGGTAAAAATGTTGCCAAGCATTTTATTGATTACGGTACAACTCGCTTAGTCTATCCACTTCCTACTTTGGACTATCTTGTTTAGTTCAATCGGGAATTAATTAAATTTCCAATACCTTCAAACTGTTTTAAAGTACATAATTTATAAAGCCTGTGCTTCTCAGCTAGAAATACCGCAATGCAGAAGCCAACTGTATCATTCAATAATACTTACTAGTTTAAATCCACGGCTAATCCTATATCTTCACATAGCTAAACAGATGTGAATGTTGAAGCTGCGTATATTTTGAAGTTCATAATTCTCATACATACCTAGTTTTTTATGTATTAATTTCATCATTCGTTGAGAATTATATGCATATTGGGCCTTTCATAGATAATATTTGCAACTACTACAATCCGATGTTTAGCTAGTTTAACAGAAACAAATAGAAGTCATCATTACACAGATATAATATAAGTCAACAGATACCCGACATTCAAACAACTGCCAGAGCGTTTTTCATCCGACAATTTTACCGAGCGTTTGGTGCGTAGGTACACTCGACGTTCAATCTGAACGCCACAGAGTGTCTTTCGAGCGTTTGTTTCCGGTCATTATGAACGGCTTAGAGCGTCACTAAGTGCACTCGGCGTTCGTTGTGAACGTAACCCCGGGGAGATGATGTCTTTGGTGTTCTCCCTGATCACTTCCCACCAGCTACACTTGGGTCTGCCTCTGGACGCCGGTTGGACCAGACTTGCCCCCCTTTCATTTTAACTGGATTTTTTTGTGATTTCAATGAACTATTGTCTGACTTTTTATTGTTTCTCTCTGTCCACATTATTTCCACTACTGGACGTACACATATTCTAAACATTATTAACATTTTGTTTATTGTATACCTACATTGTCAATTATTGTCAAAATCAAATTGTAATTTCAAAATTGTTTATTGCTGTCTCTAGTAGAACACCAATAGACGATACACCAATACATAAGCAATTAAAGACTTTAAATCAATTTGCAAAAAACATAATAAACTTCCCCCAATCAATGATATCTAGACACCAATGTTTGATATAAATAATTAATGCTATATTTGATTGTATGTGCAATCAAATAACAAATAATTTTACGTTTACCTTAATAATTTGTTGTGAAGTTCGCGCGGATATATTATGTTCCTTCCAAACCGGTTCGAAGCAGGAAGCATTCGTTTCTCCGACGTTACACGACCGCTTTCGGCCGATAAAAATTAATCGTAACGTTTCATCGGACACAAAAAAGGCAAAAGTTCAAAAGTAAAGGTTTTAAACAAATATTTTCAGTATACTTTGTTATTCGTCCTTTCTCCCTGGTTCCGTATGCGATGAACAAATTATCAGAGCTCACGAACGCGACGAATAAAATTTAATTTGAATAAGATATTGCGATGTTCAACGTCATCTACATCGATAGCGATATACGATAATATAAGACTATCGATAACAGTGTTGTAGACAGTTAAGATCGTATGATATTTTTATTATGTAGGTATTCCAACTATTGAAATAGTTAACACCGATTTGTCATGTACATTTAATTTATCTATCTTAGCAATGACTGTTCTCTATAAAAATAAACATATACTGCAGATTCTTTTGGCATCACAATCTTGTTACAACCTTTGGTGGGTCTTAACCGCCTGCAAGAAACTTTGCCATCTTGCTCAGTCATTGGCTGGCTCTTTCCAGTTTTTCTGACCCAGTAACTGACAATCCGTCGTGACATCCAACTAGCGCAGTTTTGATCTGCCGACAATCTTTCGTTCCACTGGATCATTAAACAACTCTTAGGATGTTTTTGGAATGATACTTATGTATGCTATCGTTGAACGAAATCGATTCTTCGACGAACCTGGATGCGTTTATCAGCGCAGTAGTTTATCAGCGCATTGAAAGTTATCAGTATAACCTTAAAATTATTGTACAATTCTAGTTTATGTTAAAACTTATATCCTATACAAATTGAGTAGATAGATATGACTTCCAAGATAACGTAGCTATAAAACTCCAACATTAGATTGTTATTACTATTTACCTATAATCATTTGAAAAAATAGTCGAGTGTGTTGTTTACCATTTATATATTGATAAGCTAATGAGCGCATTGATAATATTCTGTTAAGGTATTGTAATTAAATTGCCAAATGCCTATATAATTTCGCATCGTTTAGTGAACACCACTCCAAATTCATAGATAAGATAAAGTACTTACAAGTTAAAATAAGTATAAACATAGACGGGAAGCTACTTCATTTATGAAATGAATCCCTTAACACTACACTACAAAATTCAGTGTACCTACATTTGTTTTCTTTTAAAAATATTCAAATCAGTGAATGCATCTTTATGGAGCCAATTCCCAGGTACTTTTCTACTTCGTAGACATCATATAAATTACTTTTTGTTGAAAACCAATTTTACCCCTAAGCTGGTCCCAAATAAGTGAATAAAACATGTTTATCTTATAAATTCTTCTTGTCGTGTCGGTCAACACATGAAACTAAATGCCCATCCAGGCCCAAAAAGCCACAAACTCCTTTGCGTTGTCCTCTAGGTGGGCTCGTTTATTAAGAGTGTCCCAACCACACTGGCTATAGGAACCATTGGACATGCTAGGAGGTGCTCGCTGTCTTGCGTTCACGCTGTCCACAGTCGCACATCGCGTCTTCAGCCATTCCCCATCTTTGGAGGTTTTTCCTTGTACGACCGACCCCAGTCCTAATCCTGTTGAGGGTTTTCCACATTGGCCACGGTTGGTCGTGTCCTGGGGGCAGTGCTTCAGTTGGTGTATTAAAAATGTCCCCTTGTGTACCCTCCGTTGTGTCCCTCCACAGACGCACTCTTGCTGTCATAGGAGTATCTGCTAGGGGTTTGGTCGTATTTAGGAAACTCCTCCGAGATTTGAGGCGTCTAGGTGGTGGTTGGTGTCCATACAGTATGTGTCGCTGATCTGTGACTTGTTTGCTTCTTTCCCGTGCTGTCACCTCTCGCCTGATGTTTGGCAAGGCAATTCCACTGATGTATATCTTATAAATAACAAATGAAAATGATATATTACATAATATATTGAATAACTGTTCACGAAAGAAGCATGTAGTGTACTAGTGTAGGTATTCATTCATATTGGGTACATTATTTAAAATACAAGTTTTTGAGTGTTTTGATCGATGAAATTAAATAATAGAGAAGTAACAACTTAATTAATTTGAGAAGGTAGTGAAGGAACATACGAAGGAGGAATTGGGATTTTACAGATGACATAAACTTTGATAGAACGCCATACGCATTAAACACAAAACCATTACCTGCGACTAAACTCATCCTCCACACGATATCCATTGGACATTGATGTACAAAATGCGCTTAATGTTTAAAAAATGGGAATTATTCACTATAGCATAGTCGAGCACATAGATTTTTATTATAATATACCTACTAGATGTCGTAGTCATAACGACTACCTAATGAATTATTTTCGGATTTATGTGTCGAAAAAAATACCTTGTTCATTAAGATTTAGAGAACAATTATCTAGGATGTATTTCTAAACTAGTTGCATGTAACACATGAGATCCAACTGTCGATAGCGATAGTATGTATAGATGAAGAATAAGAATCAAACTATAAACCCATAAATCCAAATCATTGAAAATTTTAACACATGTCATGTTGTTATGTATGTCCAGATAGGACAGTATGGAGGCCAGTTCTCTTTTCCTACCCGGAATATGAAAATAGCATGATAGTTCTGTATGTATGTTTGGAGATTAAGTATCAAACTATTAAGTCTTCTTACATATTGTGTATAGGCAACTGCTATACAAATTCCAACTGTCGATTCGTTCAAGAGAATGAAATTCTTTTGAAGGAAGAGGCAGTTTAAATCCAAGATGCGTGTATGAAGGAACATTTTGTATGGCGTAGTGGACTTTTTGCATGCTAAAACACCAACTTAGAGGCTTCGCAGCATATATGTAACTAGTTTATTATAAAAAACTAGATACACGCGTATTGCGTATACCCATGTAGTGATACAAGCATATACCTATTGACTCGATATATCCATGTAATGAGCAAGAGTATCTATAAACTTGATGTATCCATGTAGTGATACAGATAGTGTATCTATGAATTTGATGTATCCATATAATGATATAAGTGTTTCTATACAATTGACGTATAATTTGACACAGAGATTCAAGCTGTGAAAAAATATTGTTAGCTAACTAAAGGTGGTTTGACAACATAGCTTGGATATTATCATAATCTAAAGAAATCTTCGCCGATTATATAATATTATTGACCTTTCAGACACGAACCTGTTCGCATCGGGATAATTTAGAGTGCAATTAATTAAACGGCTAATAGCAAGTTGTAGACACACCTACAACAGCTATATGGCTAGCTATAAAATATTAATATATCATCGGCCAGTATAAATATTTAATTTATTTCTAAAAATAGTCATCTCGGTTTTTTATCTAAGTTGTCTCAATCGCTTAGCCCGCATTAACTTTTAAAATGTTCAGAGAAATTATTGATATTTTCGGAGTGAGCATTGCGGTATATTTAAACAATTTTATTTACAACAATTCACTATGTTTAAACCGGGAATCAGTAACTTGATAAAACGGGTTTTAAAGAGATCGATTCTTACTTAGAAAGGATGATAACTATTTTTATCATAAAACTAATCAATGATTAATAATCATCATCAAATAACTACATACTACACCCACATCAAATAACTCATTCGTAACTTTCAGAGTTTGCTGTTCTCATGATTTAAAATGCTAGAAAAGCAACCGTTTAAATCATTTTTTTTTAAATGAATATGTCCTTGTTAAACAAGTACATATACATCTTCCTACGTTCCCTAAAATAAGCAAATAAATGCTTGTGCTATAGGTGAACGAAATCGGTCGAGGCAGGATTCGAACTCGCGACCACTGGATTACTAGCCCAGCGTGCTAACCGCACTGCCATCGACCCATCTATAATTTATTTTACTATTTAAACGACTATTTCATACTCGTGTCAATGATTTCTTGACTAGAATACTTCTTTCATTCCTTCTCTTCCAGCCATAACATATTTTACTGAAGCGACTATTTCATGCTCGTGTCAATGTTTAGTTGACTAGAATATTTCTTTCATTTCTTCTCTTTCATCTATAATATTTTACTGAAGCAACTATTTCATGCTCGTGTCAATGTTTTCTTGACTAGAATACTTCTTTCATTCCTTCTCTTTCAGCCATAACATATTTTACTGAAGCGACTATTTCATGCTCGTGTCAATGTTTTCTTGACTAGAATACTTCTTTCATTCCTTCTCTTTCAGCCATAACATATTTTACTGAAGCGACTATTTCATGCTCGTGTCAATGTTTTCTTGACTAGAATACTTCTTTCATTCCTTCTCTTTCAGCCATAACATATTTTACTGAAGCGACTATTTCATGCTAGTGTCAATGTTTTCTTGACTAGAATACTTCTTTCATTCCTTCTCTTTCAGCCATAACATATTTTACTGAAGCGACTATTTCATGCTAGTGTCAATGTTTAGTTGACTAGAATATTTCTTTCATTTCTTCTCTTTCATCTATAATATCAACTGGCATCATATACTATCGTCTGGCGATCTGGATATGGGTCTCGACAGATTCTACTCAATTTTACATGATCTCATTGAAACTTATATTCCAAGAAAATTAACATGGAACACTAAATATCCCCCTTGGTACACCTCAGCACTTATTAAACTAGTAAAAGAGAAGCATAAGTTTCACAGAAAATTTAAAACCTTCAAGAATCCCCTAGACTACGACACATTCTGTTTACTCCGAACGCGTTTTAAAACCTTAAACCGTCAACTTCATTCTTCTTACTTAATTACTATTGAAAACGGTATCTCCTCCAATCCCAAAACTTTGTGGAAATATGTCAAAGCTAATAATGATTCACATGGATTTCCTAATACAATGTTCTTCAATGAAGAAAAAGCAGCAAATGGTCCCGACATATCCAATCTCTTCTCTAAGTATTTTAGCTCGGTATTCGACACAAATCCACCAGTACCCCCGAATGCTCCCCAATTATTTCATGACAGTACCCCGAGTATTAATAAAATAGAAATAAATCCAAATCTTGTCCTCAAATATATCGAAAAACTTGATATGACTAAAGGAGCTGGCCCGGATCGCATCCCTCCTTTCCTTATACATAAATGCGCATATCACTTGTCTTTCCCATTAACAATCTTGTTTCATCGCTCTTTAACTGAGGGTAATATGCCTAGTATTTGGAAACAAGCCTACGTAAGTCCTATATTTAAAAAGGGCAGTAAATCAGATGTCGAAAACTACCGACCTATCTCTAAACTATGTATCTTTAGTAAAATTCTCGAAAAAATTATATACGACCAAACAATCTCTGTTCTAAGACCAGCACTTAACTTAAACCAACATGGATTTATAAAAAATCGATCCACAACGTCTAACCTTATTTCCTTTATAGAATATCTGCACGACAACATGGACCATAAAATACAGGTTGACGCAATTTACACCGACTATAGTAAAGCATTCGACAAGGTAGTACATTCCACACTCATTCTTAAACTTCAGCAAATTGGCATCCACGGCGACTTACTGAGATGGATCTCCTCATATATATCAAACCGGAGCCAAGCTGTTGTGGCTAGCGGTTTTAAATCCAATTGGATTCGGGTCACTTCGGGGGTCCCTCAAGGTTCCTTGTTGGGACCACTTCTGTTTAATATCTACATTAACGATATCACTAACTGTTTTACTTACGCAAAAGTCTCACTTTTCGCAGACGACATGAAGATTTACTGCCCAGTTAAATGTATTGAGGACTGTGAAAATATTCAAACTGACCTCAATCGTCTCGACCTATACTGCAAACAACACAACCTTCAAATTAACCCAAACAAATGTCACTGCCTAAAATTTACACGGAACAAGAACATCATAAGCTTCAACTATTGCCTAAATAATCAACCACTGCGTAATGTAAATGAAACAAAAGACCTTGGTATCATCCTTGACTCAAAACTGTTATTTGACAAACACATTGACTGCATTGTTTCCAAAGCGTCTAGGATCCTAGGCTTTATTCTCCGTACTTGCAAGCAATTTAACAATATACTCACACTGAAAATTTTATACTTTACATATGTGCGCAGCATTTTGGAATACTCATCACAAGTCTGGAATCCTAGATACTCTACCTACATACACAGAATTGAAAAAATCCAGAATAGATTCCTTAAGTACCTTGATTTTCGCTCCTTTCGAACTCATCTAAATTACTCAGATTCTGCCGAGTTCTTTAAAATTAGCACATTAGAAAACCGTAGAAATATCTCCGACGCCGTCTTTCTATTTAAAATCGCCAACTCTATCGTGGATTGCCCGGAACTGCTTGAACGAATAGCTCTTCGGGTTCCCACCCGAGCAACCCGATTCCAACATTCATTAAACCTTTCACACTGTAACACGAACGCCAAACAACACTCATTCATATACCGTGCATCACACTTCTTCAATACGCACCTAAACGAATTAGATATATTCAACTCATCAATAAATGTTATCAAATCAAAACTTATCAATCATTAAATATTCATATGTATTCATCCCAACACATATCCCTCTTCATCTGCACTCTATCTTTCCTCTCTATTCCCAACTCTCTCCTACATATTCTCTATAATTTTTGTATAAACTTATATAGGTACTTATTGTTTTTTACTTATGTGGAAACACATTATTGGCATAATTGTAATAACTTTACTGTCCATACCATAAACATTGTAACGCTGTTTGTTTCCCAAATATAAATAAAATAAAATAAAATAAAATAAAATAAAATATTTTACTGAAGCGACTATTTCATGCTAGTGTCAATGTTTAGTTGACTAGAATATTTCTTTCATTTCTTCTCTTTCATCTATAATATTTTACTGAAGCGACTATTTCATGCTAGTGTCAATGTTTAGTTGACTAGAATATTTCTTTCATTTCTTCACTTTCATCTATAATATTTTACTGAAGCGACTATTTCATGCTAGTGTCAATGTTTAGTTGACTAGAATATTTCTTTCATTTCTTCTCTTTCATCTATAATATTTTACTGAAGCGACTATTTCATGCTAGTGTCAATGTTTAGTTGACTAGAATATTTCTTTCATTTCTTCTCTTTCATCTATAATATTTTACTGAAGCGACTATTTCATGCTAGTGTCAATGTTTAGTTGACTAGAATATTTCTTTCATTTCTTCTCTTTCATCCCTAATATTTTACTGAAGCGACTATTTCATGCTAGTGTCAATGTTTAGTTGACTAGAATATTTCTTTCATTTCTTCTCTTTCATCTATAATATTTTACTGAAGCGACTATTTCATGCTAGTGTCAATGTTTAGTTGACTAGAATATTTCTTTCATTTCTTCTCTTTCATCCCTAATATTTTACTGAAGCGACTATTTCATGCTAGTGTCAATGTTTAGTTGACTAGAATATTTCTTTCATTTCTTCTCTTTCATCTATAATATTTTACTGAAGCGACTATTTCATGCTAGTGTCAATGTTTAGTTGACTAGAATATTTCTTTCATTTCTTCTCTTTCATCTATAATATTTTACTGAAGCGACTATTTCATGCTAGTGTCAATGTTTAGTTGACTAGAATATTTCTTTCATTTCTTCTCTTTCATCTATAATATTTTACTGAAGCGACTATACTAGTGTCAATGTTTTTGATTATTTTTTTTTCATTCCTTCTCTATCAGATATAATACCTATAGTTTACCAAAGCGACTATTTCATACTCGTGTCAATGTTTTCTTGACTACAATATATCTTTCAAATATATTCTAGTCAAGAAATATCTTAAAGAAAGATAAATAAATATATTACTTCTGCTACCTACATATATACATTTTTAATACAAATATGCGGTTTCACACAGTGGTATATTTTATCTTAAAAGACAATCCCCGAACGCACTTTTGAAGTGTATTTTTATGATACCAAAAATTCAAACAAAATATTAAATGTTGAGAGCATTTTGAATTTTAGACAGGTGAAATCATAGACAAGAAACAAAAACAGATATCTCTGGAAAACTAATCACCTCTAGGTCTATGTACTTTACAATTACAAACATGATGTAAATATGAAGTTGATCGGAGTTATAGTAAGTATGGACACAAAAAGGATACGGCACATGGCGTAGGTACGCCATACATACGAACACATCAACACGAAAATCATAGTGTAAACTCTCTACATGATACCCGTTAAGAAATTAATGTAAAAATATGCTTAATATTGTGAAATTATGACTCTCATGACGACCGCCGTGGGACAATTGGTTTATGTGCGGACGTCCTGGGTTCGATCCCCAGCAGAGGAAAAATTTATTTAAATTAATTTTCTCGCTAACATTGCTTCTCTGGACTGGAAACACTGATTAGTAGGAAGAAATTTACTTATGACAATAAAATCGCCACTTGGGAGAGTAAAAATAGCATATTTAATTTGAATCGGAGTGTGACTCGGTTGAAAAACGAGACTGGTTTGCACAACTGTATAGTGTATAGTCAATATAATATTTAGCATACTATAGTTTTCCTGTTGGTTTTGAATACGAAATACCTATTCGATATATAGATATTGCGAAATACCCAGCGTCATAAATATGACAAATATACTTAGCAATTAGGATGCCAATTTAGAGTACCATTTTTGAAATCACTCAAGGTTGTTTGAAGTTTTATATGATAGTATCTATATTCCTGGAGCTAGTACCTAATCATGAGAAAATTATCAACAAACGCTTGTGTTATGATATAATTATTGATAAATGGTATATAGATTACGAGACAATCGTTAGAGAATGACATCATTGTTTAATGGAGGGCATCGGTCTATAACTAATTAGACCAATCCCAAAATCAATAAGGTATGTTTTGATCAAACAAAACATTACAAATTACGAAGATTTTATAGAAAACTAAAGCCTATAACATCATCCAACCAATAATGCAAATGCTGCTGGAGTGAAGACCAAGAGACGATAATACTAAAGGGCGCCCACCTATCATATTATGGATGGATCTCTGTCTGGATGGGATCGGGAACGGGAGAAGTGAAGTAGGAGGCCTATATCCAACACAGGCTAATAACGATGATGATGCAGGTACTACTTTCTTCAGTTCAAGCATATAATGTTGTTTCTTAGAGACTGGTTAAAAGATTTCAAAAATTATTCACAAATCAAATTCCAGTTTTATGGAAAACTTATAGGTACATACATTAGCTTTGGTTTAAATTCAATTGGCGTCAACACATAATATTTTCAATGGTAACGAAATGAATGCGAGAATAATAAAGCGTATTATAAAATCAACCGGAATATTTTCAAACGAAACAATCGACCATCAGGATCTATTTACAATACCAAAGCGATCTATTTACAATAAAGTTTTCAAAATATCCATCTGCAGAGCGGTAATATGTTGAATAGGCAAATTCACACTTGATCAAACTTTATTATGCCACTAATGAAAAAGTGTCAATTGCCACGTGATTGATTAAATGTTCAGGAGCGTACGGAATGGTTCTTTTTGTTGTTGTCCTTGTTTTGTCGGCCGTCTTGTGATCAGCTTATCGTCTCGGCACGTCTTATTTGCAAAGCGAGGCGTCACCACCAGTCACAAATAAAATTACCGTTATTGCTTGGTACCTACATCGTGAGGTATCCTAGGGTTGCCATGTATTTCGATACACAGGAACTGGCATAATAATATCCTTGTATAGATATTGGCAAATATCTTGATAATTTTTTGTGTGAAGGGGAAAATTCGCACACTTACCAACCTAGTAAAAACCAAACTTTGTGTTTTGCACAGCCCACATGATATTTTAAGAAGTCAAAAACTATACAATGTTAAGACAATAACTATCAAATTTTTAAGTCATATGAGCCGATAGAATAATTCGGTATAGGTTTAATAAAATGCATTTCACTAATTCACGAATTTGTGGAAACTGTGTAGCCTCTGTTTAAAGAGTTTGATATTCCTTTTTATGCAAATCTAAATGTAATAACCCGGTATCACATAGTTACAAGAATGTTATTTTGGGTAATGGTATACAACAACATAATAAGCTAACATAATTATCATAGCTATTGAAAGATTCTACATTTTACACAATACTTCATTCATACCATTTGCTGAAATAAATTCTTTCGTCAAAATCATAAACAGCCATGAATAAAAAAATAAAAAAGACATTCTTAAAATTGACCTTCAATAATTTGAGGAATCTCTATTTTGTTCTGGGTGGTGTGCCGAGGTGACCCTGTCCAGCTATGTCGACCATAAGTACTCATGGACATTTCATGGTTTAGTCCTTCCGACAGACCAACCAAGCTGTTGTATTTGTGTGTGTGCAACGTTACCTATGATCACCGAGAAAACCGGCTTTGCATGAGCATTACCCGAGCGTAAACTGCAACATTAGAAATAGGCAACTTATGCTTTATTTTATTGTAATGACATAGCGGCTCGATCGATAAGTTATAGTTGCTGACATAACACATAAATTCACCTAGAGTCAAAGAACATATAAGTGCCAATGAAAGAGCCGAATGACAAACAATTAGCAGATTTCGTTTAATTTTTCGACCGATTAAAGTACATATCTACTAACAAAGAAGAAGTTAACAGTGCTCAGTACTTGAAAATGTGCTTAGCACGAAACCGGTTGTAGGTAATAGTTTTTAAATACACAGTGGAATTATTATAAAAAAGTATGTACTATTATTTATAATTTTAAAAAGCAGATTAAGTACCTACTTATACATTCTTCTTTCAAAGTCATGATGTCTATTCCTTGGGCGATAACTGCTTTTACACGATCTCTTACCTATAACTTTATTTTGACGATATCCTTAGATTTTTATTATCTTCTGATTTTTTTCCGTATTCACACGACAGCTGCTGCCAATTATAATAGTGTGATATGCGGTTTGATGACGGCTATCTCTGTTTATGGTACGATTTGAAGCGCCCTATATTCCAATGGAAAATATTTACCTCGTCCGAGACTGAGTTCAATTTTTCCATAATAATCACGAGTGCTGCGGGCCACTGCATCCGTTCTGGAATGGGGGACGTTCTCATTCTATGATACACTGTCTTGTTGTTTATTCTTCTCAATGACCTGGTTGATTGCTGCATAAATGATTCGGTTATAAGTACAGAATTCATCACATATCGAATTTACACAACATAATTCGATTTTTGAAAAATTCGAAGTGATTTTTATTTTATTTATTTATGTAGCTTCTCGGGCAACTAACAGATGCTATTTTTAGTGTATGTTCAGCGATAACTTTTTAACACATTATCCGATTTCGATGATTCTTTTTTTTCATTAGAAAGGGAGTATCAACCGATTGGTCCCATTTCAATTTGGTCAGGATCTGATGAAGGGAATCGTGGCAAAATCACTAAAAACTAAAAAAAGTGCAAAATCTGCGAAAATTCTTTACCACATCGTCCGAATTAGATGATTCTTTTTTTATTAGAAAGGGATTACTTTTGGAGTGTTTCTGTCTGAACTAAGACTGATGGGAATCACGAGAAATTATGAAACGAATCAATTTGCGAAGGATTTGCGTATTATTGTATAGGGGAATTGTATGAAAGATAATATTATTAAATACCATCACATCATGTCCCTCATGAAGTAGGCAGAGAGAATTGATCGCCACTTGATAAACATTTATTTTGAAGATGTTTTTATATGAAAGATTATTAAATCTTTGCACTTTAATCTATCGCATTAGGCGCATTGGATTGGAGTGCAAGAATCGCACCCCAATCAAGCGGCTAGTGCATTGACCCATCTAAATTTAATTATTTGATAATTTTTATACATTTTCCTTGCAAAATAATTATAGAGAAACTTTTACTCTTCCATTACATAGAAAATATGTTTAATGTATCTACTGATGCGGCCCAAAAGAGTCATCAAAATTACAAAATACAAAACAAATTTCAATAGATTTTGATAAAAGATAATCACGATTTCTCCAGCAAAGTATGTTCCACTATTAATTGTTAAATTGTTCCCTTGAAACCAATGTTAAATATTATAACATGCACATATGTGTGTTATCTACTAATTGGTCAGAGCATTGGTTGGCAACTTCTGAAAGAATAAGACACCTGTGCACACATGGCAGGGCTGACGAATATAAACAAACATGTCTCACCGTTTGTACGTCTGTAAGTTTTTGTTTAAAAAATCTTGAACTATGTATTTTACAAGTACAGATTAAGTACAACCAATTCTTGCATTTTCATAAGATATATCTAGATTTTTAAACGACGGTTGAACGATTTTGGAATAATGCCAGTAACCGACTTTTAAAAAGATAGTATGATTGTTGCGTGATGAGACTGTCAAATAACACAATGTGTTTAATTACTTTATTCACTGAGAGCAAAATTAAAGAGACACAGAATTTCCTTTGAAAAATCAAGAATACAAGTTTTTTTAAAAGGAATTCATCTGTTTTCTTTTTTCAGTGTTGATTGGTTATTATAATTATTATAGCAATAGAAGCAAATATTTGTATTTGTGAGTGGGTTTATTTTCATGATTTCTACAAACGAAGTGTCTTCCATTCTTCTATAGGAGATATTTAATACAAGACTATGTATGTTCGATAGCCATTTGTACATTTGTCTTGACACACTTTCTATGTCTACTCAATATACACACATTAGTACATCTACTATCAATAACGCACCTGATGGTTCAACAACGTTGTTATTGACGGCAATTTCTTTATGATATCATTTCAGTACTGGTGAAAAGTTCGAGTAAGAAATATAGGATTACCTTAAACGTGCATAGAAACATTAGCTGTAGAAGCATTATGAGCATGAAGTTTAAAGAATGCAACGGGTTCTATTTGCTTTAGATGTATTTAGTAATTTGACACAGATAGATTAATATTTTTAAACATAAATTAATAACAAGGAAACGGAAAACTTCAGGAATATATTGGAATAGAGACCCCTTCAGAGCATCATAATACGTTGAAATGATAAGTAGGTATCGGGATGGGTGAATTATTCTCATTTAAAGCTGAAAATGACTAAACATAAAAGTTTGGAAGAGTCCTTTGTATCCTTGGATCAGCAGTCAGATACATAACCAACTGATCCACGAAGGCCGACTTATGTTTAGTTTATCTACATTATGAGGCGGCAAGTTTAGCGTTGGTCATAATGCATTTGGACCTTGACAATGCCAAGTCAGCTTGGCGAAAACTTTGGGTCGTTATAAAGATATTGTTATTTTAAAATGGATTTCCACTCTGTTAAAAACAATTCATATAAGAATTGTTACGATGATTTAAACAAGAGACCATCATTCTTGTTTAACTCAAAACTGGTTAATAATATTACGAAGCTTTAAATTAACGATAATTAGAGAGACGGAAAAAGGACTCAATAGGTGTATATATGTACCAATGTTTGTATGGAGCCATAAATGGGTTGGGCTTGTGTGAGAGGCGTGAGAGCAAGACCTACGCGAAATGCGAAGAAAATTTGACCTAAATTCTTTGGTATTCACGTATGAAGTCTGTATAATTTAATATAAACAGATTCAAAATAAGAAGCATAACGTAAGTGCATGTATAACAAAATTAAAATATACACATATAATCGATTTCCGGTGGAGTTAAACGAATTTGACACACGAAGAAACTAAGCGAGAATAATTTAGTATAAATACTTAACAACTCAAGTTCAATGTTTAACAGTTGATTTAATATCGTCGAAAACAGATTACAACTTAACATGATAATAAATAAAAATATGCAATAAATACATATCAAAATTAACTTTATAGCCCATATCAAAATTTATTTTATAGATGGAAATTTCTCACAGTGTTTCCAGCAAGCAATAGTAGCAGGAAAAATATTTTATGATAAATCTCTCCTCTGTTGCACAGAGAAAAAGTGTTTATTTTATTTCTTTATTTTATTTTGTAAAAATACAGTCTTAATAACAAGTTATACATGTATAATATAACTTTCCATTAGTGGACCAATTAAGTTTACAGAAATAATTAACGTGTAAATTGTAAACCAATTAAGTTTACAGAAATAATCAATGCCCCCAAGTCAAATTGAAAACGCTGTTCGTTATAGCCAAGCGCTAATTTTTTTTGTATGGGATTTGACGTTTGTTGTTTGTTATTGTAGATAAAATTTCTACAACAAACGTCAAATCACATACAAAAAAAAATAGCGCTTGGCGATAACGAACAGCGTTTTCAATTTGACTCAGGGCCAATGTGTAAAACCCTGGGAAGAACAAGGCAGAGATTGATGGACAATGTTACTCGAGATCTGAACTTGCTAAATGCTTGTGATGACTGGGAGTCCACTGCAGCTGACAGGAAGGCTTGGAAAGCTATTGTTCATGAGGCTAAAGCTCTACCGGAGTTGTATGGCCATCGGAAATAAGTAGTAAGTAAATTGTAATTTCAGTTTTCATAGGGAAAGAAATGGAAATAATATTAGGAATTGGACGGAAAGAGAAAGAGTAGAGCTTGCAAAATCACTACTCACCAGAAGCCACAAATTAAATCAAGAAATAGTCTAAATTTGAAAATCAGGATACCGTTTTCGAAATCCTTATTATTTCTGATTGGAATTCTGGTTAATAAATTAATATTTTTTTTACATTGATTGTGGATTAAATGCTGGGGGGCAAGTCCCATCAAACGGTGGAATCAAAATCCTGATGATAACCCATATCATGGATATAAATAACTTATTGAGTCCTATACTATCTTAAGACAATATAGAACTTCATAAGAAAATTATATCCATGATATGGGTAATCATGAGGGTATTTCCACCATTATATCCACCATATATCCACCGTTTGTCGATAGTATAAAACTATTTCAAAATTCAGCTGTTGCGAATATATGCTTAAAAATTGAAAAATTCAAATAAGTATGCACGATTCGTAGAAATGGAGAGTTAAAAGTAATTGCTCTGGGAACTCAACCAAACACTCAAGCCTTATAAATCAGGTATCGCTGCATCACTAAAAGACAATGATTATATATGCATTATATTTCCTCAATATTCAGGATATTGATTACTTAGACAAGCCCATTGAGATATTCAAATGAGACATAGGCAATTACTGCTTACCACATATTTAGGATATCTCGTTAACTCGTTAGAAAGGATCAACACTTGTATTAGAGACTTGGGCTGGGTTAAAGACCCAGGCCATCCCTTCTATAGTGGGATCCTCCTCAGGCGGGGGTCCTGCCCAGCATTCCTTGTAACGTACATACCTATCTATACACATTCTATGATCCTTTACAACTGAAACATTTTTTGTGCATCTGATAGATTCCTATTTCGGAGGCGACTCAGGTGCTCAATGCCTGGATTGCAATATTGAATTTTAAAATGACGGTTGAAAGCTTAGAGAAATTATTATGATGGAGAGGCTCATTCACGAAGATTTACTGACGAGGTATTATATATGATTATTCAAAATAAAAAAATAATAATAAATAAAATATTGGTGTAACTTGTCACTAATTAGAATTAAGTGACAAGTTACAGTAATGACACTACAAATACAAGAAAGAAGTTATTTGATTATGAAATGTAGATGGTACAACATTTGTTTTAAGTAATTTATGTTGTGAATGTCTTTAGGTTAGTAAATATGTAAATAAAGATTATTATAAATGTAAAAAACACTGTCGGCCTCCTTCTTCTTCTTATCTATTGCTATATCCTAGCTCTTTGTCTGGGATCAGCTCTCCTCATCCTTAAATTATAGGTAGGTACTTCTGTCCTGTATTTGGTCTACTATTGACTCATAACTGCAACTTGGTAGAGATAAAAATACAACAGAGAGGCAACATTAAAATGTTTATGTTTAGTGGCACTCCTAAAGGATTTTCTAAAGATTAGATTTGGGTAAATGCTCGTCAAAGTATAAGGTTACTTTTAGCTAAATGTCCATACAAAAAAATAAACCTATTCAACTACCTATATAATTAATTTCTTTCGAGAAAAAAAAATATATACAAATACCTCGATAGTACCTAAACCTTTGTACATGGGCGTTTCCTTCATGTTTATTCCTCCAATGGTACAACAGTTTACGAAATCATTTATCTAAGGCAAAAATAATACCGAAGATATTCAATAAACAACAAAACATATACTGGGTATATTGTCGTTCTGGATTTGCACATGTTTGTGCACGACTATATTCATGTCAGTCTGCCTGTCCTTGCATTCGTTTGAAATCTTTCTATGTCAAAATCGACAATTTCACAGTAGAGCAAAAAACTTATAATATTACATTTTTATAATATTACATTTGAAACAGTATAAAAACACAAAGCCTCGCGAGCTGATGATTGATAAAAAGAATTAAAGAATGCTTTTTTGCTTTACTCGCCGAGTCGCCAAAATTGATTTATGCGAATTTACCCTTACGGCTGCTTACGGCGATTATAATGCCAAATTTCACATATCTCAGTTCTACTGTGATGAAAGACAAGAAAAAGATAAAAAATTTCCCTAAAACAATTTTACACTTAACATATCTAATATTCATTGCTTTCGATATTTTCATTTTTTTTTCTGATTTACGTTGTTTTTCATTGCTGTGTTTTTGATTTACTTTAATTTTAATTGATTTAAAGTATTTTTTTCCTTCTTTCGATTTACATATTTTTAATTGTTCTGTTTGTGATTTACTTCATTTTCACTGTAAAATGGTTTAATTTTAATGTTTTGTATATATGCGTATATTGATGGTTGAATAAATATTTAATTGCAATTTACGAGATGAGCTTGCACTGACAAACTGTTTATAGAGTTTAGTGCAAAAATAATAAAAGAACCAAATGTAAATTTTATAAATTAAATAAAAAGTGTGATGGTATTTTATGGATACTATCAATATGTTTTTAATACCCCTGTCAAAGGTACAGTGCTCAAAGCAAGGATTGATTCAGTGGGGTATTGTTCCCGATGTGATATGTTAATATATGTCGGTAGTGACTAAAGGAAAGGAGGGCTGTGATGTTAAGATATCCTCCCAAGCCCATCTCTGGTGAGAAACGAAAAAAAAAAAAACAACACTAGCCTAAGGTATGCGACAACACACCACTACCCTTCTAGAAAAAAATCTATGGCTGAATATATTCACACGAAAAATAAATAAATGATTTTTAACGCCCTTAACGCCATATACGAGATAAAACTTGAGAGAAATGTATAATTGTTTAAATTGAATCAGTAAAATTTGGGTATATTTTGTCATACGATATTAGGTAATCTCGTTTTTAATATACGCCTATCACTTTTAATTACATAATAAAGTAATATTAAATAACTGTGTGCCATAAAATAGATAGGAACGTTGCTTTTCTTGGATGAATTCTAATGATTTGAAACAATTTTGAATTTGTGTAATTTCTTACTTTTTGTTTTGCTGTCTTATACTGGTTGTGTTATTAATTATATGCCGAAACTATGTTATAAATGTACTTTTGATCTGAGATGGTTGACTGGAAGAAATTGCCTCCAGGCAATAAGTCCGCCATTTGTACTATGTAATCTTATGTATGTACAAAAAAGTGATATATAAATATATATAAATATAAATTTTTAATTGGCAGTGAATTTGCTACTTGCTAGTGCATAAATCATCTGTAAATTTAGTTGAATAATATATTTATTATTCCCAGAATTCATTGGAATAAATTGAATACAGTAGTATTTAAAAGCATAACTTAAAATTCAGTCCGGATATTGCGTTGTCTGAATCACTATGTATTAAAAAAAAAACTAATTAGGGAATATTTATCCCTAAACGACAATTTCCGATTTCCATTCCTTGTCCTTTTTTTTGTTATAAATTGTTTTTTTTTATTTTTATCTTAGTGTAGTGTATTATTCTTTTTTGTTTTTTTTTCGATATCATTGTTTTGTTGATACATATGTAATTTTTTGATACTTTGTAATCTGGATGGTTAGAAGTATTTGTCTAATGGCAATAAGCCCGTCATTTTGCAAGAAATTTGTTTGTATTATACACAAAAAGATGAATAAACTTTCCAGATTTTATTCAGATCATATCTGTAATAAACTCTGATCAATTTATCTTGTACCTAATCGTGTGTAATTACTTTCGTTATAGAAATAATAGCAAATCGTGATCAAAGTCTAATTTATAGTAATATTATTCAGTTAGCGATCCAAGTCAAACCGAGACAAATTGACTCCATACGATGAGTATATTTAACTATTGAATTGTTAATTTATTTCTAACTGTTTTCTATGCACGGAGAAAGTTTTGAGGGAATCCCATTATACCAATAAAACTATAACCTTTTAGAAATTGTTACGGAACATTTGACACATTATGTAATGCATTTGGTTGAAATCTTGTCGCTTCTCATGATTCGTGTATATGTATAGGCTAACTACATTATGAACGTTTATGCCGATGTAATTATTCTTCCAAGTCCAATTATACATCTTTCGTTTGAAGTTCTTTACATAGATACCTTAATAATACAAAAATAATAAAAATATGTCTGTAGTGTATATAGATATTATTTATTCACAGATTACATATTCTTTATTTTATAAGAAAATACAAGATATTTTATATTCTATTTTTACACTCATTTGACAATTTATAGAACAATTACTGGCATTTAATCAAATACGCATAATATATTTACCTTCTTAAGTAGATACGTATTTTTATTTAAAATTTAAACCACAAACAAATATGGCTACATCAACAACAATATTTTTGTGCTAAATTTCAAGGTAACATTTATAATTGAACAGGTTCTCATTTCTAAATATCCCACGCGTAAAAAAAAAATAATTTGCACTGATAACTTAATTGAACTAGAAAACGAAGATTATTTTACGATATTTGACAGGTACACTTTCTTCAATGCCATTAAAAGCTGCCCGTAAAACTGCGTAGGATTTAAGTTAAGAAAGTTTATTTTTATTGAGCAAATTCACATGTCGCAGTAACAAAAATATGTCTCAGGTAACTGAGATGTGAATTGTCTTGTGACTATTTTAGCAACTTTCTAAAGAAGAGGACAAAAAATCCTCTATACCTATTTCTTATACACTTATTTGCTATCACGTCATGTCTTTCGAATCCTAAATTTTTAAAATATTTTAAATGTAATTAGTTTTTCAATATCATTTCAGTTACACCCAAAACGTACATTTCAACTTTGTCTCTGTTTCTTCTTCTGGGTCACAATCCTAAGATTGGTCTGCACCAAACACTCGATCTTTATCGTCCGCCAGTCTCTTCATTTCTTTGTAACTGCTACAGTGCACGTCACCGATTATCTGGTCTATATGGTTGTTTCTGGGGCGACCTCTACAGTTACCCCCATCAATCATTCTCTGTTTAAACATTTTAATATTACTAGTTGCATGTAACACATGAGATCCAACTGTCGATAGCGATAGTATGTATATTTGAAGAATAAGTACCAAACTATAAACCCATAAATCCAAATTATTGAATATTTTAGGATATTTTGTTTTCTATACAACACATGTAGATATGTATGTCAAGATAGGACATTATGGAGGTCAGTCCTTTTTTCTACCCAGAATATGAAAACAGCATGATGGTATGTATGTTTGGTGATTTAAGTATCGAAATATTAAGTCTTCTTACATATATTATTGTGTATAGGCGACTGTCATACAAATTGTATGAAGCAATGTCGTCACTAAATTCAATTTGAATAAAAAAAAAAAAAAAAATTTTGAGATATATATTAATATAATGTATACATTTTTTATAGAATATTAAATTCTCTAGTTTACATACCAATTTTTTGCTTCTTAATGAAAACAGTTTGAGAAACCCTGGAACTGTTTTTCAAAATCCATTTCGAGATACTATATTTGACTATATTTGTACAAAATTTCAGCGTTCTATAGTTTTTGAGATAGGTGGACAAATGCTATAAAAATTAAAATGTTGATAACCCCTGACTGAAACAAAAATTCTAAATATTGAGTATAAAAGTTTTGTGTACCTAAAATTGTCTATATATTATGAAATTTTGGGCTTTGAATATCCAGCGGATCAAAAGTTATAAGGGGGGGGGGGGCGGACAGACACACACACACACACACACACACACACACACACACACACAGAGACACACAAAACTCCCATAAAATGTTCTACTCCGAATTCCGAGTAAATCCATGTATAGGAACATATGTGCTGCGAAGCCTCTAAGTTGGTGTTTTTAGCATGCAAAAAGTCATACAAAATGTTCCTTCGTACACGCATCTTGGATTTAAACTGCCTCTTCCTTCAATAGAATTTCATTCTCTTGAACGAATCGACAGTTGGATGAATTGCTTAAGAATAATACTAAAAAAAACATAATTTTTAGTTACATAGTATAGACTGGCAATATCTATCACCAAACCTCATTTCCAGTTTACTAAAAAACACACCTAAACAAAAAAAAAAAACACAGCGAAAGTATGCGATAGGACCATAAGAAATAAAATAAAAAAATAAAAGAGGAGACCTAGAGTCAAGGATGAAGTCATTTTATAAAACAAAACGTTGAGGTCGAGTGTGGTGTCTAAATTACTACTATGATTGTCAAAAGTATAATGACTATAAAGGGTACGTAGGGTATGAGAAATAAAAGTATAGAAACATGGACCAAAAAGGCAGGTATTTTAAATGACGATGGAATACCTTGAGATATCATTTTTATTAATTTCATATTAAATAAATTGTTTTGACCACGAGTGAGATATTTGATACAACGTTTCAGTTTCAAATAACGCATTAATTTATAATAAATTATTTAAAAATATGTCACAAAGTTAACGTTAACTTACTTATATAACGTAAATATTTGCTATTTTTTTATTGTATAAGGCAATTCACCCTGCAAAGAGTGTTTTGTGCCAATTTAATTTAATATTTGCTATTTCGATAGATTTCGAAGTAAGTATGCATATTATATTGTTCTTATTTTAAGCATTATCTTCAATCAACTTAGATAGTGATGAGCAAATATAAGACCAAGACCGGGGTGGTCATGTTCTTGGTTTTGCTCATTCGACCGAGTCTTGGTCTTGATCTTGCATATTTATTTATTTATTTACCTTTTATCACACCATGTTTATAATGACAACAATAAGTAGATTACTGCTGCCCTATTAGGAAATCCTGTTCTAGGGCTAGCAGTTTACAATTTTTATTGACAATTATGAACCAGGTGATTGTTCCCGTCCCACACTAAATATGTACACAATCTCAACTTTCTGCACTCACAATCATAACCTCAATAAACATATGGGGTCACACAAATTAGATTAACCAGGGGGGTTACCCATGAAACATTCTTATATAATATACTTTCTTAGCTTGCCATAATCTTAAAAATGAATAAATTAACACTCGATCATAATGTACTTTTAATCATTATCTACATTGAATGATAAAAAAAATGTTAAGATCAAAGTTTAGTATGATATTGTCATTAATTTTTATATAAATTAACACAGTTAATTGATTAATTTTAACCTCGAAGATTTGTAAATTATTCTGAGCCTGATCTTAACTTATGTCAATCAACCCTGATGTCTGCTATAGTACCTGTCATAAATCCAATCTCTGACGCACAGAGTAAAACAATTTCTATTAAATATTAGTAGGTACGACATCTAAGGGTTGCATTATTATATTTTATTTCAGTATGTCTATAAATATCAACATTCTTAAATAAACATTATAAATGTTACATTCCCTTTGGATGAATGAATTTTGGACATAGTTAGTTCTACAGAAGAGCAACCTAAAAAATACGAAGAATAGGTACCGTTAAAAATATAAAGTACATAATATATTATGTACTTTTCAAAAAAAATACATGAAATTACAAAATAGGTAAGTACTGTTAAATTTATTATATAGCATAATATGTGGAAAATATTCGTATAATTTTATAGTTTCTAACACAAGTTTCTCATGTTCATAGTTCCTAACACCCAAGTATCTCTCATCTTTCCAGCAGAAGAACGGGTTTGTCAATCAAGTATCCATTTACAATATTAAAAATCATATGTGTTCTTATGGTGACCATGTTTGATTGCTTATAGCTTCAGGCAAAAAAAAAAAATAATACGAAGCAGACATTACTATCAATGACCGGGTTCGAGACTAGACATTATCAACAATGTCACAAACCTGATATTGACATTGCATGCTAAATAATACAACTTGGAAGGATGAGTTCAACAACCCAAGCGTGCTAAAATGGATTCTATGGAAGAGAGAAGGATTAGATTTTTTAAGATATGTAACTGTAAAACTAATAAATGAACATTTTTGAGTACCCATCAGTCTTCTAAAAAATCTAAAAACTAGAAATTCATTTGAATCAATATCAGGTTTCGAATAGGAATAATTTGCTCATCCAAATATTTAATACGTCTAAAGATTTGGCTCAGTGGAGATCTCTTTAGTATCTATCAACCCAAATGATTTTCGTAATATGTATAAATATTTAAGAAATATAAAGTGATTGTACCAGCATTTTTATCGTGTTCGATTTTATAGGTCATTGAACAAACCCCAGTTTTGATTGAGCGAGTGATGAACAACCCAATATAATATGCTTAATTGTTTCCGGTAAAGCCAATTTTTTCTAAATCCTACTATTGAGGATTTTTTACATAAACTTTTTTATATTTCAACCATCTAATATGATGATTAGCAATATAAAATTAAAACTCAAGGGCTGCGTTCAGAAAGAACGACGAGTCCACTTAGCGACGCTCTAAGCCGTTCAGAATGACCGGAAACGCTCTGAAGACACTGTCGCGTTCAGATTGAAGGTCGAGTGTACTCTTGAAACGCTCTGTAAAATTGTCGGGTGAAATTCGCTTTGACGATCTGTTGACTTCTATTTTTTCTGTGGTAAGATTACTTCTATTTTATCTGTGTTGTCTGATATGTCAGTTGACGTTATATCTGATGATAACATGCATTCACAAATATGTTAATTTAAGAGAAACATCTTTCAAAATTTCCAATAAAAGGTCAGAGAGCATTATTAAATCCACTGCCCAATTGTTGTCTTTCGATGAAAATGTAACTTAAAACGATACGCGTATAATAAATGACATTTGACATATAAAACGCCCCAGACTGCGTTCACATTGAAACGCCGCTCGAAAGCGTTCAGTAATATTGGTGTAAAAACGCCATAATCTGCAACTTCGGGTACATACGACACTCGAAGTCGAGTGTTCTATTGAACGCAGTCAAGGTTCAGTTAAAGAAACATCAACGAATTTTTAGTTTAAATTGAATAGTTGAATGGACTGATGATAATAAATAGAGAAATAAAACGGGAAGAAAAAAGTTACGTTAAACTAACATAACGTATTGAATAATTGGATAATTTCCTATATAAGTATAGATGGCAATGATCTTTTAACAATTGAAAAAACGAAAGTGGATTTATACAATGTACATAGATATCTATTACATATAATTCAATGTCAAATGTAATTGCTAGTTTGCATGTTGCCACTAAATGTTTACTGAAACCGTTCAATAAATTAATTGCAATAACTTTCACCGGATCGCTTCCCATGATCTTCTAACAATCAAGTGATCGATCTCTTAGAGGAAATAACTTAAACTATATAGGAAAAAATATATTCACAAACTTGCAACATTCACTCTAAAACTTTATTTTGTTTATTCGCATTGTTGACTTATGTAGATAGTGGTTATTATGGTAAACTAAAAATTAATCGGTAATTTTTCACTACAACAGGACATTGAGAATGATTTCCGTCAAAATTTTATAGACTTTTCTCAAATAATGTTGTTTTTGAAATATGTCCATGTCATATTTGAACTATGGTCGTTATCGTTAAAGCAATTTATCACTTCACAATAAAAATTATGATAGAATTGTTATAAGAGATAATGATTAATTGTTATAATGACTAAAATAAAATTTCAAATGAAATGCACACATGTGCTCCATATTATGCAAATAAAAAAGTAAAATTATTTTTGTCATTCATAATAAACACGACATGATTATAACAAATGAAAAAAACGAAATCGAAAATACAAGAGACATAATAACATCTCACATTGTTCCGCAATGAGATTCTGCAATGCCTTTTTAGCTGAGAGGAGACTAGTGTATGGGGTTACACGCACGTGTCCCGCTTCCTTTAATGAGGTGTGCACACCAGCACACCTGTCGCTGAATTCCCCACAATTTTAGGTATGCCGTGATGGTGTGAATGAATGAAAAATAATGTTGATTTAAAATGTTGATTTAATTTTGATGTTGATTGTTGATGTTGATGTTGTTGTTGTTGATGTTGATGTTTATTTCACACAGAGTAAAGAAAATACATAGCTGACATAATAAACTACGATATTAGGCCAGGGGATTGGTAGAAAAAGATGGAACTGGGGTATTTGAAACACATTCAAAATTTACACATTCTTTGTTAACAACGTGTACTTTTTGATATTATTAGTGTTGAGTAGGTACTGTATCAATTTTCATTCCGAACCATTCGGAAAAGATTCAAATACGTTGTGTTGATTGCCACCAAATTTTGGTGGCGGTATGTACCAAGAGATTTTGTTTTTGTCATGTCTATAGATTATTGCTCTGTGGGTACTGCATCGGATGTTGACGTGGCCAAATTATCTGGAAACGATCAATACGCCGAAGATAAAACAATGAATGAATAATTTTATAATAAATCATTGCTGTTCAAATAAACTACGTACGTTTCGATCAGCATCGGGCACACGTAATGCCCGGTTTACACTAGTTTAGTATTCAGTCGAGTAGCAAGTAAAGTGGACAGTGACAGTTTATACTACAGACGGTCAAGTAACATCGCATATTATTTGATGATGGCTGTGCGTTCGTCTACTTCAGAGGTGGGTAAACTTTTGGGACGAAGGGTTAGATTGAAAGATTAAAAATGAACGACGGGCCGTAGAAGTAAAACTAAGTCTTTCAAGTTAAATTGGTACAACAGTAGGTTTTTAGTGAGAAATACAGAAAAAAAATAACACTAATAATTAGCAATGGTCGGCCTCCGTGGCTTAGTTGGTTGGGTATCTGATTGCTGATCCAAAGGTCCCGGGTTCGATTCCCGGTGGAGACACAGTTTTTAATTGTGTTTTCCGTCTGGATCTGTGAGACGATTAATATCGTAAGTCTCCAGAATGTGGCAACTTGTTATTGGGTGCGTGTCAAATTAATATTTGACATAGCACCTGTTAGTTGCCCGAGAAGCAATATTAAATACATAAATAAATAAATAAATAAATAAATAAGGAAAAGAAAGAGGGTACGGAGGATATAGAAGGAATATTCTTAAACTATTTGACAGATAAAGTTTTTTTAGTTTATCTTTAAATATTTGTGTAGATTGAGACGATGTAACTTTATAACCAAGGCCATTTATAAATAAATCTAAAGTAATAAAGCAATCAAAATGTTAGTGTCTGTGTGTGTGTGTGTGTGTGTGTATGTGTGTGTGTGTGTGTTTGTCTCACGCCTTCTGAAAAACCAAGAGCATCTAAAAATCTAATTTAAGTGCGAACATGTACCAGTATACCTGATGCAGTGTCACGCTAAAAAGAATGCGATAAAAATGCTGAATTTTAAAAATATTTAAATAATTATTTTTTTCATACAAAATTTTCCAAGTCATATCTGTCAAAAAAGTGTACATTTTGCACGCAAATATCTGTTAGTTGAAAAGTTAGAAGTAGGTATTTACACAAAAAAAATATATTTTGAAGTATAACTTAGCGTTTAAGTGAAAAACATGGTGAATATTTGGTATAATTATAATGTTTAACTTATTTTTAAAGTAAGCCTTTTGTACATAAACGCCGCCATTTTAATATCTTTTCATACAATATTTCATTTTCCCACCGAATGAATATGTTCTTGAAAATAATAAACCTTTGAAATAAATGTAATTATGAAATAATAAAATGAAACACAAGACATTACGGCAAGTTTGAAGACATATATTGTAAAAATGTGTTATTTATTAGTAAAGATATAGGCATAATAAAATTGCATAATTTGTAAATAATATTTGATTTTTCTGACAATTTTCATTTTTATGGCATCGAACAAACCAATGTAGGTACCTACATATTTAAAAAATGTATCCGAACCATTCGATATTACTTACGTGTTCGAATCGTTTCCATGGCTACAGAAAGAATGTGATATTCAAATAAAATTTGTTAGGAATCGAATTTATTTAGAAGGTTGTTGTAGGTAGGTACCTACCTAATACTATTTACTTACAAATCAACAATAATATACCTATACTGATTTCCTATAGGAAAATTATTTTATTTATTTATTTATCAACCGTTTGTCCGATTATAATGAAACTTTGGTGAATTGTCGAGCGTATGCCCAGGATGGTTTTTGGATTTAAACTTTTTTCTTATTCTTCTTCTTCTTCGTGTATTTGGTCATTTTACCTATTAAGTAGAGCATCCTGGGAAAAGAAGGTTCTTTCATCTCTTCGCGGTTCTTCCAGGATGGTTTCTGGATTTAAACTTTTCTTAACCGACTGATGGGACGGGATGTAATGAAGGGAAGGGAGGCACTAAAGGGCCTGAAGGGACGGGAGGTATAAAACTGCCTGAAGGGACGGAAGGTACTGAAGGGCCTGATGGGAAGGGACGTAATGAGGGATTAAAGGGACGGGAGGTACTGAAGGGCCTGAAGCGGCGGGTCCTGGAGTCTAATTCTTTTTCTTCTTAATTTTATGTAGACCTTTAGGGCAGTTTTTATACAAACTATTTCCTATAGTCTAATTCATCTTCTTCTTCTTTTATGTATACATTTGGGTCATTTATTTATAAAAATTATTTCCTTTAGTCTAATTATTATTCTTCTTCATTTAAGTACGTAGACTTTTGGGAGAGTAAGATTAATAAGACTATTTCCAATAGTCTTATTCATTTTCTTTTATGTAGACCTTTTGGTCAGTATTTATACAAACTATTTCCAATAGTCTAAATATTCTTCTTCTTCTTTTTTGTAGACCTTTGGGTGAGCTTTTATACAATCTATTTCCAATAGTCTAATTCTTCTATTAGGTATATGTATTTTTACTTATTTTATGTAGACCATTGGAATAGTTTTTTATACAAACTATTTCTTATAGTCTTATACTTATTTTTCTCTTTTTTATTTAGTCTTTTGGGTTAGTTTTAAGTCTAATAGTCTATTGTGCAGAAATATTATTAACGATATGCACACTTGATGAAAATACATATGAAATGAATGGGATATGGGATGTGACGATATAACCTGCACTAGAATCTTTTCAATACTTTTGTTTAATTAAATTTAAACCATTTATATCATCATATTTTGAATAATTTTCAACACCTAATATTTAAAGAATGGGGGTTGTGGCCATTACTGAACTCTTCACGACATTTATATTCAAATTAAAAACTATTTACTATAGTTCAAGTCTTCTTCTTCTTCGTTAATGAAGACTTTCAGTCAAATTGAGCAAAAATATAATGCACACTTGATGAAAAAATATAAAAACGAATGGGATGTGACCAATACTAGATCTTTTCAGTACCTACGTTTGTTTAATCAAATTTTAACCACATCCCAACATCCAAAATTACTAAATTTTCAATAGGTACACATTACAATTTTTTTTTCGATGATAATATTTAAAAATGGGGGTTGTGGCCAAACCAATCTCTTTACAACGTTGATAAACAGTCATATTTAAAACCATTACGCATAGTCCATGCGAGCAGAAATTGTATAAATATTATACTTCATTCACACTTTATAGCAATATATAAAAAAGAATGGGTTGTGGCCATCACTTGAACATTTTACAATACTTAAACTCAATCAAATTTCAAACCACTTTTCATAGTCTGATATTGCAAAATAATTGGGTGACAATATTATAAAAACGATTACTTTTTCCTTCACAATTTTACATTCTTGGCCAACGGCGGGACATAAAAGCTAGTCTAAAGTAATAAAACAAAGATTTTGTTAGTGTATGTGTGTATGTGTGTGTTTGTCTCACGCCTTTTGAAAAACCAAGAGCATCTAAAAATCTAATTTATGTGCGAACGTGTACCAGTATACCTGATGCAGTGTCACGCTAAAAATAATGCGATTAAAATGCTGAATTTTAAAGATATTTCAATAATTATTTTTTTCATACAAAATTTTCCAAGTCATATCTGTCAAAAAAGTGTACATTTTGCAAGCAAATATCTGTTAGTTTAAAAGTTAGAAGTACGTATTTACACGAAAAAAATATATTTTCAAGTATAACTTAGCTTTTAAGTGAAAAACATGGTGAATATATTGTCTAATTATAATGTTTAACTTATTTTTAAAGTAAGCGTTTTGTACAAATGTACATATAACCCCGCCATTTTAATATCTTTTCATACGATATTTAATTTTCCTACCGAATGAATATGTTCTTTAAAATAATATACCTTTGAAATAAATGTGATTATGAAATAACAAAATGAAACACAAGACTTTATAGCAAGTTTTAAGACATATATTGTAAAAGTCTGTTAATTATTAGTAAAGATATAGGCATAATAAAATTGCATAATTATATTTGATATTTCGGACAATTTTCGTTTTTGTGGCTTCGAACAAACCAATGTAGGTACCTACATATCCAAAAAATGTATCGAGCCCATTTGATATTAATATTGGAATGGTTACTATGGTAACGGAAAGATTCTGATATTCAAATAAAATTTGTTATGAATCGAATTTATTTAGAACATTGTTGTAGGTATGTACCTACCTATTACTATTTACTTACAAATCACACAACAATATACTGATTTCCTATCAGAAAATTGTATGCGATGTGCTCCTAAACCGTTTGTCCGATTACAATGAAACTTTGGTGAATTGTCGAGCGTGTGCCCGGGATGGTTTCTGGATTTAAACTTTTTTCTTATTCTTCTTCTTCTTCGTGTATTTGGTCATTTCGCCTATGAAGGGGGAGTATCCTGGGAAAAGAAGGTCCGACTGTCCCTCCATCTCTTCGCAGGTCTTCCAGGACGGTTTGTGGATTTTAACTTTTTTCTTCTTCTTCTTCATCGTGTATTTGGTTATTTTACCTATGAAGGTGGACTATCTTGGGAGATGAAGGTCCAATTTTCCTTCCATCTCTTCGCAGGTTTCTGGATTAAAACTTTCTTCTTCTTCTTCTTCGTCGTGTATTTGGTCATTTTACCTATGAAGTTGGAGTATCCTGGGAGAAGGTCCAACTGTCCTTCCATCTCTTCGCAGGTTTCTGGATTTAAACTTTTTTCTTCTTCTTCTTCATCGTGTATTTGGTCATCTTACCTAAGAAGGTGGACTAACCTGGGAGACGAAGGTCCAATTGTCCTTCCATCTCTTCGCAGGTTTCTGGATTTGAACTTTTTTCTTCTTCTTCTTCGTGTATTTTTGGTCATTTTACCTATGAAGTTGGAGAATCCTGGGAGAAGAAGGTCCAACTGTCCTTCCAACTCTTCACAAGTCTTCCAAGACGGTTTTTGGATATAGACTTTTTTCTTTTTCTTCTTTTTCTTCTTCATCCAATTTTCCTTCCATATCTTCGCAGGTATCTGGATTTAAACTTTTTTCTTCTTCTTCTTCGTGTATTTAGTCATTTTACCTTTGAAGGTGGAGTATCCTGGGAAAAGAAGGTCCTTTCATCTCTTTGCGGTTCTTCCAGGATGGTTTCTGGATTTAAACTTTTCTTAACCGACTGAAGGGACGGGATGTAATGAAGGGAAGGGATGCACTAAAGGGCCTGAAGGGACGGGAGGTATAAAAGGTCCTGAAGGGACGGGAGGTACTGAAGGGCCTGATTGGTAGGGACGTAATGATGGATTGAAGGGACGGGAGGTACTGAAGGGCCTGAAGGGACGGGAGGTTCTGAAGGGTCTGAAGCGACGGTTCATGGAGTCTAATTCTTTTTCTTCTTAATTTTATGTAGACCTTACAGTTTTTACACAAACTATTTCCTTTAGTCTTTTTCTTCGTTTTCTTATTTTATGTAGAACTTTGGTGAATTTTATACAAACTATTTCCTATAGATTAATCTTCTTCTTTTGTGAAGACCTTTTAGTCAGTTTTTATACAATCTATTTCAAATAGTCTAATTCTTCTATTTTAAGTATTTTTTCTTATTTTATGTAGACCATTGGGATACTTTTTTATACAAACTATTTATTATAGTCTTATACTTATTCTTCTCTTTTTTATTTAGACTTTTGGGTTAGTTTTAAGTTTACTGGTCTTTTGTGCAGAATTATTATTAACAATATGCACACTTGATGAAAATACATACTTATGTAAAAACGAATGGGATGTGGGATGTGACGGTGTAATCTGCACTAGAATCTTTTCAATACTTTTGTTTAATCAAATTTTAACCATTTATATCATCCTATTTTGAATAATTTTCAACACTTTCATATTTGATTTCGTTGACGATATTTAAAGAATGGGGGTTTTGGCCATTACTGAACTCTTCACAACGTTTATATTTAAATTATAAACTATTTACTATAGTTTAAGTCTTCTTCTTCTTCGTTAATGTTTACTTTTGTGTCAATTTCAAGTCTATCAGTCTAATTGTGCAAAAATATAATGCACACTTGATGAAAAAATATAAAAACGAATGGGATGTGACCAACACTAGATCTTTTCAGTACGCATTATTTAATCAAATTTTAACCACATTCCAACATCCAATTACTTTTTTTTTATAGGTACATATTACAATTTGTTTTCGATGATAATATTTAAAAATGGGGGTTGTGGCCAAATCAATCTCTTTACAAAGTTGATAAACAGTCATATTTAAAACCATTTCGCATAGTCCATGCGTGCAGAAATTGTATATAGCACTTTATAGCAATATATAAAAAAGAATGGGTTGTGGCCATCACTTGAACATTTTACAATGCTTAAACTCAATCAAATTTCAAACCACTTTTCATAGTCCGATATTGCAAAATAATTGGGTGACAATATTATAAAAACGATTGCTTATTCCTTCACAATTTTACATTCTTGGCCAACGGCGGGACATAAAAGCTAGTTTATAATAAAATTAACTTTTCTCCTCTGACATGAAATAATTGGCACATAGCACTCTTTACAGGGTGAATTGCCTTAAACAAAAAAAAAAACTAAGGCCATTCCAGTCTAACTGATTGTACTTGAAAAGAAGAGCCGAAAACTTCTGTATTTACTAATGTATTCTGTATATTGTAATATATATTTTTGTAACATATTACTTGCGGGCCGCGATTTGTCCAGGACTGGTATATGTCTACTTATGCACTGGTACTAAGTACTAACTATTGTACTTACCTACTTGACTAAACACTTAACCAGTGTAAACAAGGCATAAGAGGCCAGGTTTGGTGTAATGACATTAACACCAGCTGAAGGAATTCAAGATATCAAATATTAGTCGATTCAGTAGCAAATACATTTGCATGTATCGATTTACGTCCCTAAACCAACTGATAAAACACATTTTCCTAACGATAAATACAAATGAATAAATAAGAAAATTAACTGAGCCAGACAAACAAAAACGAGGCTATTAAACTAGTTGGTTAATTAACATATGAAATAAAAAGGCAATAAAGACTTTAATGAGCAAATAACTTAAAACAAATAGGTAGAAACTGAACAAAACAATAATGAACACATTTTTTACTATGCACTAAAAGTATTTTGACATTAGATGACTTTTGGAACCAAAACCTTCATAATATCGTAGGTATACCTACTAAAAGTAAGATAAACAAATTTAAATGGGATATTGAGTCCAGAAAAACGCAAAAATTAAAAACATAAGTCATATTGGGTTTAATGAAAAATAGTTGGATTAGACATTATGTGGATGTTTATACAACAAACAAGCCAAAAATAGTTGGACTAGACATTATGTGGATGTTTATACAACGAATAAGCGAAAAATAGTTGGATTAGACATTGTGTGGATGGTTATTCAACAAATAAGCCAAAAATAGTTGAATCTTTTCAGTAAAAAATATAATTTTACCGCGATAATGTACTTAAAACTTAGAATTTAATTTTTATTCTAAAAGATTTCGCATAATACGTAATACGTTTGCAGTTCTATATAATTATCCAGACAATTTTTTTTTTTTAATAAAAAAATGAATATGTCCTTGTTAATCAAGTACCTACATATACATCTTCCTACCAGTGGCGAATCTATATAAAGTGCGTTGGATCAATTGCACTACCAATTTTTAAATGATATATTGTAAAAAATAATATTTAAATATGTTTTAAAAATAATATTACGCTTACTTTATTGCTGTTATTTTTTCAAAAAAAAAAATAATTAGTAAACACTGTCCATATACTTTATATCTTCGCGATCGATATAATATTATGTAACTACCGCAATACAAATAATATTATTAATTTAGTACTGCGTGCGATATTCATTACGCACCGAGTTATAATTGTCTATTGTATAGCGTATGTATGAACAGACAGAGATAGTCCCGTATTAGATGAGAAAGAGATACTTGTACTTACTAGCAATGCATTCATTTCACAAATTTCGTGCGTTGCACCAAATTATCATATCTTAGATGTACTTAGAATGTATATCTCTATCTCGCTCTCTCTTATATGTTCGCAATTAGTATTGAAACATGAATATTGGCGTGTTATCTTTTTTCTTCGTAATGTAAACACTAGGTATACATGAGCATTGAGCATGCGCAATTAGAGTAATTTGTCAGGTTTTAGTCAGTTGAAACAAAACTTTGTTTATATCGTATATTATCGCTTTTTACAAGATAATCTAAATCAATAAATATTTGTGTATAGTTCAGATATCTTATAGATTTAAAAACGAGTGAATTAATAGATGTGTTTTACATTAAAAGTAATAAGTCTTCTTTTGAAAATAAATTAAATATAAATCGTGGAGGTCTTCCAAGACCAATGTTAAATATTAAACAACAATGCAAAATTAGAACTAAGAATTTTGTTCGTGTTTTTAAAATGCAGTTTTATGATACGGCATCATGATTATGTGGTTGTGACAAATTAAATAGTTTATTTTGTTTTCCATGTTAACTATTCGATGGCGACTATATCTACTTGGATTATAAAAGGTGTTAATGATTTGGCTCGTTTATCTCATTTATTTATTTATTTAATAAATAAATAAATTATTTCTTCACAAATTCATTTACGCAATACAATAAATTTATCTAACTTAGATACTGTTGACATTAGAACACAATTAGATTGTGGATATCGATCAATAACAAACGAGCGATTGAAGTTTTTGCCAAATAGAAACAGCGCAGGATTGAACTTCTTTACAAATAGGTAAAATATTTTGAATATGTATATTATTTCATTTTTGTCCATAATATACCAACGTAGACGTATATATCTATATAGATATACGTAAATGCATATCGTATAAATACCAATTAATTTATTATTAATTCAGGAAAAAATTGCACTACCAAAAATTATCAAAAATACGATCTACCAGTCGCCACTGCTTCCTACGTTCCCTAAAATAAGCAAATAAATGCTTGTGCTATAGGTGAACGAAATCTGTCGAGGCAGGATTCGAACTCGCGACCACTGGATTACTAACCCAGCGCGCTAACCGCTCTGCCACCGACCATCTATGTATCAAGAAACTCGATATATATTCTAGTGAATCGTAAAAATGATCAAAAATTTTGATAAAAAGATTTTTTACCTGCGTGAAGTGTTGCGTGACTCTATTGGAGTCTTCTTGGGCCAACTTGCGAGCCTTGCGGCGCTCCGCTCCAAGCGCGGTGAGGCGTTCTATGGCGCGCGCCTCGAGGGCCTCTGCGCCGCGACGGAGGCGACTGGCGCGAGATTCCCATTCGGCGCAGAGGGCCCGCCAAGCGCCATATATCACGCTACCTGAAATTAAAAATTAAGTTTGAGACTGAGTAAGTTATTGATATTTATGTATTGACCACGTAAATATGATGAAGTTTTGAAAAAAATATATAGTCGGAATATACTTACCTACATACATTTTGATATTTTTGCCAGATTAATACAACGTCAAATTTTAAGAAAACAAAAAAAAAATGACTATTGTGTTATGATACAACCTAAAATAAAAGTAAATTAAACACAATAATGAAGAAAAATAAAAAAAACCACGCATGATAATCATAGAAATATCTGTGAATTTATTGCCTTCCATTAAAAAAAGAATTATTAATAATAAGGATGTAAAACATTTTAATTCTTAGTCATAAATAACGTAAAATTAGGTATAAACGTGTAAGTTTGGCGGAAAAATATAATATTTTTTTTTATTAAAAAATAAATAAAAAAGGCTTACAATAATTTCACGTGTCCATAGAAGGAGAGCTTTCTCGAAACTAATATAATATAATATTATGTAATAACTAAAATACCTAATAACAATTTTTACTGCGCCGATTAATGATTCAAGATCATTCTGATAGTCTATAATGACTATTTTGCACCATATTATAAGTACTTATATATATATATATATATATATATATATATATATATATATATATATATATATATATATATATATATATATATATATATATATATATATATATATATATATATATATATATATATATATATATATATATATATATATATATATATATATATATATATTTTTTTTTTTTTCATTTTCTTCGCACCTCGATCAACAAATAGATGTGACATAAATTAAAGAAAAAAATGTTCCTTATTGAATATTAAAAGTATTAATAGAATCGTATTTACTACGCAATAGATTTTGATTCAATTTTTATCAAAATAATTTTGGGAGTGATTAATTAATTTAGTCATGTTATTTTATCTTACGATAAAATAACAAATATTTGCAATGAACAAAAAAAGGCGAATTAAGAAAATGGTAAGATTCAATATGGAAATTACATTATGTCAGCCACCTAAAATTCCTCGTAGAAGAAGCTGTTTACCTTCAATATCTTTCAATAAGTACTGAATAATAATATTTTTTAATAGTATTGTTATTTTGTAACATTACTTGACACAGGTGAAGAAGTCATCTGCAAAAGGTGTGTATCAAATAAATATTATCGAAATAGAGAAAGATCAGAGGCGCATCAAAATTTGTAAATTGTTTTCTTGAAAAAACTTGAAAACTAAGACGTAAGAAAGAAAGTACGTATAGGGTATCGGTAAAGATCTCGGCAATATTAGGCGTAGTGGAGGATGATTTGCACATCTTAGCAACTAAACAAAAAACTCAAAATTTGTATTTTGCGATTAGATTAGATATGTCACGCCCGCATTTCCTCTCTTTGATGTGACATTTCCGCTATTCTTCTTCTTCTTGTGCCGCTCCTAACGAAGGTTGGCGACCATCGTGCCAAACTCATCACGGCATATTTATCACCACGGAATACGTGACCAAAATACGCTGCTTTGCGTCTCTTGACAGTGGCCAGCAACTTTCTCTCTTTCTATAGATAATTTCTATTTCTAACTTAAGTTTGTGATGAAACACTATTTGTACTACAAGCCATTTGATTATCTACTTAATAATAGATTGAGTATCTCAACACATACAGTTATTCTGGCATTTATATCATTTAGCATTTTCTGATTATCATTGTCATTGAACGTACTTAGGTATTGTTGAATTTCTCAAAATAAAGATGTTAAGCCTGCCATACACGTAACGGTATACCTGCCAGATTTACCTGTCTCCATCACCTGTAAAGGTAAACCGCAACGTGTTTGTTATAAAACTGTGCAGGTTTACCTGCCAGGTAAATCCGTTAGATATACCATTGCGTGTGTGGCCAGCATTAGAACAAAATATTATTATTTATAAGAACAAACAATTCAAATTTAGGCAATCGAAAAACAATAAAATGTTTGTCAGCAAAATTATAAACAAAACATATCTAGTTCAACCCCGCGCCCCTCCATTCATTATAATAAATAAACACAAAGTGTGTAGAATCTTAATTTTAGTTGTATTATTACAAACTCAAGATACAATGAAAACACGATATATCCTTAGAAATAAACAAACATCGTAGAATAAGATAAAATTTCGAAATATACAAGGGCATTATTTAGTTGTTCTACTTTTATATAATAAATAGCACACAGACTACTTGCAGGGCCGGATAAATCATAGAACAAGCAAGAACAAGAAGCTAGGGCTTTTGTCTTAAAAAGGGCGCTTAAAATCATATTTACATATTTTCTTGGTGTCAAACGCCGGCACTGTTTAGGAACAAAACTAACCTCTCTCTTTCAATTCATTTTCATTCATTCATACCATCACGGCATATCCCACAATGTGGGGCAACCAGCGAAAGGTGTGCGGGTGTGCATTGCCTTATAAAAGGGAGCACAACATATCTGTGTATACCTACACACCAGTCTCGTCTCACCTAAAAAGGCACTATATTCAGAATGGTTGGTACTTACTTACTTTCCGTGTCCGGAACACCATCATATTGGTTGGTGCTCCGGTGGTGGAAGGATTGGCCGGCATTCTGCCGTTTCCAGGGACGCCCGATTGCTTTTCCGAAGTTAACCGAAACTCAATCTACGTGGAGGCTCCTTCCGTGTCCCCAGAATGGTTGGTGAACCTCATTGTTGAACTATGTGAGATGTTATTGTTGCCTGTTGTATTTTCGATTACCCGGCTCTTACGGGACACTCGAAAACAATAATAGAAAAGTGTGGAAGCACTATTCTAAGCCGGTGCCTCACAGCTCACAGCTATCTCTTTAAATCATTCATATATTATTGTTTTTTTCTCTCTTCTGTATGGTGTAAAATTACAATAAAATGTGGGGTGGGGCGGTTTCAAATATATTGCTACGGGCGCAAAAACACGTTTATCCGGCCCTGACTACTTGAAGTGAATATATTAAATTTATTTATCTAATGTAGGACTGTTATACCTATATAAGAATTTTTTCCTACTTTTGTAGACTATTAATATTCAATGAGTGCTAACACGAGACGTCACTGCTTTCTGCATTTTTTATACCTGGATAAGATTGTCAAAATATATTATGTAAAGAAATATTCGTACTTAAAATTTATTTGACAAAATAAGCTGTCTTGGTAATAAAGATAAGAAAAAAATACCTGCTAGTTCCTCACATTTCTCCAACTTCTGTCCTTGTGTAGCCACTGACGACAACGCTAGGGCATATTCCTTATCACACTTAACTTTGTTTGCTAAACATCTTTTTATATTCTCTAAAAGGCGGATCTCAGCGTCTTGCCTCGAAATCAGAGCTTCGTGGATAGCTTTGCCTTGCAGGGTAGGAGAAAACCCCATTTTCCCTGCTTAATTTTAACTATCGCTCAAAAACGAAACATCTGATGAGTTTTCACACTCTAAACATCTGATTAGCTTTCACACTAAAAAAGGAAACATTTGAGCTCTTTGACACTCAAAATCGGAGTACCTGATTGCTTTCACACTTCAAATTGACATTTAATTATAAGCTTTAGTAAACATAAATTAACTTATATCGATAATTTCACATTTAAATACACTTTCGTCAATTTGTTTTTTTATTTTTGTTTACATTACGAAACACAAAAGTTACACCAAAATGAAAGGGTACACAGCATAGCAACTCTTGTTTAAATAATGCAATGATTTAAAAATATTTAAATGATTCTTATTATTATTTAATCAGTTTTATTCGATAGTATATACCTATATGAGCCGCAGGTTTTGTGGCTAATTTGATTTTTTTTTCTTTTTATTTTAAGAAATGATCTCACTCTCGTTTTAAGCTAATTTTATAACATACAAAACGAACAAGCACGAAAATAATAAAAAAAACAATAGCGCACACAGTTCGAACAGTTGTTCAAGAATTAATTCGAGATTTGGGTTAAAAACAAAAAAGTAAACATCGGTATTTTATCGAACGGCGACGGACATACACTCAACACCAACGCACAAATATAACTGAAGAAAAAATAGATATCGCATTTGCCGCAAGCCACGGGGCGGCGCTTCAAGAGCGGAGAGAAAATATAACTTACAAACAAAAGAGAGAGACAGATAGATAGAAGATATTTCTACTGTGAAAGAAAAAATTTAGCGCGAAAATTTAAAACATTAACTATTTCTACAAGGGAAATTCTAGGAAAATAAGAAAGTTATGTGAAAATTAACTCATCATAAAGCAGCAATATATGTTTATTTCTCGAGATAAGTTAATTTTTATTTAATAATGTAGAGAATTTCTTTATTTACAATCTATGAATTATACGAAAATAAGTAAAATCATATTTTTAATTTCCTCACACTGTAACTATCATTGATTGAACAAATAAGAATTTAAGCAAAGACAGAAGTATAGAATAACTTTCTTAACTAATCATTTCTGTAATATCCACAAAACAGCGTTACCTGGTGGAGTTTCACATCGTTTAGATATTTAATTAATTATTTATTTACTTTATCAATATATATGCACAATATTAAATAAATTATATACAGTTTGTGTGTGTAATGATACTCTCACTTGGAAATCCTGTGCATTTATTCAGTTTTGTGTTTTATAGTTCCTGTTATTTGCCCGAAAAGCAATTAGAAATTCTAATATTTACTATGTTGCTTCCTTTTAATGATTAAAAAACTTATTTTATCCATTAGAATTATGAGAAAAAAGGAAAAATCCTACTTCTCACCATTTTTTAGGGATGTTTCCTTTTGTTAATCATACAGTTTTATTTTTTCTGATTTTCGTGGTAACACTAACTCAAAACAATTTTCAGACTTGCTGCTCTTTAAAATCTCAGGTATGTGTTTTTTAATGATGATGATCATTAACTGATTATAAGTTTAGTGAAGTTGGTAATTAATTGTTTTATTTGATAGCATTATATTAAAAATGCTTTGGCAGTATGTGGTTTGTAGCATGGGGACATTAATTGTATTTTTGACAGAGGATCTTGTCATTCTGGTGGGTTTAGCATTTGATAGAGTATTTGTGTATGAATTGGTGCATAGTTGTCGGAGAGTCTTTCTGTGGAATCTGTTCTGTATGGTACTTTGAGTATGATTTTAACTATTGGTTTGTGTGCCTTGTATACTCATCATCATCATCAGCAATAGCGCTACAGCCCGGTGTGGGCCTTCGTCTCCTCAAGAAACTGCCTCCATCCCGCCCTGTCGACAGCATGAAATAGTTAGCCTTGTATACTAAGTCTATTTAATTATTGAATAAGTTTTTAAGAAGTATTTCTATGAACTCCTTTAAGTTACTTGTTTTTAGTTTTTATAATGAGAAATAAATCATTCATTTACTTTGATTGATTGTGCTCGGTTCTCTTGTCTATCCAATAATTGCTCCTCTATTTAAGGTTGTCTCATGAGTAATTTGTTTTCTTTGGCAAAGCCCAAGATTTTAATAAAAGGAATGACTCCTTTGTTCATGGGGTCTTAATATAAATCCTCCTAAGTGTCGAAAACCTTTCTTATCCATTGGCCACTTTGGCCAAGTGCCCAGAGTCTCCAATAGTTTAAAGAAAAAGTCGAAAATTGCCATATACAGCTATATTTGTACAAAGTAATTCACTGTAACACTGAAAATGTTCATCCAAATAAGAAGAGAATGCATTAAATCATTTCTCTACTGTTTCACATAATTTAAAGTTCTGAAGCCAGATACTATCTCTTCTGTGCCAGATACCCATTTTTATATTTTACTATCAACTTTTCGTTTGTCAATTCCTTGTTTAAATTTGATCTGCGGTGTTTAACATGCTAGAACGGATTTACAAGTGAATTTGGTAGTCTTTTCTTACCGCTTATTGCAATTAGAACAGAAAACAAGTGTTGCTAGTAGTAACAAAACTTTTTTCCAGTTAGCTGGACCAAATTTCTCAAAACAGATATATTTTGAGTAAAATAATACACTGATTTGCTGATAACTGTAAGAGACTGTGATAAATATGCCCTTTTACAATTTATAGTGGAGGGGAAGACGGGGTATGGGGCGTAAAAGAATATTGTGACTTAAAAATCTTAGGCAGTGGTTTGGGATTCTGGATGCGACATCACTCATTAAATTGACACAAGAATGAATGATGAACTTGTGATATGAGGGAGTTCGCGATACCACTTCCACGCCGGCGACGCTATAGGACCCATTGGTCCTGTTCACCACCGGATGCGGCCGCAATGTCGGACAACACAAATATCCACTATCCATCGGGTTCAACCACTACCCCCGAGAATCCAACCTCAAACAGCGGGGCAACCGCTCAAGATCGGCAGCAGGGGCAAGCCCCTAGGCACACCGATCGAACGGAAGGGCTTGTCCCCGCACCCCTCGTGTTGGCGTCCGAAGGTTCCGCGGGCTAACACCGGGGGCATCCGACGCAATCATCACCTGTCAGATTTGACGTCACATTGTCAACACAGGATGTCTGAATTTGTGACAGTCGCCAAACTCCATTGAGAGTGTTACAAGAAGAAATAATACTCCTTTTCAACTATTTATTATGTAAGATAAACAAACCTTGACAGCTGTGACGGCTGCAAGTTATTCTAGAGGGTGCATATAGGCACGGAAATGAACAAACTTTAGTATATTGTATGTATAATTGAGTTTTTTCCCATTTGAATTTGATCATCGAATTTGGCACAGAAGACATGCAACTTTACTATTATATCACTATGTTTACCATTATTTACCTTATATCAATATGCTTTATATCCTAGAAACAATGTCAGATTTGCAAATATGTAATTTTAAGAAGAGCGAAATGAAGAAAAGAACAATTTCATTCCTTATACTATATACATTTTTAAAGAATTTTTCAGAAATATTCCAATTTGTTATTGCTGAAATGTAATTTAAAAAGTTATGAAAATTTCTTTGATTTTAAGATAATATTGCACATCCACCATTGCAAATTAGACTTTCATCAACCTGCAAAGTCGATGTATCAGATCCGGCGCTTTTTGTTGAACGCATTCCATGTTAAAAGGTCCGATCTACCACTTACAGTATTTAGGAAATTATTTTTTCCAGTAAACATCGTCGGACATGGTAGACTTGGTGTTAATTTAAATTATTTTTACTTCAACATTCACTTAATTGATTGTAAGATTATCATTATTTGGGGTGTTCTTATGCACTGCATCCCTTAGGATCTATTGAGCTCTCCTTACTTGCTTACCGGGTTTCCTGCTATAGTATCCCTTCAAGTTTCAGGCCTCTTAGGAAGTTTAGGACCCGCAGGGGATTTGATGTCCATTTAGGGCTTGCCCAAGGTCCTTATTCTTACTTGTGTTACAGCATCACACTCCACGAAGAGGTGGTGTGGCGTTTTCGCCCCTACCCTACAGAATCTGCATGTGCCGTCTTCATCTAATCATATTTTCTACAGATGTTCCCTAAGTCTAAAATTGTCTGTGAGGAACCCTGCCAGTTTTTAGGGCTATTCTGCCAAGGCTCACACATGTTCTGAACCTTTTACGGTCATAGTTGCCGAGCAGATCCTTAGCCTGCCTGAGCCCCGGGGGTTCAATCCAGTAGCAAAATCTCTGGTCCTATCAGGTGCCAACTCGCACTCTTCCTGGAGAGTCTATCAGCTCGCTCATTTCCTTCGACCCCCATATACTATGGTATCCAGAGCAGGGAGACCTTATTATTGTTACCTAGTTCATTGAGTATTACCCCAACTAGATAATTTAATTTTGTATAAAAAATAAATACATTATAGTTGTACATTTCAATTTTTTTATGACATTTTTGTAAAAATTGAATTTAGGGACGACATTGTTTCATACAGTTTGTATTGCAGAATACACAATATCTACGGGGACTCTCAATAGTTTGATACTTAATCTCCATATATACATACATATCATCGAGCTGTTTTTATATTATGGGTAGGAAAAAAACACAGACATCCATACTATCCTATTCTGACTACAAACATGGTTTTGTTTATATAAAAAGATATCTTAAAATATACAATATTTTGGAAATTTGGGTTTATAGTTTGGTATGTATTCTTCAACTATACATAAAATCGCCATCAACAATCGGATCTCATGTGTCACATGTAACTAATTTCATAATTACATATAGTCAAGAAAATATTGAGTTATACAACTCCCATGTAACATTAAAAGTATTTGAGATCTCATGATAAATTGAATCAACAGAATCATGAAGGTATTAATATGAATTTCAATACATATTCAGAATGAAAGTAGAGTGGTGTGCAAGATATATATTATATATATATATATATATATATATATGATGCGTCGATTTCTCGGGTACTCCGCGTCGTAGTTTTATGGTTCCTCCTGGAACCGTGTCCCTGACGTTTCAACTGGACGTTGCCAGTCATCCTCAGAAGGGTAGTGGTGGCTTCTTCAGTAGTCTTCGGCTGCGTCGATAAGGCGTAGTTACTTTTGGTGACTTTTTGGTAACCTTACGTGTCGCTCGATTCGACCGTAGCGTCGAATCGAGCGACACGTAAGGTTACCAAAAAGTCACCAAAAGTAACTACGCCTTATCGACGCAGCCGAAGACTACTGAAGAAGCCACCACTACCCTTCTGAGGATGACTGGCAACGTCCAGTTGAAACGTCAGGGACACGGTTCCAGGAGGAACCATAAAACTACGACGCGGAGTACCCGAGAAATCGACGCATCATTTACTCCTCTCCGCGAAAGCCTGAAGAATAACATATATATATATATATATATATATATATATATATATATATATATATATATATATATATATATATATATTTACATATTTATATATATATATATATATATATATATATATATATATATATATATATATATATATATATATATATATATATATATATATATATATATATATACTAGCCTTTATGTCCCGCCGTTGGCCAAGAATGTAAAACTGTGAAGGAATAAGCAATCGTTTTTATAATATTGTCACCCAATTATTTTGCAATATCGGACTATGAAAAGTGGTTTGAAATTTGATTGAGTTTAAGCATTGTAAAATGTTCAAGTGATGGCCACAACCCATTCTTTTTTATATATTGCTATAAAGTGTGAATGAAGTATAATATACAATTTCTGCACGCATGGACTACGCGAAATGGTTTTAAATATGACAGTTTATCAACGTTGTACACAACCCCCATTTTTAAATATTATCATCGAAAACAAATTGTAATATATACCTATTGAAAATTTAGTAATTTTGGATGTTGGAATGTGGTTTAAATTTGATTAAATAATGTACTGAAAAGATCTAGTGTTGGTCACATCCCATTCGTTTTTATATTTTTTCATCAAGTGTGCATTATATTTTTGCACAATTAGACTGATAGACTTAAAATTGACACAAAAGTCTACATTAACGAAGAAGAAAAAGACTTAAACTATAATAAATAGTTTTTAATTTGAATATAAACGTTGTGAAGAGTTCAGTAATGGCCACAACCCCCATTATTTAAATATCGTCAACGAAATCAAATATGAAGGTGTTGAAAATTATTCAAAATAGGATGATATAAATGGTTTAAATTTGATTAAACAAAAGTATTGAAAATATTCTAGTGCAGGTTACATCGTCACATCCCACATCCCATTCGTTTTTACATATGTATTTTCATCAAGTGTGCATATTGTTAATAATATTTCTGCACAATAGACTATTAGACTTAAAACTAACCCAAAAGTCTAAATAAAAAAGAGAAGAATAAGTATAAGACTATAAGAAATAGTTTGTATAAAAAACTATTTCAATGGTCTACATAAAATAAGAAAAAATACATAAAATAGAAGAATTAGACTATTGGAAATAGATTGCATAAAAACTGACTAAAAGGTCTACATAAAAGAAGAAGAAGATTAATCCATAGGAAATAGTTTTGTATAAAATTCACCAAAGTTCTACATAAAATAAGAAAACGAAGAAAAAGAATTAGACTCCACGAACGGTCGCTTCAGACCCTTCAGTACCTCCCATCCCTTCAATCCATCATTACGTCCCTTCCAATCAGGCCCTTCAGTACCTCCCGTCCCTTTAGGCCCTTTTATACCTCCCATCCCTTCAGGCCCTTTAGTGCATCCCTTCCCTTCATTACATCCCGTCCCTTCAGCCGCTTAAGAAAAGTTTAAATCCAGAAACCATCCTGGAAGAACCGCGAAGAGATGAAAGGACCTTCTTTTCCCAGGATACTCCACCTTCAAAGGTAAAATGACTAAATACACGAAGAAGAAGAAGAAAAAAGTTTAAATCCAGATACCTGCGAAGATATGGAAGGAAAATTGGACCTTCTTTTCCCAGGATACTCCACCTTCAAAGGTAAAATGACTAAATACACGAAGAAGATGAAGAAAAAAGTTTAAATCCAGATACCTGCGAAGATATGGAAGGAAAATTGGACCTTCTTCTCCCAGGATAGTCCACCTAAAATGTCCAGGTAAAATGACCAAATGCACGATGAAGAAGAAAAAAGTTTATATCCAAAAACCGTCTTGGAAGACTTGCGAAGAGTTGGAAGAACAGTTGGACCTTCTTCTCCCAGTATTCTCCAACTTCATAGGTAAAATGACCAAAAATACATGAAGAAGAAGAAGAAGAAGAAAAAAGTTTAAATCCAGAAACCTGCGAAGAGATGGAAGGACAATTGGAACTTCTTCTCCCAGGTTAGTCCACCTTCATAGGTAAAATGACCAAATACACGATGAAGAAGAAGAAGAAAAAAGTTTAAATCCAGGAACCGTCCTGGAAGACCTGCGAAGAAATGGAGAGACAGTCGGACCTTCGTTTCCCAGGATATTCCGCTTTCATTGGTAAAATGACCAAATACACGAAGAAGAAGAAAAATAAGAAAAAAATTTAAATCCAGAAACCATCCCGGGCATACGCTCGACAATTCACCAAAGTTTCATTGTAATCGGACAAACGGTTTAGGAGCACATAGCATACATGCATCCATACATAAATAAATAAATAAAATAATTTTCCTATAGGAAATCAGTATATTGTTGATTTGTAAGTAAATAGTATTAGGTAGGTACCTACCTACAACAATGTTCTAAATAAATTCGATTCATATCAAATTTTATTTGAATATCAGAATCTTTCCGTAACCATAGTAACCATCGAACATATAAAATATTACTATCAAATGGGCTCGATACATTTTTTTGGATATGTAGGTAGGTACCTACATACATTGGTTTGTTCGAAGCCACAAAAACGAAAATTGTCCAAAATATCAAATATTACATACAAATTATGCAATTTTATTATGCCTATATCAATAATTAACAGACTTTTACAATATATGTCTTAAAACTTGCTGTAATGTCTTGTGTTTCATTTTATTATTTCATAATCACATTTATTTCAAAGGTATATTATTTTAAAGAACATATTCATTCGGTAGGAAAATTAAATATCGTATGAAAAGATATTAAAATGGCGGGGTTATATGTACATTTGTACAAAACGCTTACTTTAAAAATAAGTTAAACATTATAATTATACAAAATATTCACCATGTTTTTCACTTAAACGCTAAGTTATACTTGAAAATATATTTTCTTCGTGTAAATACGTACTTCTAACTTTTAAACTAACAGATATTTGCGTGCAAAATGTACACTTTTTTGACAGATATGACTTGGAAAATTTTGTATGAAAAAAATAATTATTGAAATATTTTTAAAATTCAGCATTTTTATCGCATTATTTTTAGCGTGACACTGCATCAGGTATACTGGTACACGTTCGCACATAAATTAGATTTTTAGATGCTCTTGGTTTTTCAGAAGGCGTGAGACAAACACACACATACACACACACATACACTAACATTTTGATTGCTTTATTACTTTAGATATATATATATATATATATATATATATATATATATATATATATATATATATATATATATATATATATATATATATATATATATATATATATATATATATATATATATATATATATATATATATATATATATATATATATATATATATATATATATATATATATATATATATATATATATATATATATATATATATATATATATATATATATTAGCTACTTTTCCGGGCTATCCGCTCGTTTTCGTCCTGAAAAGGACGGTTTTGCCGACGTTTCAACCGAATATCATCGGTCATTATCGAGGCTGGTCGGTTCGCAAACGTAGACACGGTGCGACTGACACCGCGATGCATTTCGCGTTCCTATTTATGTATCGTGTTGGTGTATTGGCGTGTGATGCGGCGTGTGGGAGGGGTGGCGGTGTGAGCATGAGTAACCGTCGATTCGCGAAAACGAGCGGATAGCCCGGAAAAGTAGCTATACATATATCTCTACAATCCGCGAAAATTTATATTTAAACATATATATATATATATATATATATATATATATATATATATGTTATAATATTTTTATCTCGGTTTTCCCGTGTCAGTAGGTCTTGACTAAGACCATTTGTCTTCCGACGTTTCGCCTGAATATCACCAGGCATTTTCAAGGACTTAACGAAAAGCACGCGCGTGACACACGTCTACTCACACTGAAAGCTCACCGTCAAGTGAAATGCCTGGTGATATTCAGGCGAAACGTCGGAAGACAAATGGTCTTAGTCAAGACCTACTGACACGGGAAAACCGAGATAAAAATATTATAACATATTTCACCCGTGAAAACATCAAATATAACAAAAACATCAAATATAACATATATATATATATATATATATATATATATATATATATATATATATATATATATATATATATATATATATATATATATATATATATATATATATATATATATATATATATATATATATATATATATATATATATATAATAGAGAATGAATGAATGTTTTTCAATGAAATAAGACATAATGTAGGGTATAGTTTTTTTAATTTTTATGAAATTGTGTATAACTTATTCATAAGTAAAGCCAATGAGATTGTTAGATGATGTGGTGAATCATAAGAGCTGATAACATTATATCGTATGAGTGCTGAAATGAACATATATTAACTTAGATTTAAGATTTAAAATCACTGGATGTAAAAAAGCTGATTATTATTAAATAATACAATAAGTTGTACTATAATGCTAAGTGTCCATCCATTTATGTGAAAATATAAAAAATACTTGTAAAATTTTATAACAACTTAGAATTTATATAAATTATAAGTGTCCTTGTTTAATCGTCAAGTTCACCACTGTGACACGCGTCTGCGTAACTCTTGCCCTGTGACTGTTCGGGATTGAGCCTGATCATGTCGTCGATGCGGAGGATCGTAATTGTGGCTTCCGTTGCAAACTTCAAAGCTTTGATTTTTGACATTTCTGGTTCCAATACGCCAGCATCCTTATTGTTGACAACTACACCCTTGTACAGATCTAGACCGATCCACTTGTAATCTGACTGGTCTGCCTGGAATGACAAATAATGGTGGTAAATAAAATAACATTAACCTTTTTAAGACGAGCGTCATGTATAGATGCCCCACAGGCTGCGTGCCTAAACGCCGAGCGTCATCTATACATGCCCTCATGGCTATACACAATTGTGAACCTTCATATCTCAGTAAATTCATACTTGATTGAGACGAAAATTGGATGAATCTTACTCCCATATATTTGACTTCAAGACATCTGTCGGTGAATCAACAAAACAATTGTTAAATTATTTAAAAAATTAAGAACTCTAAACACTGAAATTCATCGTTCAACACCGGCGAAATTCACACTCTCCCGCGCTTTGTAAGGATCTAATACGCATGCGCGTAGGAGAGAGGGATACTGCGCCAGTTCATTTTGTTGTTTCGCGCTCAACGTTCTGCTTTGAATTCGATACTTAACAATACACAATCGGCGCATATTCCTTATCTACATCAAATGTCGGAAGGATCACGTGACATATCGATGACGTCATGTACTTTTTTGTATGGAGATAACTACGATAATATTATTTGTCATGTATCATATGTTTATATTATGAAGTGTTCAATTTCATTGAGTTTATGTGATCTTTTGTTTATCTTTGATCTTTTTATGATATATCTACATCCTTAGATTTTTTTTTTACCGTTATTATATTTAATTAAAACGAGATTGAAAAAAATCTGTGACGCGAAATACTGTCCGTCCGTAGGTAATGCAAGTACTTGTACCTATCCGTCTTGATTGGGTTAAGATCTCAATATCAATCTTCTTTATGTATAATGTAGTTTATTTCATAATGAAAATATAACTGTGGAGTGAGTATGAGTGGGGAGGTTCACGATGAAAATTACTACAAATATAACTGTGTAGTGAGTATGAGTGGAGTTTCATGATGAAAATTATTAGAAATATAACTGTGGAGTGAGTATGAGTGAAGGTTCATGATGAAAATTATTACAAATATAACTGTGTTGTGAGTATGAGTGGAGGTTCATGATGAAAATTATTACAAATATAACTGTGGAGTAAGTATGAGTGGAGGTTCATGATGAAAATTACTACAAATATAACTGTGGAGCGAGTATGAGTGGAGATTCACCATGAAAATGATTACGAATATAAGTAGGTTTGTTTTATATTTGTAATAATTTTCATGAATCTTCCATTCAAACTCGTTGATTGTTAAATTTGCACCATGGTCCTGAGATTGCTAATCTAGGGAATTTCATGAGCTACTTACTCTCTTCACATGCAACACTCTTTTTGGTTCAATGTGATTATTTGCTTGTCTCTGTATTAATATAAGCTTGTTAAATATGTTTATATTTAAATCGTACAAAATAGAATTAGCCATAAAATATTTAACCGTGGTTTTTCGCAAAAATATATTTCAATACAGAAGTGTAAGAAGTTTAAATGATTACAAATTATTTTATAGATACCTTAGTCTGACTAGCATTGTGATAAGCCCTAAGTTTAGCAACCAAATCTGTGGCATCTAGCGCAGCATTCACAGCCAATATCTTGGGAATAACCAGAAGAGAGTTGGCAAATTGTGCAATAGCTAGCTGTTCACGAGAACCCTGTATAAAAAATAAAATACACATATACAGAGGATCATTTGATTTATGAACGAGAAAAATATATATCATATTAATCAATGTATTTGTCCATTTTAAAACTCATAATAAATTCAATTACATATGAGAAGGTAATTTTTACCATGCTTTCATTGTTAGATTACTTAAATGTTAAAATAAAAACATTATTAACTTACCAAAGTGGTAGCAAAATTTTCCAGGTATATAGAAAGAGCAGCTTCTACACATCCACCACCCGGTACCACCCTCTTTCCCTCGCACACCCTCTTGACAACACACAAGGCATCATGAATGGATCGCTCCATCTCGTCGCAGTACATGTCGCTTGGTCCACGTAGAATAATAGACGCTGCTGTGTGGGCTTTTGGTCTGAAATTTATAACAATTTTATATTAGGAATCTGTATGTTGGCATATAATAGATACCCCAAAACACATTTCATCATAAAGAGGCATGTATAATTATAATTATTTTTAACTAAACACATTCAAAATAAGATATATTGTTTAACCAGACAAAAAAAAACAGTTATTAAGTTTAATAACATGTTAGGTTTGAAGAACATACTACATATTTTTAAAAAATAAAACTATTACCCTTTGATGAGGATCAATTCTTCATCACAAACCATTTCTTGGACCACTTCAGCAGCTTCACCAATCATTTTAACATCAAAACTTTCTTCTCCTGCAAACAGAATTAATAGAATGAAATAAAAAACGATAGGTATTACATAATATACGTATTCATTAATGCATCAAACAAAATAGTGTTGTAAGGGGCTTCTGATGATCTAATATAAAACGATAGTTATAGAATGAAGAATATTTAATGTTTTAAATTTTGCATTGAATGCTGAATACTTCTAACTGCCCGTTCCCACTTGTCGTGTGTCGGGCATGATAAAATGTCATGACATGACATGAAATATGTGATCTAGTGATAATAAATTTAAAATGGAGGCGTTCACACTTACACTGTGTTACAAGTGTAAACAGCTCCATTTAAAATGAATTGCCATTAGATCACACTACATGTTACCGTGCCCGACACATGACAAATGGGAACGGGCAGTTAGGTTATAGTATATTACCATGCAGATTTTTATATGCTTGTAAAGTTCACTATAGAATGCTAAGGAATATGTCATACATTTTAAATAAAGCAATTCTTGAAATAAAAATATTAAAATTAATTTCAGCTGTTATATGTGAATTGTGAACTAAAAAACAAATGTTATTTTAACTCACAATACATAATATTCAACAAAACCTAAACATTACCTTCCAGATTAGTAAGAGATGTCAGATACTGTGCTCCAGTGGCCTTGGCAATCCTTTTCAGATCTACCTTCTTGCATCGCCTCACAGCCATCGCTCCGGCTTCCACAAAATATTTAAGACACAGGTCATCGATACCTCCGCTACATAATACTACATTCACACCGGTAGATAAAATCTTCTCAATTCGTTCTTTGGTAATGTCCAATTCACGAGCTCTGATGGATTCCAACTTTTCTGGATCTGTGATCAGGACCTAAAATATTTAGGAGATAAAAGAAGGATGTAAGTTGGATATAAAATATAAATCGAACAATATTCATAAAGTAAAATGTGATGATTATACTTTTGAAAAGATCAAAGTAATATTTAGACTCAAAACATTCTTACTTATAAATATCTACTGCACACCCGTTGACCAGTGTTTTAGTTACACACCGTATAATACCCGTGCAGTGATTATTTGAAAATCTTACTAATAAACGCTGTATAACTAGTGGTTACAACAAGCGCACAACAAAAAATAATCCGACAACGTTGTAATTTCACACTCGCGCATGTGCAGAGCCACCATTATAATTTTTACATTTGTCGTTGTTAATATTTTCATATGTTTTTCACATTTCAAAATAGGAATATGGAAAATATAACGAATAATTTTATCATACGAATACCCAAGCAAACACCATTGTAGATATTATAAAAGAGCAAATTTTTTGACAACGTTTCGCTCCTAAAATGCACAACTATCGAGAATATAGTAATTTGTAGAGGTTTTATCATAGTATTCCAAGATGTAATAATATGAACACGTATATCAAAATATAATATGATTAGTGATAGACGAAAATTGTCTTAAAACACCGCTAAACTACCTAGAACAGGCGTGAAAACGATGTGTAAAATTTGTATGATAAATACACAGTCGTTGACCAACTGATCTGCTACACAGCGTTTATTGGTAACATTTTTGCCTACACGGGTGTTAAACGGTCGTGTAACTTTTACAGCACGTTTATTATTAATACTGAAAATGTTAAGTATTTCGAGTTTTAACCACTAAAAAATTAATGATATTTATGACGTGTTTTATACAATCAAAATTTACATCAGAAATTAACTTTGAAGTTAATTTCTGATGTAAATCGTCTCAAATTCAGGACTAAAATTACAGTTAAGTACTGTGTTTTCACCGAGAACAAACCCAAGAAAAAACTTCCAGAACTAGATGAGCCATGAAGCGTGAATGATCATGAGCAATAATTTTTATTCAAGAAATATACAAAATGAAATGGAATTCTATGGACACTTCATGCTCAGCTTTTTTTTCAAATTAGGTTATTTTATAAGTTGTGAACTAAAAACACTAGGTTATTTTATAAGTTGTGAAATTTGCACTTAATCACAAATTTTAAAATATTGAATAAATAATATTTTTGTAACAGAGATCATTTGTTTATCTCATGTAATGCAAACATTCAAAAATACGAGCAGTGCTTGGGTTGATGTGGTAGGGCGCATGCACTGCTGGTTTAAAAGCATCAAGTGGTTAAAAAAACTATGTATATAACTTATTTAGTTTGTGCATAGAAAAATTATTAATATCTGTAATATTTTCAAATGGTACCAACCTGAACTCCCATCTTCATCTTAGCTTTCTGCAATGAAAAATCTAGGCAGGCAATTTTAGCATCGACAATTTTTTTCACCATTGCCTGAGATGCTACTGTGCAATTGAGTGCATAGCCATTCACAAGTGTACTCTCCCTGGTACTCTTTCCATGGGCCTTCAGAATATTTACAGACTTAATAGGGTAAAATGGAGCTCCTCTAATATCCAGGGCTTTGATCGCATTTGCTGCATCCACCACCATTTCAGAGAAGAATTGTGCATCACTGAACAATTTACAGTCAAGGCTCATATTATTTTATACTATAAATACCTTTATTTTTGTTTCTATATTTCAATATAGCAATTTGTTATTATACAAAATTCTATAGGCCGACTGCCAATGATATATAAAAATAATAAGTACATTACTAGTCTTTTAATTCAGTTAGCAAAAAGTAATGCGCGTGCCTCACTTAATTATTACTGCATTTTACTTGCATGCAAGATGTTGTAGTGTTCTGACATATTGTTGTAGTCAAAACGACATCTTGTCTGATCAAAACATGTAAAAATTACACTTAAACTGTGAAGGACCGACCAGATATATCATTTCATATGTATATTTATTCCATAATTAGTATATTTATAGGGATTTTTTAATAATCATGTTTATTTTGAGAAAACAAGAGTGAAAGACGCTGCTGATTTGTCAAGGCATATTTACAAAATCTACCTTATGAGGACGCCGGTGTCAAGAGTCGAAAAAATATACTGTTTTAAGTGATTGAAATAGAATTTACATTTTGGTATACTTTGTATAGGTATATATGCATCAAATGACATTTGCTTGCGACAGCAGTGAATGCGTTGCAGAGGGGAATTTATTTTTTCATACAACTATAACTTAATATAAGTTCGTCTCTTTCAAATATTTGGTTTAAGAGATAGTTATAATGTGATTACACTGGAGTAAAAGAGAAAATAATATTTGTTGTATTATTTCTTTCTCACGAATGTATTTCATCATTCCGTGCTCTTTCTTGGTGATTTTGTAAGAAGTTTTGTTCTCCTATAGTGTCTATGTAAAAAAAGGCATTACCGACTGTTGCATCAACATACCAGATACATCTTTATATATTTGATAATGAAGCATATTTAAAGAAAATAAATCTAAATAGGCAATAATCTGACATGAAAATTACCGAAAAGCTCAACTATAAAGAAAAAATAAATACAACATAATTTGTAAACAAATATTACGAAACTTTGCGAAGAAATTAAAAAGGATACGCTCCAATAATTTTGGAAGACATTGATGTCTTAGCACAGTTGATGATGCATTCACGGCCAAGTGATTCTGTGGGAATAGCCAGGTTGTCTGTGATATATTTACATGCCTCCTTACATGCCAGCCTGTATCCAGAGATAATACTGGTCGGATGGATTTTTTGTTTCACCATTTCATCAGCATTCTAAAATAAAAGTTAAATTAAAATTATATATATAAATATTCATTAATTCATACCATATCCAACCAGTGGCAGATGTGCATTACTATATAAAAGGAATCACAAAACATCCATGTATCTCCACACAATAGTCTTATTTATTTAATATTGCTTATCGGGCAACTAACAGGTACTATGTCAAATATTAATTTAACACACACCAAAAACAAGTTGCCACATTCTGGAGACTTACAATATTAATCGTCTCACAGATCCAGACTGAAAACACAATTAAAAACTGTGTCTCCAACAGGAATCGAACCCGGGACCTTTGGATCAGCAGTCAGATACCTAACCAACTGAGCCATGAAGGTCGGTCTTATCTCATAACATTCAGAATGGGTGGTGAATCTCATTGGTAAACTATACCAGTTTTTATTTTACAAAAATGACGATAAAATAAAAGAGAGGAATCACTTTTCTATTTTAGTGCATCAAAAGGTAAAAAAAATTGAGAAAAATTTAACTACCTTAAGTAATTCTGCGGCTAAAATAACTACAGATGTAGTTCCATCACCAACTTCTTCATCTTGAAGTTGAGCCAGCTCAACCAATACTTTGGCTGCAGGATGTTCCACTTCCAATAATCTATAGAGAAACGTTTTTTGAGATATTTAAAAAAAAAAGGTATTTATTTAGTCGTAACCTTCCTGTAGTCGCACCCTTGCACCGAAAATAAGCAGTCGCGCGCGGTCGGTTATTCCGTCGGTAGACCGAATATTTCATGATATTGTACATAGCATATAATAAGGAAGTCTTTAAATCTATATAAACAACAAAGTGTTTGTACATAATAGTTTAGCAGTCTGCGAAATCTCAATTTTCTAGACATCTGACACAAAGAAGTGCTATAAATCAACATAATAACGAAACAAGATAAAATTTTCTTTTTTAGTGTTAATTTTTAATATGTTTACTATAGTTATTATATGATCATCCAGCTCTCAATATTACTAAAGAGATTTTTCTAGTAAACAAGCAGTCGCATACGGAATCTGAGACTGCAAATATAAACAAAACACATGCGCTTGACATACTTCATACATACTTCACCCCCCCCCGAGGAAATCATAGAAGTGCATCTGTCTATAGTGTATAGTTAGCACATAATCAGTAAAATAAGTTCGCTGTGGAATCACAGACTGTGCGCGACCACTGAAAGGTTAATGACATATTGATAGTTGGTTGGTTACAAAGTAAAAGTTTATAACTAGACATTTTCATTGCAAGTGAAAAATAGAAACATTCATCATTTAAGTTCCAAAAATGAATCAAGAAAGCATCAACTACTACTAGAAGAGCCCCTAGTGACAGAATGTGAAACACATTTGTGCACTAGGAACTTTTTTTATAATACAATGCTAACCGGACATATATTGTATGTCCACTTTTTGGTGAAATCGAGTTATAATACACATTTTGTAGAGCTCGACTTTATCTTTGATTTGTGAAAATATAGTATCTCCATATGCAATACAGCAATAGATATAGTAAATTTAAAAATGAATATTACAAACAAATGTAGCACCATTGTGAAGATTCATGTCGAGAAAACTATCAATAATGGACATACAGTAGAAGTCCTGTTAGCGATTGATAGTGTGTAAAGAGTGTAAAATATGTACCTATTTAAACTCAAAATAGTTAAAAAAAGTTTCAGCTGTGTTTATTTAAATTTGTATGTATATGTACTTTAATAAAACATTTATTGCACAATTAATATTTGGGTACATTCTCTTGAAATTTTAATTTTTTTCTGAAAAAGTACTTCTAGCAGTAAAACAAAAAAACCCAGCATATTATGCAATTCAACAGATATACCATTTAAAATATTATCACTAAATAACAAATAAACGAGTAGAGATACTTACTTGAGTATAGTTGCTCCATCATTTGTGATCGTAACATCCCCAATGTCATCGACCAACATTTTATCCAATCCCACAGGACCCAAAGAACTCTTCACAATGTTTGCAATGGAACATGCTGCCATAACTACAAAAACAAGGCCTTAATATTAGACTTCAGTCAAATTTAAGGTGTGACATGTTCATACACCTACTCAAATAAAAAACTGAGGTTAGAATTTGAACCTTTTCAGAAATAGAAATTATTTGAAACAATAACGCTGATTTAAAGTTTACATCAAATATACAAATTAAAACGTAATATAAGTTATAATTTGTTTCTCGTTTCGATCATAATGACAATCGGCAAAACATGTGATACACCGCGTGCATTGAAAGGAGTATGTTGTAATTTAATTTCATTGTGACAAAAAAAGGAAGGATTTCGTACCATTTTGAGTTCTAACAGGGGCTCCAGAGGTTCTGGTGCCCGCTACAGATAATGCGCTCGCAAGAGTAGACATTTTAAAAATATTTTCACAAAAACTTCTAGAAGTTTATAGAAACAACTGCGGCACAAAACAAAAATCCACCGACAAAACCACAGACAAAAGAACAGTCGATCAATCAATGTCAAGGATTTTATGGTCATAGACAAAATATAATATTATTATGATGAGCGTGTTCCAATGATGACTTTATAGAAGCAGTGGTAAAATAATGAAGCCCTTGTAACTTACATGAAGCTTGGCGTATTCAATTATTAATTACTATTCAAATAGAAAATTGCAGCTCCTATTACACAATAGAATGGTTTAGTTTTGGTTTAATCTCAATAATTTATTCAGGTCAATAACGAAACATATACATTTTGAATGAAATTTATTGAAACAAAAATATCTTGTCTCGCCATCGTTCATAATATCATCGTATAATGTTCATCTGTTTAATATGTACATAAGTTGACATAAGTATTGTGATCGAGATATTGCCATGCATTAATATAGCAAATAAACCCAATACCCATTATTTCACTTTGGCCTGGTGAAAAATGTTGATTGGCTGGGCTGTTAGGCGATCTTAGCATTTTAACTGTATAAAGTAGTGATTATGTTCTTTTCAGATCCTCTACCTATCTTCGGGGGTGAATATAAGTATTAATAATAAAATTTGTTTCAGATACAACTAACTACTGGGGTGAATTTAAGTTGGTTTTTAATTTATAAAAGAAAGCAATAATAATAATAATAATGAACACTTCCTTGCACCCTGCGCAAGTGGCGAGTTTATTGCCGTATGGCAATTTCTTCCAAATAACCAGTGTTTCCAGCCCAGAGAAGCAATATTTGCGTGAGAAATAAATTTAAATAAATTTCTCTTTCTTTTTTAAAAGTAATGAAGTGTTACAGTGTAAGTGCTTCATTGTAGTCCTGGTTGGAGAGCAGTTTGGTAAGATCTTTCCAGTTTTAATTTATTTTTCCATGCCTGTATTTTAATGTATTTGTCTTTTCAGACTTTCAGACATGACAGCGGATAATGTTTTTTTAATAGAAGTATACTTTTCAGCAGGAGCAAATATGTTTAATATGTCCTTTTCAGCAATTGTTGTTGTTCATCTGTATATCTACCAATTTTATAATTTTACCCCGCCATATTTAGTTAAGCACTGTCTAGCCTATATTTAAACACGTTTAACCACGCTCTTCTCTGTTATATGCGTAGGCAATTTTGGCGTTTGTAATTAACGTTTTAACAATTTGGCGCGTTCCAACGTGGTGCTTTATTATTGTGCAAAAGAGGCATGGATATGGCAGAAGACGCATGAATGTGGAATAAATCAATATATCAAGATACGACAATGACGTAATATACATAATCTGTCATTGTTATTTATTTATTTATTAAAATCCTTTTTACAAGTATAATAATAACAATAAGTACAATATAACTTTATACAGTAGTTAATAAAAATTATAAATTATACTTTAAGTAAGAAAAAGTTAAGTTTGTCATTAGTGTATACGTTTATATATTTTAATTTGTGGATTAGGCTACTCTACTAGGCTATGCCTGTACCAGTTATACAATGTTATACAATGTCCTTTCTAATCCAAACTTACCTCAGTATCTCAAAGATAAATTCACTTATCTTTAAAGTCACGGGCGTCCACTGCGATCTGCTGAACTTACTTTACTCTCTATTCCAATTCATAGTACCTACCTACTAGCTCTTCATTTGAAGTACAATCAGCAAGATTATGGAATAGTTTAAATCCTGTTATTGTCAGCTATCTCAGTTAACATATTAAAAAAAGGCTTAAGAAAAAATATCTCTCTGATAATACCGGATTTCTTATCCTTTTGTTTTCCTATCATTGTTATGATAGGAAACTTTTATTACATATACTCAATCTTTTGTTTTTGTTTCTTTCTGTTATCTTTATTTTTTTGTCATAACCTTATTGCTGTAGTACACATTGTATTGTATATTAACATCAACTTTGGTTGGTTAACACTTAACAATTAGCCCGCCAGTGTACAAATTATATGTTCAAGAAGTTACAAATAAATAAATTCGTACATTTGAAATAAGAAATTAGAAGAATTTGTGGTAGGACGATGTATGACGGCAAGAAACTAGGACATTAAAAAATATGATTACAATGAAAGTGAACACGCGGAGATGAACTGGCCTCATGAATGAAGAACGCCCGATGAAGGTAATTTTCGCTCGATTCTCTCTGCATACCCCGTGAGAGGGATAGCCTAGTCTTCACACCATTTTTGTAAAACATAACCTATAAAAGTTTGGTAAAAATACCAATTTAGTTTTTTTTTTTTATATTTTAGTTACTTTTTTAATATATAATGCAACTGGCTCACGCCAGTCGCAATTATAACTACAAACAAACCTAACCAACCTATTTTTTACCAAACTCGTGTAGGTTAGGTTTTTCAAAATTGGTGTGAAGACTAGGTTATCCTCGTGAGAGACATTATGGTATGACGGTGATTATGTATACCTAATTAGTTTGATATTACATATGTATACCATTTATTTTAATTTGATTTTAATCTTCATTTCAAAAGATGCAAAGAATAATATTTTTTTTATGTTTACCGTGTATTGGTGACATTTCTTATAGACATTTACATTCATACATACCCACACGCCATATCCCTGTTATAGTTATCGACAAATAATTTAAAAAAATGCATGGGCTGCTAATAGCGCAAAATTGGATTGTTTGTTAGGTGAGTTGGTATATGTGCAAACCGCCCCTCTCCATGACGAAAATACTTATTTGACAGAACTTAGGTATACTAATGAATAATAGGGAAGGATGGAGACGAATTCTGGAGGAGGCCAGAGTCCGTAGCGGACTTTAGTGCCAGTGATGACGATGATTATTATTAAAAAAAACGGTGTTTGGTTTCTCGTATACTTATACAAAAAATAAATAGTTTCATAAAATGAAGATTCGTCAATTGTAGTATTATTGAAACAACATTCTGTATTATTGAAAAAAAAATATATATATATACGGGTGCAAATAAATAGGCTTCTTCATTCCAAAGATGCAATTTTATTTTCAATCCATTGGCTCACTGCGGATACTCGGGTCCAAATCCCAATACCACCGACTTGGGAGCATCCAATGCTCCATGAAGATACACCGACTAAGAAGCAGTCGACAACTAACGGGCTTCCAGAGTCCCCTTGACAAGAAGTTGATTCTTTAATGAAATTGCCACCGCAGATCATTGTTTCTGTGACGGTTATAGTGGAATTAGCATGCAATTCTTTACATTTCTCATTACTTATGATTGGTATAGTTATTTTGTGAATAACATCTTTTGAGTCTTGTGATTCCTGTAACAAAGAAGAAAATGTATTTTTCACATGCATTTTTTTATCAACCTTTAATTGTTCAATATTTCATACCAGCAGGCGTGTACTGTGTTATGAGTAATGATGAGTAAATGCAAGACCCTTACCCAAATGCAAGAAATTATTATTTAATGAATTATTATTATTAAACTGAATGATTATTATTCAGTCTCTTCGCGGTGTAACCGATGATAAAAACAAAACAAACATCAAGTTTCTTAGTTGTTATGTATGTAATTTACGGTGGTGATAATAAACAAATATGAAATATCGAACATGTGTTTATAATTACACTCTTTTGAATCTGTTTGACTATAAAATTGGGCAGATCGAGTATTTTTCTTCATATATTTTGGTACAACTCCTGTAGGTGATAACATAAACGGTATTATTGTATCTTTATTTTGTTACCATTGGGTTTTGATATGTTCTGCTAGAGGGAGGTATTTTTGATTTTTTTCTGTAACTTTTTATTTTAAATTTGTTATATTTGGAATAGATATTTTGAATTAATTGGGTTTTCTTTGTAATTTTCTCAATAAGGGTTATATCGGGTCTATTGTGCAGGTTGGTTCTTTCTGTAATTATATATCTATTCCAATAAGTTTATGTGTGTTGTTACAATAACTGCCAATGGGGAGTATTGGAATCGTGATGGTGGAGAATCTATTAAATTACCTATATTTTTTGCTAAAGCGATGTGTATTTGCTTGCACACATTATCATGTCTATGTGTATATTCAGGGATAACCTAGTCTTCACACAATTTTGAAAAACCTAACCTACACGAGTTTGGTAAAAAATAGGTTGGTTAGGTTTGTTTGTAGTTATAATCGCGACTGGCGTGAGCCAGTTGCATTATATATTAAAAAAAAGTAACTAAAATATTAAAATAAATGACTAAATTGGTATTTTTACCAAACTTTTGTAGGTTATGTTTAAAAAAATGGTGTGAAGACTAGGCTATCCTATATTCAGTCGGTGCAAGAGTGGGACATCCGCCAGTTATATTATGTTCTATTGTCTCTTTGTTTTTATCACATCGTCTTCTCTCTTGGAATACTTTTTAGCTTTTGTGATTCTATTTTGTATCGGTATCATAACCATAACCCCTTCAGTTTCAGTAAATTTATTATTATTTAACTGCATAAATTATTAATACTTCATCTATATTTAGAATGTATTGCTTTTAATGCTATCACGGCATAATATCCTACAATATGGGTAAAACACACAACATTCAGAATGGGTGGTGAACCTCATTGCTGAACTACCTGAGATGTTATTTTGCCTTTCAAATCACCCGGCTCTTATTTTCTTGGAATTTGAGTACGAATGTTTCATTGACATTAAAAAAAATCGTCCAATCGTTAAGATATTTATTAAATAAGATTCGTACCAAGGCACCCCACGAAGAAGTCAGACCCAGTTCTTCTTCAGGTATGTCGTGTCCCGGTGGAACCAACGGTATGGCTACTGTTGTGCGACCATCCAGATTGATTTGTGAAGATAGTACAAAAAGACTGATGTCGTAGTCGACTTTACCACTAAAGTAATCTTCGTGAACAAGAATTTGACTCACAGCAACCTTCTGACCATCGTCGTACTTGAGATTTGATCCCGTGTGAACCAACCATTGCGACGGAGTTCTGGAATATAATCGAAGATTATTAAATATACAATTTAATTTAGAAAAAAATTGCTTTGAGTTGAAATCATATTATGTATTTAATTTCACTAAATAACAAAATAAAGTTTTTCAAGTACCTATATACTACCTTAATTAAATATGTTAAATACACTTCATATACTAGTTAACGTGATAAGAAAAGCATGAAAATGTAAAGATTTTTTAAAGTTATCTGTTATGGAATTTATACTCGGAAAAAAAAACTATTTGGCAGAAATAAACTACAATTTAAAATAAGATGCATGGTTGAAGACATGTTTTTTTTTGCACTTTAATAGAAATCCTTTTATTTGGATAGAAAAGACCTCAACGCATGGTTAGACAAAGGACCGATTTTGTCGTTTAAATTTTAAAAGCGAGGATCACGGCAAAGACTGGTTTGCATAAAAAAATTAAAACTAGAAAATAGTTGGCTAGGGATATTTTTACGACTCAACCATAGATACATTCTTATCATTCTTTCCATACCCATAGAAAACGCAGATAAATCAAGTTATAAAAATATTTACCTTTGTTTATACTTTGTTATAATAGTAGAACTCGATGAAAAAATTATTTATAAAATTAAGTAAATGTAATAAGATGCCAATATTATTTATTTTTTCTTCAAGTTGGTTTCCATGATGCATTTATGACCATTGAAAAAAATGACAAAGGTAAATATTTTTGTAACTTGATTTATCTGCGCTTTCTATGGTTATAGATGACCTAAAAACATAGACGACGTCAGAAAATTTGTCGTGTAAATAGACACTTTTTGGCGGGAAAACGTTTTTCCCGCCAATTCCGGTCGTAAAAATAGTGGCACCGAAAATAGTTTCTGCTATTGAAAATATTGAACGAAACAAGAAGAGGCGTTTGACATTTTTTTTTAATGAGAAAAGTTTTTTTTTTGAAAAAAATATAGAACACAAGTATAGCTTTAATAGTATTTAATTTTACAACGGAAAATCCATACTTTAATAAATAATAAAAATATAATCAAAACACTCGTTTTTGTATCTTATCCTATAAAAAAGAGATTAGTTTTTACAACTTTGTGAACTTGTAGTCGAACGAATATCGCTGACTCTGCTTTAAGGATGGAAGACAGACCTCAACTAAATAATTAACTAGACCTTAGAAAACGCACTATTCATTTTATCAAGGTCGGAAGAGTTGTCAAAGTTGATATTAAACGCTAAAATTTTCAACACAAATAATAATAATTCGTATTAAAAATAGTACCTAAGTATCATACAATTACTGATATAATATGTTGAGAAAAATAATTTATTTGAAAAATGTGATCAAATGATCTTTTTCCTAACCTCAAATGGCAAAGGTGTTGATAAAATTATTCCTGCAACCAATTTCCATTCAATTTATAAAGCAACTCGCTCACGCGAGTCGCTTTTTTCATTAAATATTAACTAAACCTAATAAAAAAATTAACGGTTATGGAGATTTACGTACACATCATACTATTATTTCGTTGTCGTATTTTATAACATCCCGTATAATATTCGGTTAGGTTTAGTAAGTTAGTGTTTAATGACAATAGCCTATAGTTGCTTTAAAATTGAATAGAAATTGTTTGCAGAAAAAAATTTATCAACACCTTTGTCATTTGAGGTTAGGAATAAGTAAACCCATAAATCAAAATTATCGAATATTTTAAGTAATTTTGTTTTCTATACAACACGTGTAGGTATGTATGTAAAGATAAAATTATATGGAGGGCAGTCCTTTTTTCCTACCCAGAATATGAAAACAACATGATGGTATGTATGTATATTTGGAGATGAAGTATCAAACTATTAAGTCTTCTTAGATATTGTGTATAGGCGACTGCCATACAAATTGTATGAAGCGATGTCGTCACTAAATTCAACTTATATAAAAATTGTTAAAGAAATTTTGAGATATACTACTACAATGTTAATATTTTTTATAGAAAATTACATTATCTAGTTGGGGTGTTTCGGATTTTTTCGATATTTTAGAAAAAATGAAATATTGGCAGTTAAACACATAAATTTATCATAAAACGAGTGGGTTGTGGCCAACACTAAACTCTCCACACCACAAATATTGACAATCTCAATATGGTAAAATATGCTTATGTTATATGAAATATTTTATTCATTCTAAATTTTACTACCAGGAATATAAATTTTCTAACGATAGTATATTTTTATGTTAAGATAAACAAACTATTATTGCAGTATGGTGTAGAATGCTTATGTTGTATGAATTATTTTAATAAAAGCAGATAAATTTTGTTTTAAATACCGCGAGAGCATTTTGAAAATTTTGACACGTGATATCATATGAAGAAATTTTTTGTTATTTATGGAAAGCTAATCAGTTATATGTTCAAGCTCTTTACATTATAACATGAAATCAAATTACTGAACTTTTCCATATATAAGAAATTTATCTTAATACATTTTTATTCATACTAAATGTTACTACCAGGAATATAAATTTTCTTCCGATAGTATATTTTTATGTTAAGATAGACAAACTATTAATGCAGTATGGTGAAGAATGCTTATGTTGTATGAAATATTTTAATAAAAGCAGATAAATTTTGTTTCAAAGAGCGTTACAGCATTTTAACAATTTTGACATGAAGAAATTTTATGATATCTATGAAAAGCTTATCAGTTCTAAGTTCAAGCTATTAATATTCTTATATCAATATGAAATCAATGAACTGAACATTGCCAAATATAAAAAAATTCTCTTGTTACATATAAGTTTCATACAAAAATCCATTAAACAAAATATAATTTTTGAAACCGTTGAATATTTTTCTTTTAACATTGACCAACTTTGAATACAATTTTATGAAGATTCTTAGTGTTGTATAAATAGTTGAAACCAAATTAAAATATCTGCCGTGAATATTTTAAAAAATACCGCTCTCTTTTGAGCGGTAAGCTGAATCGCACCAGAATATTAGTTCAATTTTAGCATGTTTACATATTTGTACCAATGTAAGTAAATTGAATATATTTCATTACCTAGTATATATTAATAAAATCATGTGTAAAGTTACCCAATAACGCAGGTAGCTGAAGTCAAGACAATTTTCTCCGTGATGATAGATCCACTGCAGATGAATATCCATCCGTAATACAGAAGAGATACCTGATATGGTACTTCCTCAATTTTAGCCTGTTCGCTATTTTCCAGTGGTAGACCGTGGAGTGGCGGTTTCAATATTTGTTCACTTTCATCTCCTACAAACCATTTATAGATATGTATTTAATATTTACATACATCCTAGTAGATATACGCAATAAACATACCTAGCTTTGTATATTATTAATATTATCTGTATCTGATTTCCCTTCTGGCTTCGTCTATATATACTTGTACCAATGTGTATGTAAATCGAATATTTTTTTTAATTGCATATACGTAATCATTGGATTTTTTCCCTGTCGGGAGTCAAATGATATTTTTATTGACAAACTTTTTGTTTATTGACATTTTTACTGACAAAAGTTTGTCAATAAAAATATCATTTGACTCCAGACAAATCAGTCAAATGATATTTTTACTGACAAACTTTTTTATTGATATTTTTACTGACAAAAGTTTGTCGGTAAAAATATTATTTGACTCCCGACAGGGAAAAAATTCAATGTTTGCGTATGTGCAATTAAAAAAAAATCGATTAACATATTATATTTTTATGCGTTATATCAAGTGGGTATGTATAACTACTACGATCATTGACAATTAAATAAAATATAATATACAACTACCAAACGCCATATAATTATATATCTAGGTCATGTTCGTCTTTTAATCAAGTTTCTAAAATTTTCTTTCAGAATCACGTTCGCATGGTCAGGGAAAAAATCCGAAACATTGATACTATTGAAATTTATCTTATAGAAAAAAATGTATCAATATTCCATTGATAAGTCTCAATAAATCAAATAAAATGAGTCACTCCACGAAGTTTTAAAATATTGTATGGAACATTTTAAGCAATTTCATGAAATAATTTGTTGAAATTATTTTTGATTTAAATGTTTTATTACGAAAACTTGTAATTCATCAATGCCATTTTATAAAAGTGATGTGCCTTTTTAGCATTTTGAAAATAAAAATATCAAATTTTAAGTTTCCTGAGCTTTGGGTCACTTGAAATATTTGACAATCAAAAAAATTGACAAGCACTGATCAATTATCCTTCAAAATCTAATGGAGTACAAGTGAGTATTAAATATACAAATTTGCGAATCAAATGAGTATTTGAGTCTATAATCGATAAAGTAGAATAAACACGCCGCGCCGTAGGTAGGTATAGTACATAGCACATAGTACACAGCACACACACACACACACACACACACACACACACACACACACACACAGATAATTTCAACTTGCAGAATATAATCTCAGCATGATACTAGCTGATAATCTGCAATAAAAAAACCAAAAAATTGCGAATTCACAAATCCCCACTATAATATCCCCTTGGGGCAGTGAGGAGTAAAAATGTATCAAAATTTAATTGATAAATTAATATTATACTTTTATATACTGTTAATTAATTAATATTTTACGAACCGAGACACACAGCTGTCGATAAAACTATAACTATAGTAATTGTTATAACTGAACGGAACATTATGGCAGAAGAATTAAATACAACTAATTCAATCTATATATTAAATGTATTTCCCAAACCTTTATCTTCAACTGTAATCCGTCTTAATATTTTATTATCAATATCAAGCAAAGATAGTAACACATTAGGTATATGAAATACACATCGGTTATCTGTAGGTATATAAAGATACCGGCGGGCGGTTTTACTTACATATACACATTTTTTTCTAATATTTGGCGGTTTTCCATATGTTCCACGATGAAGAAGTATAAAAGAAGTATATTTTTTTTGACGATTTTTCAACATGTCAATAGAGACGAAATTGGAATACTATAGAAGAACCAGGAACTCAAAATTATAGGGCTTATGACCTGTCATCGGCTGGTTTAGATGGAAGACAGTTGGAGCTTCTTCTCCCAGAGTATTAGGTCATTTTACCTTCATAGGTAAAATGACCTAATACCCGATGAAGAAGAAGAAGAACAATTTTTTAATCCAGTCACCAAAGTTTCATTGCAATCGGATGAACGGTTTAGGAGCGCATTCAACACATACATACATAGATACATACATAGATACAAACATTCAAATGTATAACATACATAGATATGAAATTTATTTCACATTGATATGGCAGACCATAGATTTTTTCTTTAAATTTTGACAATCCTTGAAAGTATTTTTGATGAGTGTATTTTTATTGTATTGTAATTTCAAACAGTATACATAAAACTCAATTTTCCAGACCGTGAGAGCATTTTGAAAATTTGGATCGATTAAATAGAGAATAAATTTACGAATGTCTATGGAAAACTAATCAGCTCTAGGTCTATGCACTTTACACATATGTTGTTAATATTAAGTCAATCGGACTTATAGTTTGGGATGTAGAGAGGAAAAAAAAAAACAACGTAAATGATGAAATCATAGAGAAGAAATTAAGAGTTGTCTATGGAAAACTAATCAGCTCTAGGAATGATGTAAATATGAAGTCGATCGGACTTATACATAGTTTGAGCTGTAGAGTGGACACAAAAAGTATAATCCGTACGACGTACGCCATACGCATACCGACGAAACTCATAGTGTGCACTCTCTACATGATACCCGTTGAGAAATTTTGTTTAAAAAATACGCTTGAAAATTGCAAAATCATGACTCTCCACTATTCATAGAGTAAAAATGTTTGATTCTACGAATTTGATTTATTTCGTAAACTGTATAGGACATTTCAAGACTAAGTATTTGTACATATTGCACTTTTTTTTAGTTCTATGGGACATTTTCAAGACTATTTAAGTCGTATAGAATCATAAACCGTCCGCCGACCACCGTGGCACAGTTGATAAGCCGTTCGGTTATTGTGCGGGAGTCCTGGGTTCGATTCCCAGCAGAGGAGAAATGTATTTAAATTCATTTCTCACGCAAATATTGCTTCTCTGGGCTGGAAACACTGGTTAGTTGGAAGAAATTGCCATAAATTCGCCACTTGCGCAGGGTGCAAGGAAGTGTTCATTAATATACGGCGCTAACCGATTTACTAATGATATTAGGTAATAACAATTAAGCACTACAAATAATAACACTCAATTATTATTATTACCATTATACACTTCCTCAAAAGAATTAGCAGATCAATGCGTAAATTGTAAATTATTTAAAAGAGCAAAATAAAATGCAACAAACGCATCATCAAGCTTTCAATTGGGAATAGTTCACCCATCCAGATACTTAACATATCAAAGGATTAGGCTCTGAGGAGGTCTCTATACTACCTAACAACCCTACTGATTCCCGAATATTAACGTTTAAAAAATTTTATTATAAACAAAGTTTTAATTTATTTTTAATTTGAAATGGATTTGAACCAAATATAATGTCCTAAAAAACTTAAAATTGTCGCAAGATGTGACCCCTCCTAATACGGCAATAAACTCGCCACTTGCGCAGGGTGCAAGGAAGTGTTCATTATTATTATTATAAACAAAGTTTTAATTTATTTTTATTTAAAATGGATTTGTACCATTTTAAATAAACAATACCTTAAAAAGACTTTGAAAATTGTGGCAAGATGTGATCCCTCTTACTGCCCGATTTACACCGACGCACAGTGGTTGTTATATTTGAATCCACGCGTATTGTGAATAAAAAAAGGTGATGGCAAAAGAACACGTGTGCGTTAATTTTCTCGGACTAACGAGTACCGGCGAAGATTTCCGATTTGTAAAATTTCGTTAACGAAGAGGTGAAATCGCAGACAATCTGTCCCTCTCTCATTCTGGCGCCAAAACAAACGCCAAGATGTGCTTCAATCCCGATATGCGACTCGTCCGAGGTCGGTTCGACTCAGAGCCACGTCGTCAGAGTGCCCTAAGAATCTGTCTTGCAAGACGAGGGAAGGAGAGGAATTAGTTTGACCTTTTGAAGAGTTCGCCGTGTATTTTGGGCGATTTCGGTTTGCGAAATAATTTGAGAGGAAAGTAAATGGGAAATGGCGCAATGGCGGCCGCAGACGTAGGGGAGGTTGGGGGCGCTTGCGCACACCCGCTGTACACGACCGCTCCCACTAACTCAGTGCTACCAGATCGGTACATTAAATATATTTTCATTATTATTTTCAACATTAATATGATCTGAATATGAGCTTATATCAAATTTGGTGATATGCATTCAACATTGTTTTTTCAAAGAAAAATAGTGTAACTATTTACGATAAACTTGATCACCGACCATTGTGCTAGTGTGGTAAGTCGTTTGATTTTGGTGCTGGTGCTCGAAGATTCGATTCCTAGAAATTTATGAAAAGTTATTTTTCGTACAATTCTCACTTCTCGCAGCTAGAAAAACAGGGGGAAAGTCTGGTCAACCGGCGGAATAAAAACCACCCAAGCCTATCCATATCTTAATATTATCATACAACTCCATCTCTGTAATATTAATATTATCATACAATCCTATCTCTAGATATTCTAATACCTACCCTAAAACGTTTACTAAAGAATCATTTTTATTGTGCTCATAAGAATTGAAAAGTTCCATTATTTGTCATGGATCTCATCATATGATTTTGAAATATGATCATATGATTAGATTCATGACAAAGTAACTCGTTTCCAACATAAAAATAATAATCATAATCAGTTGACATGGTAAATTCGATCATGTCAAATTGATGACTATCCCATATATCTCACTATCATATCTTGACCAAATATCCCCTTGAGGTATCTCATTTAAAGTAAACGTTGTTTTAAGTTCCTACATAATATTTTTTTCAATTCTCGATGTCAAAATTTTAATGTTTAATTGAAAAGTCTGGATCTGGATCTGTGAGACGATAAATATCGCAAGTCTCCAGAATGTGGCAACTTGTTATTGGGTGCGTGTTAAATAATTATTTGACATAGCACCTGTTAGTTGCCCGAGAAGCTACATAAAAATTAAAAAAAAAATACTCTTAATTTCCCGAAAACATATAAAATTAAAAAAAAAAGAATCTTTTTGTTTCGAGATGATGTTTCTCATCGTGGTTGCATGTAGTAATATTGTAAATCCCTTCTAATCCTTTCTTAGATTCTTTTGATTCAGACTCACCCTCATTTATGTAGGTACCTATTAGTCTTATTTAATATATTTTGTAATTGTGAATATCTGTAACCGTAAATAAATAAATGATACATAATAATATTTTGAAGAAAATATTGGTGAATTAACGTGTGTATATGGCAACCGTGTCTGAGATGGGTGTCCCGTCACACGCGTGCCGCCAGCGGCCGAGTTAGCCCGCGTCACGGACCGCCGCGGGGAAGGTACCTGCGTTCGTTAGGCCTCTTGTGTTGTGTGTTGATGGACGGTAGTTGCCAATAAATTATTACACTGCGACACGTTCTGGCGGCCGCTAAACATATACACGACTATTGAAAGAAACAAAAGAAACCACAATCATCGGGCGAACGAGAAAAATAACCTCGGGAGGCTGCGCTAGAAGGAGAAAAATGGCGCCTACACGGATACGGCGCGCTACTGAGTGAGTTTTCTTTTATATTTTTACGTTTCGTTACATTTATACGACCCGGGATATGGTGTTACTTTATTTGTGTGTCTATACGTGATAAAATAAACGTTATTATTGTTATTTTACAACTGTCAAACGTCAATGTACAACGAAAGGTTCGTTCGTTACATCACAAATCAATTTTCATCTCATCTTTGGTCCGATTTATCTCGACGCGCGAAGTTGTTATTTCGACTTATGCGCGATTTTATGATTCTGCCGTTTGTTGTCCGATTCTCATGTTGTGATAACGTTTGATGTGTACTATATGTGATGTAAATTAGGTTTGGTTTTTTAAGGGGCGTGGTACAATGCGATTTACGAATCTCGCCCTTATGCAAGGGGTCCATGCATCATCCGTTGGGATGTTTCGCGAACAGTTCTCGGGATGCGTCAAATGTGAGGTTGGAAATTGTCCAAATAGGGTGGTGTTCCTACATGGGATGTTAAATTGTTTGTTTTTTTGCACGTGGTGATGAATCAAAGGGTCGTTATCGCATTTGACAGGCACGGGAGGATTGTCAACGTTGTATCGTAATTTGTTTTTGGTGCAATATCTTTGTTATGATGTCATTTATCTCTCCATCAAATGTTTTCTTTTTTGTATTTACTTGATCTATTGCACTGTGCTATCATAAGTTACTTCTTATTATGATGATTAGCATTTTTTTATTTTAGATTTTGTTTAAAATACTCCGTTTAAAAAAATAATACATCGGGTTAATTTTACAAGACACATAACTACTGCGAAACTATGATATCGGTAACTAAAATGACTTATTTCAGGTTTCAAATGAAAATTTATTTAACAAATACTGTAATTAAACACAGATTTTAGTCAGACAATATTTTATTGATAAGTATATTAAAGTATTTGAACCCCCTGAATATTTATTGATTATATATTTGATGAAAATATTTTTTTAGGTGTGATTTTGGAGAAAAAAGTGCACGTTTTATTTCTTATATATTTATTCATCTTTCTGTACATAATATAAACAAATATATTGTACACTGGCGGGATTATTGCCATTAGGCAATTTCTTACTTCCAGCCAGAGATGATTTATTTATATATATGGATGATTTATTTCGATTACAATCAAAACCTTTTCATTTTCAAGTATAAAGCTTTTTTATTGCCACCCTTCACTCTATAGAGTTGCCAGTATAATGATAAATATTAATAAATGATATTCTAAAACATCATGTAAACAAGTATATATTATTATACGGACAAAACATAGATGGGCGTGTTGATACAGAAAAAGGTTATTGTGATTTATAGTTGATATAAGTGGATTTATTTGTAAACAATCTATTATAATAAACATGATTAATGTCTGCGTATAAATAATTTCAAGATACATTCATACATACCAACACGCCGTGATATGTTGATAATAATTTTACTTCCTCATTGACTCGATAAAAATATATTTATGGAAAAATAATAAGGCATTTTAGACAATGCAACAAATAAATTAAGCCAATAATTAAAAGACTGTATCATCAATAATATAGATAATCGAGATTTTATTTTATTTATTTATTTATTTAGCAGTTATCTATTTTTAATCGTCATTAAAAATAGATAACTGCTGCCCAACTAGGTAAACCTTTTCTAAGGCTAGCAGTGTATACATATTATTATATTTTACAGGAGACATATAGGTTGTACCTATTTGCATTTTTTAAAAAGTATCTAAATAATATAAACCTAACTATTGTACACAGATTAAAAAATGGAATTGGAGTCATCAATGCATATACATACATATTCTGTATGTAAGTATCGTATAATTTTTATTTGTTATTTACACAAATAATCTGAAATAATGTCTTTTGGGAATACTGAACTGACAGAGCATAGATATGATCCGTCAGTCATATCTTTATTCAGTCGAGTCTCATATCAAATCAAGACGACACACAATTTATAAAACAATTAGGATTTTTTGCGAAGAAGGAATGAAAAAAAAAAATTATAAAAAATATGCCCTTTTACACTACGATCTCGATAATTTGATACTTTTTAGTTCTCCCGTAGATCGTAGATATTTGTTTATATAAAAAAATAAATTATGATACTTTAATAACTGTATAATATTTTATTCCATAGTATTGAGGTGAAATTTTGAGATATCGGAGCTTTAAAAATTATCTAACTATAATTACATAAACTTACTGCCTTCCTGTTGATGTGACTTATCTTAGCCAAATGACAATAAAGTTCTTCCAGGGCTCTTAACTCCGAAAGCAAGAATTGCGTGAGAGAATTTAATATTACATAATATCAATTAATTGTTTGAATTTAAACCCAAAATATTACAAATAAAATAGCTAACAAAGACGAAGTAAAATATCATAGAATCACTTTTGACAAAAATTTTAAAAGTAAATATTTCATAGAAGTGAAAAAACAGACTTAGAAAATCAATTTATATATTTTTACAATTGTGAAATATTCTGACGACCCAAAATTTGAAAGTAATATAATAATAATAATAAAACATTTCTTGAGACGAAAACAATAGGTTTACATGCAAATACAAGAGAACTACAAATAAAAAAGAAAAACAACTTTTCCGACTCAAAAGGACCATGTTGCAGGAAACCAAGCCCCCAGCAGCTGATTTTCGGCATATATTTTTCTTGTATTCAATCTGGAATTCTTGGATGGGGTATAACATATAAAACCAACTTAAGACCGCTTGAAATAACTCAGAAATAATTAATCATAATAATAATTCTAAAAAAAACAATAGACTTCCCATCCAGTGAATTATTTAAACAATTTCAGGTACTATAGCTAAATAAATATATAAAAAAATTATTTTAGTAACAATTTTAAAAAAATATTATAATGAAATACATGAGATCAATAGTAATACCGAAACAAGATCAAAACATAATGTAACCATCCCTCGACTCAAAATATCTGCAGCCCAAAAGATTTTACATACATAGGCATAAAACATTCCAATGGCCTTTCAGATGAATTGAGGAAAATAACAGATTACTCTTCGTCCAAGAAATTATAATTTAAACGGCAACTCTTAATTAAAATTTTGGATTTATGTGTATGTGTCTATGTATGTATATATGTATATGTATGTATGTATAATGTATATGTATGTATATGTATGTAGGTATATGTATGTATATGTATGTTTGTATATATATGTATATGTATGCATATGTATGTATGTATAATGTATATGTATGTATATGTATGTATGTACATATATGTATGTATGTATATGTATATATGTATATGTATGTAGGTATCTGTATGTATATGTATGTATGTATGTATATGTATGTATATGTATGTATATGTATGTATGTATATGTATGTATGTATATATATGTATATGTATGTACATATATATTGTCATACAAATGAAACAAGATTGTGTTGAATAGAAATAAATGAAGACAATTCTATGGCTCCTCCCTCAAACAAGAGATCCTATCTCAACCAAGGTATGGATAAATCTTTAACTATGATTTGATTTTAAGATGTTTATTATGATAATGTTATTTTGTATTACAGTATGTATCTAATTTTAAAAAAAATGTCATATATTTTTTGTTTATTAATAATAGTATTGTACTATTCAAAGTCCAACTTTGGAGTATAAAATGTATTGCTTATTGTGATAAAATATTTTGTGTTATTGTGAAATTAATTAATTTCCGATCTTTGGACAGTGAATTAATAAATTTAATACGTTAAGTTCATTCAGTAATATAAAAAAAATTGAGTTTTAAAAAGCTTTTAGTCATATTATGTTCATTTTGGTTTTTTTCTCTGGTTTCTTATTAACACTAAACTAAAACTTTCTGGCTTCCATGATATGACGCTGTGTGCGTTCGAGCACCTACCTAAGAATTATGTTCCTCTTCATTTTACTGTCTTTCGATGTAGGTACATGGCGTGATGGTATCTACATTGTCTGTATTGTTTGCGATATAATCAAGTTTTTTATTTTGCATATTGGTCAACTTAATACAACTATAAGCTGACTTTACAGCTCCATGAATTGGTAATATCCAGATGTAAGTCCATTTTACGATAGGTCAGGTCAGACTTTAGGAACAGTAAAAAGACGTAGCATTTGAATTAGTTATAGAGTGTATATTTGTAGGATGAGCTTAGGCCTATGGTTCGCATAAGTGTAAAATATACCGTCATTTAAGTTAAACAAGAAAGAATCACGAAGCCCTCGAAAATTTTATATAGAGTGTCTTCAATCGGGACACAACTTGGAGTGGCGTACTTGGAACCCCCTGAACTAGTAATGGCGAATCTCGTTCAAAGTTACGAATCGTTCTGTCTAGTGCCAATCATTGTAATTTTATCGTTGAGTTTAATAATGCCAATGTATAACGAATTCGATGTTTATATTTTGAAATCTTTTGTTGCAGTCCAAATAATACATGTGTGAAATTAATTCCTTTCATAGCAAGAATCGAATGAAATGATAATAAATACCTAATTAAATATCAGTTGAACGAATATTTGTTATAACCAATTGTTTAAATCTCATATTGTCATAGAACGATACCGGTGAATGGGAGAAGCGTTTGAGGTACATATAAACAAATAGAACGAATATATAATATTTTTCATCTTAACCTTGATCCGACTTTGGACGGGCGTTGGAAGAATACTAGGGAACTTGTCTACATGGGGCTTCCTGCATTAGGGAATACCAACATCTGTGACTATGGAAAGCAGCAGACCGCCACACGTCTGTGCAGCTGCCCCACAAGTCCGGCCAATTTCTCCATGCACACCTGATGGGCAGTGGATGTGCTAAGCACTGTTGCTGTCACGATTGAAGAAGAAGTAGTTTAACAAAATATTCCTCTGAATATTATTTGATACGCCGATTTTTGATATAGCTATTAATTTTTCATATGATCATGATCCCAGTAATTGAAATCTTCCCCGTTGACCAAAGACACGCTTACGTCGAAAAATAATTCGATTTTAATTAGTGTATGAAACAGTCAACCTTAATTACCATGATTCGTGCCTTAATTGAAGTTTTATTTTCTTGGTAAATCATATTCTATCTCAAAAATTTGCTGAATCTACGTAGCTTGCGATTACCATTTATACTATATTTATATTAACTGAATTATTTAACTTTTTTTCTTGCCAAATAACTATTTATTGATATAATTTGACTCCATAATACTGGAAATGAATATTCTCATTTAGGTGACATTTGTATGCTGTCCAAATACAAATATAAACAGACGATATACACATTTTTTTATGAGAGAAACAACCTGTGATATTCTCAGTACGGATTTGTATATTTGCGATTGTTAAATGTTTGTTTTTTTTGCATATCTTTTTTGTTTATTTATAATTTACATGACACTGATATTTTTTTTTATTAATAATACTTTTTTATTTAATGTTTTGTTTGATTTTGAGTCTATATGTACATCGTTTTTTATGTTTGTATACGTTTTTTTGCCAAGTGTATACCTAATTGCTTTTCTATCTATTATTATCATCAATATGTGTTTTTATCTATGTATGTAAAAGGCGTTTTATGCCGTTTATAAATAAATAAATAATTTTTCTATCTTCTCCTTACACTCTTCATAACTGTGATTTTTTTTAAAATAGATAATGCAAAAATTAAATTTTAGATCTATATTATAGACTCCTTAATTTATTATCATTGTTATACTTATTACCCACATTATTTTGAAAGTACATGATAGTTTTTACTTAAAAAAAAATAATTAATTGAATATATTATACGTTATATTATTATGAAATACTTATTTTATTTTTATCATTTATTTGTTAAAAATATAAGAGTTTACGATATAATTATAGAAATTACATGCTCTTTTGATTAATTCTTTGAAATCAAAATGTACATGCACATAATGTTAAAAATAAATAAAATAATTATAAATATCCCCAAAGTGATTTAATGTACGATCATTGAGAATATTCCTATTCTCCAAGGCGGTATACGAAAGAGTATAGTGTTCTTCTTTATTTCGTATATGGTATTTGGTTTTTTATACAATTATACAATTGAAAATAATATATTAGTAAATATTTATCAAATAGAACAGGCGCATTACCCCTTATTCAGTAACTATTGTAACTAAAATAGGAACATACTAAAATTGTAGATTTTAGATTTAATTATGAATTTCATCATTTTCATAATTATTCAAAATACGTATAGGTAAATCAGTAACTTTTTAAGAACGTTCCGGCCAATATAGGTTATTTCCTAGTCCATTTAGTCCAAATTTATATTTTATGCTGAAATAAGACCGTAAATCTAAAATCTACAACTTTAGAAAGTATCAATAGTTACTGAATACGGGGTATTTTGATAATATGCGTGTTGTATAGAAAGACCATAGGAAGAAGATTTCTGCCTAAGTAGACTTTCTCAGTCAATTTTCATGTATAAATAATTAATTCATTTAACTGTTTCTTCCGTTCATGGTTTTTGGTTCCGTTGTTCAGTTTGTGTAATATGAATTCAAATTCAAAGTAGGTACCTATTTAACTTGAATTAAATCGTTTGTTTATCATTATTTAGCTAATTAGATATACATTGTTTCAAATAATTTTCACATTTATTATGATTTAAAACCTTATATTTGGGAGGTTTAGTAACCTTATATTTGAGGTTCCTTATTTACATTGCAAGGCTTTTGACTGCGTCAGATGGTGTAAGCTGTGGATGGTGTTGGATGAGATGGGAGTCCCTAAGCATCTTATACATACATATTCTAAAAAAATGTATGCTAATAGTTCTGCCTCAATAAGATTTAATAATGCCTTGTCCGCTGGCTTCACAGTCCAGGGATGTATACTGTACCCTGCTGTCTTTAACACCAACGGAGAGTATATAATGAGGAGAGCTCTGGATGGTTGGGAGGCCGGTTTCAGTATTGGTGGCAAGTAAATCTCCAACTTACGCTTTGCAAACGACACAATTCTGGTAGCCACGAACGAGACTGACATGAAACAACTCTTTGATCGTGTTGTAAGGAAAAGTCTTATCTCTCGGTCTGAGCATAAACCAATGCAAAACCAAACTGATCGTTATTGATAGAGCATGTAAACTTCCCCCAATAAACTCTCTAAACCATCTTTAAATAGTACATGACTTCATATATCTGGGTTTCAACATATGTGACACTGGTGGTTGTGAAATGGAAGTGAAAAGACGCATCGCCATGGCAAATGGAGCACTGGGAAAGTTCGCAAGAGTGTGGATCTGATATTCTCAATGTTCAGGGCTCTGATATTCTCAATGTTCCTGTATGGTGTGGAAACATAGACTTTGAGGAAGTCACAGCGAAAGAGGATCGATGCATTAAAAACGTTCGGGTAAACTAAAAAACAAGAGGCAAAATAATACCTCACATATTTCAGCAATGAGTTTCTCCAATGTAGTGCCTTTTTAGGCGAAGGGAGACTGGTGTCTGGGAATGCACGCACGTGTTCTGCTTCATTTTTAAATTTAATGTACGCCCGCATGCCTTTCGCTATTTACTCTTCATTGTGGGATTCGCCGTGATGGTCTGAATGAATGAATGAATGAACAAAAACTTATATTACGTGACGTATTTAATGTAATAATTACAAGTGATATCTAATTATATTTTCGCGCATAGTATTGTAATAGTTGAACAAATTATTTATAGTAAACTAGTGGGCCCGGGCAGACGTTGTACTGCCACAGATTCCATTTAGGGAAGTGAAAATATGTGGTGATATATATTTTTGGATGAGAAATCTTTTTTTTTAGATCTCGATAATAACCCGACCTATCGGGACCAAAACTTTCAATTCGAAACCAAACATACACATTTAGAAAATTTCATTGAAATCGGTTGGTCAGTTTCGGAGATTAGCGTCTACGAACATCGTGATTCGAGATTTTTAAATATTAAGATTTCGATGTATAAAATTCATATGCTGTCCTGACAGTTGTATCCTAGTAAAGTTATAGTTTGACAGATATTGGAGTTAAAAATAATATAATAGGATCGTCATGATTGAGCCACAAATATTCTCATCCTCAATCTGTCAATAGCAGAACTGGAATAACCGTTATAATAAATTGAGCCACACAATAAATATTTTTTATTTTCATTTATAAATTATAAACAAAGAAAATATTTTATATTTATTTGAGGTTATTGGATAGTTTTGATTAAATTTTTAAACCAAGGTAATGATTGCCTATTTTTTTTAAATTGAAATAAGGACCGTGGACGAGCTGTTTCGAGCCGCTTGAGATAGATATATAATACTCTGAAGTTATTGTCAACGTTGAGGTGACATGACACGATACTAGAAAAAGTTCATAATAAAGTAGCAAAAATAATGCCGAGCTTTTTTACGCAAAATTTGCCGAAAGTCGGTTGTAAATTATGTTGGAAATAATCATTTAAAAGCATAACCTCAAATTTATTATGTCAGGTAGGGAACCGTTAGAGTTGTGATAGGAAGTTGAGTGAGGGTAGGGTAGAGAGAGGTATATTCCTGTTTATGATTTCCCCCAATAGAAAAACCAACAAAGTTTTGCCTCTTTTCTGTCTTAATATTATTATGAAACTTCTGGATACTGTAACATCTCATAAATTACCTTTGCGAAGCCGAAATTTGCGCTACGTCATGGAAAAATATGTATAAAATTATGTTGAATTTCATCCGCCCGGTGGAACACCTTCATAATAATAATTAATATGGGTTACTTTTGAGAAAAAACAGATTATTAGTCAGTACATATTATAATACATTTATATTTCCAAGACACAAACCGTGCGCTAAGTCTGTTGGTTAGAAAAGTAACAGACAGATGGCGGCACTGTAGAGTGATTATTCCAAGCGGTTTAAATTCATCAACACGATTTATTATTCGATATTCCGGATTTAGTATCTAAATGACTTTTTAAATCGAAATGATTATTTCTTATAGCAAAATATTAATCCGCACACACCTCAAGGCATTAACTTTCATTTTACTTATAATTAATCCTTCTTCATCTTGCATTCTCTCTTTATGTCCTCATTTTTTTTTCTATCATATATTGTTCTATTATATACTCTTCTTAGTGATCTCAATCCACAGCATTTATTCTACTTTCATGCGTCTTTTGCCACGTCCATGTTTCACTGGCCTATGTCAAAGCAGGCACTACAATTGCTTTATGTACGGCAATTTTCGCTTCCTTTGAGATGCTTGGATCGGACATTACTGGTCTGAATGTTCCGTTTATTTTATTACCTGCCATAACTCTTCTTTCAATATCTTTATCAGCTCTTCCATTCCGTTCAAACATTCTCCCCAAGTATACATATTCTTCAACTTGTTCTAGCCATTCGTTTTCTATTTTTATCACACATGCAGTAAAACTTTCAGTTTTTTCGAATACCAATATCTTAGACTTACTAACATTCATTTTCAGTCTGTTCTGCAGGCATCTTTTAAACATTTTGTTCACTAAATACTGTGACTCACTGCTGATTGCTGAATGTGTATTTTTCACTAAATACACATTAAGCAATCACCACTTTGTCATCTGCATACATCAAATCACGTACGTTCAGAGTATTTATTTTCATTCTTTAATGTTCTTACGCAGTGAATGTACAGATTGAACTGCCATGGGGATTATACGCAGCCTTGCTTCACCCCTTTATTAATAGGGAACTATGTTGTCAACGCGCCGTTAACACGGACACAGGCTCTACTATTTTCATACGTCGCCACGGCACGTATTAGTTTGCTCTTCACTCCATATATTGATAGGATATCACACAATTTTTCTCTATACACTTTATGTCTATGAACGCTCAGAAAAGTTTCTGTTTTTTATGCAGAACTTTTTCTGTAGTCCCTTTATTTTAGTCTCACTCAGGCATAGCACATCAATTTCTTTTTGGATAACAATTTCACACAACTCATTCATCATTTCCATACCTCTTCTCACATTCCACACTCCAAATCTACATTCCGTTCTCTTCTTGTTGCCTACCCTTTGAACACAAGCAAGACAGGTGCGGACCTCATCTATACTGTAATAAATATCAATATGTACCTATTGTGCTGGTCACAATGTTTCGCAAACGTTTAGTATAGTTATCACCTTTTAACTCCACAGAAGGTTTAATTTACCATTTTCCTTCAAAATTCTCTTCTGTGATTATATTATTGAAAGTTCTTATTGTTTCTTGAAATACTGAGAAGTTTTCTGTTAAAAAATGAATGTTTGAATAAATATACCTTATTAATTACACATATTATTTGTACAAAAACTCTTTCTTAATTTACATTTAAAAACCATTTCGGTTTTCAAGTGGCGCGAACCTCAATTTTACACTCCTAGTATTAAAATATTTGACTAACCCGGTTCAAATCAATGGCTGTTCAAATCTTTGGTGTGCAATCGGAAAAAATGAAAGATTTCAATGGACCATGGCTCCTGGTTTCAATGTGTTCGTATCAGCTACTTTTCACGATCATTTTTGCTGCTTGAGTAAAATCCAGTCGAATAATGAGTAAAACGTAAGGAAGCCTTATGAATGGAACTGTTCCACTAAATTGTGCACTATAATATTATGCTCACGTTTAGTATTTTTGAATCTTTTAGTCACTATTCAAGATACCTACACAGATTTTATGTAAAATTACGTGAATCGTTATATTTGTTGAGAATGAAAAACACTTTATTTACGATTTAAAACACCGATGGCAATGACATCCTGCGAGAACAGTATCCAGAATTTAGCAATCTTAGCTGAATTAAATTTATGGACAATTAAAAATTAAATTGATTCAAAAACAAAGGTTTTGACGTACACTTTCATTGCTTTCATTTTGATTATTTATTTTTTCATTATTATTACTCCTCACTACTCCAAGGGGATGTAGTGGGGAGTTATGAATTCGCAATTTTTAAGGTATTCTGAAATTGTGCTATGTACGGAGTGTTTATTTTATTTTATCGATTGTAATCTAAAGTGCTCATTCGATTCTTTTCATAATAATAAATTGAATTGTTCGGAGCTAACAGAAAATATACAAAATATTTTCGATTCCTTGAAATAGAGCTCGTATTTTTACTTACAGATTCCACATTCGATTTTCTTATTTGACATTTTAAAGATTTTTAAACAAAAAAGGTTCAAAGGTTGATTTTTTTAAAATGATTACTTGAACATACGTCCGAATACGTAGTATTGTCACGTCGAACCTCCAGACTTGAAGTGAATAGTATGTCACGTACCCTTTAAGAAGAATTATCCATGATCTTCATGGAATTTCGCTGATTTTAAGAAAAGGTCCATCCATATTAGGTTTCTGAATTCAGAGAACGTTTCAGTAATGGCATCCAACTTAGATTAACTTCATTACATTGGGGCGTTACTATACATTACTTTAAAATTGTACCTATGTAAGTGGATTTTTGAACAACATATTTATTTTACTCATCGTGTATTTACTCTCTCAAACTCTTATTATTTTTATAAAAACGAGTGGGTTGTGGCCAACACTAAACTCTCCACACCATAGAAAGCGTTTATTTTTCTTCTTCAAATATTGACAATCTCAATATGGTAAAATATGCTTATGTTATATGAAATATTATATTCATTCTAAATTTTACTACCAGGAATATAAATTTTCTAACGATAGTATATTTTTATATTAAGATAGACAAACTATTAATGCAGTATGGTGAAGAATGCTTATGTTGTATGAAATATTTTAATAAAAGCAGATAAATTTTGTTTAGAACACGAGAGCATTTTGAAAATTTTGACACATGATATCATATGAAGTAATTTTATGTTATTCATGGAAAGCTAATCAGTTCTTTGTTCAAGCTCTTTACATTATAACATGAAATCAAATTACTGCACTTTTCCATTCATAAGAAATTTATCTTATTATATACATTTTTATTCATTCTAAATTTTACTACCAGGAATATAAATTTTCTAACGATAGTATATTTTTATGTTAAGATATACTAACTATTAATGCAGTATGGTGAAGAATGCTTGTGTTGTATGAAATATTTTAATAAAAGCAGATAAATTTTGTTTCAAAGAGCGTTAGAGCATTTTGACAATTTTGACACGTGATATCATATGAAGAAATTTTATGATATCTATGAAAAGCTTATCAGTTCTAAGTTCGAACTATTAATATTCTTATATCAATATGAAATCAAAGAACTGAACATTGCCAAACATAAAAAAATTCTTTTGTTACATATAAGTTTTGTACAAAAATCCATTAAATAAAATACAATTTTTGATACCGTTGAATATTTTTCTTTTAACATTGACCAACTTTGAATACAATTTCATGAAGATTCTTGGTGTTGTATAAATAGTTGAAACCATATTAAAATATCTCTAATTTCCAGGTCGTGAGAGCATTTTTTCAGTTTTAATAGATGAAATCATAAAGAAACATTGAGAAAAAATGAACCGTTGTCTATGGAAAACTAATCAGCTCTAAGTTTATGGACTTAACACATATGATATCAATAAAGTCAATCGGACTTATAGTTTGGGCTGCAGAGAGGACACAAAAAAATAACAACGTAAATGTATAATTCATAGAGAAGAAATCAAAAGTTGTCTATGGAAAACTAATCAGCTCTAAGTCTTTGCACTTTACACATATGATGTTATTATAAAGTCGATCGGACTTATAGTTTGGGCTGTAGAGAGGACACAAAAAAGATAAATGCTACGGCGTACGGCGTATACGCCATACACACAAACACATCACGACGAAACTCATAGTGCGCATTCTCTACATGATACCCATTGAGAAATTGATGTAAAAAAATACGCTTAAATTTTGCGAAATCGTGACTCTCCCCTATTCCATAGTGTGGAGAGTAAAAAGTATGTCAAAATATCGAGAAATGATTTAAAGCTGGCATAACAAAAGATATTAATTAAATCATCAGGTATAGTGTTCCTTTCCTTACATTCATGATACATTACAAAAACAAATTTCGAATTATAAAAACATTTTTATCCATTCTTATCCGTTCTCTGCACCATATTTATCTATAAAATGCCAAATGCTCTCATGCTCTGTAAAATAAAGTTTACTAATTTTTGTTCTAGTTCAAGTTAACAATATAAAAAGTTTGATATAGGTATGGTATTTTCGATATCATATATAGTAAATAAATACATACGTATTTAACTATTTTCACTTTATTATAGAATACAGTATTTTGATATAAAAAAAGGTAGAAGTACAATAGTATATATGAACCGCCAAGTGAGAGGACTATAATCAATTAATAATCGATAAATTCGGAGAGCGCCCTACACTCAACACTCGTTTATAATGTAATCTCACGAAGAATGCCGAACTCCTGAATCATACATCATACTCTATAACTATAGGCTATACTGATTGACTATTGTGAGGCGCAACATCAATATATTTCAAATAGGCTTTATGTAAATACATTGCGGGACCTTTGAATACTAAAAAAAATTACACTAACATCCGCATTCAGAGACAAATATGAGGATTGGCTCATTATTATCTTTTTATTTGATATAATATGATAATCATTGTTGTTCATATCATATTTTAAAAATTGAGGCCTGATGCCTCCTCAATCTTGTTTTAATGTATTCGAACGAGTAACGTTCATACAAGAACCCATTTCTTTAATTTTATTTAACAATGTACTTGGACTTTTTTATGAATACTTTATAACTGAATACCTCGTGCAAGGCATTTTTTATTTGGCGTCATATCATTTTATCCACATAATTTAATCATGTTTTTTTGCATCTTCGCATAGAAATGTGCTGTTGAGCACCTTCGTGTACATATCTTGTTTTATTTAATGATAAATAATTTTTGAATCTCACGTCTAAAGACTGACAATAAGTCCAAATTCGTTGGTCAATATTGTCGTTGGTCGTTGGTCAATAAATAAACATTATTCTCACACTATTATAACTACCCATTAATAACAGTAGTAGGTACATATTATGTAGATCCATTATGTTTGTATTCAATATATATAGAGAGAGAGAGAGAGTGAGTACCTAACTGAACTTACATCAATGCAGAACCATGATTTGATGTAACTTTAGATGGGTTTTCAAGTCTATTCAAACTTTAGTTGTCTTGAAGAGGTTTTGCGGAAGTGTTGGGGCTTTCGAGTTGACCAGATTAATTGGTAAACTAATTCCCTTATAATAATTGTTGATTAATGTAACGTTCGTCTTTATACTTGACCGTAAAGACCATATTATAAGTTTCATAAAATATCTGTAGAATTCATTCATTCGTTTTTATTAAGAGAAAGACTAAACATACACAAATTTTCTGGACTGGATCTACAGCTTGCAGCGCCCGGCGTTCTAATATCATAAGCGTTCCTCTTCCTAACATTCAAATAAATTATTGATGTATATTTTTAATGTATAAATAAATGCAAATACAACTTTATACACTATCGAGACGAAGCCGATATTATGCATATCATTGTTATAGATCGTTTGAAATCCTTGTCAAATATCTAGGTTTGTTAATATCCAGAGAAGAGATGCAAAAAACATATTTCTCATGCAAATCTGACCACTCGATTGATCTATTGGGGGTTTTTATCTGGTGCAAAAAAAAATAATAATAATGTGCGTTTTTCTTAAATTCTTAGATTGTCATTAGCAAACAAATATCACCAAGTATATGATTGTCTCTATCCAGAACAAGTAAACAAAGAATGGAATGTTTTAAGTAAAATATGTTACTTACACAATGAACAGTATACAATCGTTATACTTTAACATGATTATATATCAATTGATTCACAATGATTTAAAGAAAACTGAATGCGCACATAAACTGTCGGACAGCGGAAGGCGAATGAAGCTAGCTACAAAAGAGGGGTATATAATATTATATATACTTAATATTTTTTTAGAACTTTCTCTAACGGTTTGTTCCAGTATCGGCCACATATTAAGCACTGTCCAATTAGAAGAATTTAATCATTGGTGATAAACTCTCCATTAGCACATAATGTAAAAAAAAGGTTAAAAACAATTCAAAAGATAGAGATGCAATAATAAGTACCTGTTTTCTCTTTATGATATCCTCTTTGGATGAAATATGTATCGAAACTTTTAATAAAGATGTTTTATTTACTTATTTATATTGATTTTAGCTGAACATTATTTTTAACGAATAATGGCGGAAGTCTTTTTAAATTTATGGCAGAGAGAAGTTTTTTCTTAGAAACCTCTTTGACGAAGAAATTAAGGCATAAATAAATTACATGTAAGTACTTATTTCCCTCTTCCCAGTGAATGGCATTAATTGGTGATGTAAGGTAAAACAAATTTACATAAAGTAATTGCTATCATGTTTGTTACGTTTCTTGTTCACACATACATTACACATACACATATGTATGTCACTTCGTCCACACGGAAATTCGTGAACTTTCATAAATAAACATGGCGGTTTTCAAATTGAAGATAAAATATCATTTTCATTTTGAGCGTCCGTCCGTCATTAAAGATTAACGCAGTCTTCTTTTATGTAGGTCTCTCATCACTGTGAATCCTCTTTAGATTTGACTTTGAAATTCACCGAAGGTTCAAATGGAGTACTTGAACCATGAGTTCTAATGGCGCAGTATAGACTAAAAAAATAACGTAACTAGAGTTTGGATTTTTTTTTAAATAATAGTATTTATGACCGATTTCGTAGGGAAGAAAGACGCTTTTTATTTTTTTTTGCGCTAATCCATAGATCCAAAATTCCATAGAATAAAACACTACTTTTAATCTCACTGTAAATTTAAAAAAGATTTTTTTATTTCGATTAGGAAACAGAACAGGAATAAAGAAAGAAAAGTATATGATAAATAAAAATAGAAGCATACAACAATCTGTATTTGGTCCTTATCAACTGATAAATATTGACAATATTGCAATATCATATTGAATTTCTTTGATTTGCATTAATTTATTTACTTTTATAGTGATGCGTCCGGATTTGCAGTGACCAAAAGTCGAGCCTGCTTACGCTACGGTCGCTTCTCAATTCGGTACCGACCGCCGCCGTACCACGTGACCGAGCCGGACAAGCCAGACAGCCAATGAGAACGCGAGGCAGACAGCCAATGAGAACCCGCCGGCGATCGTCTTGTACCGGCTCGGCGACGGACCGGTGGTCCGGTTAAGAACAGGCCGTTTTCCGCTCCGTAGTCAGTTAGCAGTCAGCAGTCGTCGGGAATCGTCATTCGCAACCAGAATCAACACATAGCCGCCAGAGAAGAACCAGTCTACACCCACAAGAGGAATACGAACGCTGGCCGCGGCCCGGTGTGCTTTATATCTCGGCCACCTCGTTCACGTTCGCCCTCTCCACTACTGAGGACCCTGGTGCAGGATGGCACACGTCTCGACCAGCTGACACGGAAGATTCCAGGACTCACCGGTTGCACCAAGGGCGGTGCACGCTCCGGAGCCCTGGCCCTGCTGCTGGCCGAGCCTAACCTCCGGCCTTGGCCTCCCTCCTCCGTCATCATCCACGCCAGGTTGACCGTCGCCTGGGACTGAGACGGATGTCTAGTCCCAGCCTCATCATCAACGTCGGACCGTCCACTGCAGACGAGTGGGACGAACCCCAGAGGCACCAGACCTGCGAACCCGTGGCCTGCCCGCTAGACGCCTGCCGCCGCCGCCGCCGCCGCCTGCTGCCGCCGCCGCCTGCTGCCGCCGCCGCCTGCTGCCGCCGCCGCCTGCTGCCGCCGCCGCCTGCTGCCGCCGCCGCCTGCTGCCGCCGCCGCCTGCTGCCGCCGCCGCCGCCCGGCGCCGCCCGCCGCCGCCCGCCGCCTGCTCTAGCCTGGCCGCCACCACCGCTTCGCCGTCTGGCCTGGGCCGTCACCGCTGTCTCAGGCGTGTGAGACGCGCCATCATCATCATCCGACCCATCGCACCGTTTGCGACGTCCCTGGCCAGCATGATGGACATGCAGTAGTGTTAAGTGGCTTTAGTGTATTACTTTGACCTTTCTCATATGTTTATTTGCTGTGCTCAATATGTTTATTTTATGTTTCTTGTCTGCTTCTTCTTCAAATTAATAAATTGCGACACTTCAACATTCACTGGTGTTTCACTGCTCTGCCCCTTTGGTTGTAGGGAACGGCTATGGCCTCATATTACGCCTTGCCATTTCTTTCCCCGCATATCAATAGATTATCTTCAACCGAGGAAGTCTTATTTTAAAATTAAAAACGAGTGGGTTGTGGCCAACACTAAACTCTCCACACCACAAATATTGACAATGAAATATTTTATTCATTCTAAATTTTACTACCAGGAATATAAATTTTCTAACGATAGTATATTTTCATGTTAAGATAGACAAACTATTAATGCCGTATAGTGAAGAATGCTTATGTTGTATGAAATATTTTAAAAAAAGCAGATAAATTTTGATTTAAAGAACGCGAGAGCATTTTCAAAATTTTGACACGTGATATCATATGAAGATTTTTTTGTTATTTATGGAAAGCTAATCAGTTCTATGTTCAAGCTCTTTACATTATAACATGAAATCAAATTACTGAACGTTTCCATACATAGAAATTTATCTAATTTCATTTTTATTCATACTAAATGTTACTATCAGGAATATAAATTTTCTTCCGATAGTATATTTTTATGTTAAGATAGACAAACTATTAATGCAGTATAGTGAAGAATGCTTATGTTGTATGAAATATTTTTAAAAAAGCACATAAATTTTGTTTTAAAGAACGCAAGAGTATTTTCCAAATTTTGACAGGTGATATCATAAGAAGAATTTTTTTGTTATTTATGGAAAGCTAATCAGTTCTATGTTCAAGCTCTTTACATTATAACATGAAATCAAATTACTGAACTTTTCCATACATAGAAATTTATCTAATTACATTTTTATTCATACTAAATGTTACTACCAGGAATATAAATTTTCTTCCGATAGTATATTTTTATGTTAAGATAAACAAACTATTAATGCAGTATAGTGAAGAATGCTTATGTTGTATGAAATATTTTAAAAAAAGCAGATAAATTTTGATTTAAAGAACGCGAGAGCTTTTTCAAAATTTTGACACGTGATATCATATGAAGATTTTTTTGTTATTTATGGAAAGCTAATCAGTTCTATGTTCAAGCTCTTTACATTATAACATGAAATCAAATTACTGAACGTTTCCATACATAGAAATTTATCTAATTACATTTTTATTCATACTAAATGTTACTATCAGGAATATAAATTTTCTTCCGATAGTATATTTTTATGTTAAGATAGACAAACTATTAATGCAGTATAGGGAAGAATGCTTATGTTGTATGAAATATTTTAAAAAAAGCAGATAAATTTTGTTCTAAAGAACGCGAGAGCATTTTCCAAATTTGGAGAGGTGATATCATATGAAGAATTTTTTTGTTATTTATGGAAAGCTAATCAGTTCTATGTTCAAGCTCTTTACATTATAACATGAAATCAAATTACTGAACTTTTCCATACATAGAAATTTATCTAATTACATTTTTATTCATACTAAATGTTACTACCAGGAATATAAATTTTCTTCCGATAGTATATTTTTATGTTAAGATAAACAAACTATTAATGCAGTATAGTGAAGAATGCTTATGTTGTATGAAATATTTTAAAAAAAGCAGATAAATTTTGATTTAAAGAACGCGAGAGCATTTTCAAAATTTTGACACGTGATATCATATGAAGATTTTTTTGTTATTTATGGAAAGCTAATCAGTTCTATGTTCAAGCTCTTTACATTATAACATGAAATCAAATTACTGAACGTTTCCATACATAGAAATTTATCTAATTACATTTTTATTCATACTAAATGTTACTATCAGGAATATAAATTTTCTTCCGATAGTATATTTTTATGTTAAGATAGACAAACTATTAATGCAGTATAGTGAAGAATGCTTATGTTGTATGAAATATTTTTAAAAAAGCAGATAAATTTTGATTTAAAGAACGCGAGAGCATTTTCAAAATTTTGACACGTGATATCATATGAAGATTTTTTTGTTATTTATGGAAAGCTAATCAGTTCTATGTTCAAGCTCTTTACATTATAACATGAAATCAAATTACTGAACGTTTCCATACATAGAAATTTATCTAATTACATTTTTATTCATACTAAATGTTACTATCAGGAATATAAATTTTCTTCCGATAGTATATTTTTATGTTAAGATAAACAAACTATTAATGCAGTATAGTGAAGAATCCTTATGTTGTATGAAATATTTTAAAAAAAGCAGATAAATTTTGTTCTAAAGAACGCGAGAGCATTTTCCAAATTTTGACAGGTGATATCATATGAATATTTTTTTTGTTGTTTATGGAAAGCTAATCAGTTCTATGTTCAAGCTTTTTACATTATAACATGAAATCAAATTACTGAACTTTTCCATACATAGAAATTTATCTAATTACATTTTTATTCATACTAAACGTTACTATCAGGAATATAAATTTTCTTCCGATAGTATATTTTTATGTTAAGATAAACAAACTATTAATGCAGTATAGTGAAGAATGCTTATGTTGTATGAAATATTTAAAAAAAAGCAGATAAATTTTGTTCTAAAGAACGCGAGAGCATTTTCCAAATTTTGACAGGTGATATCATATGAAGATTTTTTTTGTTATTTATGGAAAGCTAATCAGTTCTATGTTCAAGCTCTTTACATTATAACATGAAATCAAATTACTGAACTTTTCCATACATAGAAATTTATCTTATTACATTTTTATTCATACTAAATGTTACTATCAGGAATATAAATTTTCTTCCGATAGTATATTTTTATGTTAAGATAGACAAACTATTAATGCAGTATAGTGAAGAATGCTTATGTTGTATGAAATATTTTTAAAAAAGCAGATAAATTTTGTTCTAAAGAACGCGAGAGCATTTTCCAAATTTTGACAGGTGATATCATATGAAGATTTTTTTTGTTATTTATGGAAAGCTAATCAGTTCTATGTTCAAGCTCTTTACATTATAACATGAAATCAAATTACTGAACTTTTCCATACATAGAAATTTATCTTATTACATTTTTATTCATACTAAATGTTACTATCAGGAATATAAATTTTCTTCCGATAGTATATTTTTATGTTAAGATAAACAAACTATTAATGCAGTATAGTGAAGAATGCTTATGTTGTATGAAATATTTTAAAAAAAGCAGATAAATTTTGTTCTAAAGAACGCGAGAGCATTTTCCAAATTTTGACAGGTGATATCATATGAAGATTTTTTTTGTTATTTATGGAAAGCTAATCAGTTCTATGTTTAAGCTCTTTACATTATAACATGAAATCAAATTACTGAACTTTTCCATACATAGAAATTTATCTAATTACATTTTTATTCATACTAAATGTTACTATCAGGAATATAAATTTTCTTCCGATAGTATATTTTTATGTTAAGATAGACAAACTATTAATGGAGTATAGGGAAGAATGCTTATGTTGTATGAAATATTTTAAAAAAAGCAGATAAATTTTGTTCTAAAGAACGCGAGAGCATTTTCCAAATTTTGACAGGTGATATCATATGAAGTTTTTTTTTGTTATTTATGGAAAGCTAATCAGTTCTATGTTCAAGCTCTTTACATTATAACATGAAATCAAATTACTGAACGTTTCCATAAATAGAAATTTATCTAATTACATTTTTATTCATACTAAATGTTACTAACAGGATTATAAATTTTCTTCCGATAGTATATTTTTATGTTAAGATAGACAAACTATTAATGCAGTATAGTGAAGACTGCTTATGTTGTATGAAATATTTTAAAAAAAGCAGATAAATTTTGTTTCAAAGAGCGTTAGAGCATTTTGACAATGTTGACACGTGATATCATATGAAGAAATTTTATGATATCTATGAAAAGCTAATCAGTTCTAAGTTCAAGCTATTAATATTCTTATATCAATATGAAATCAATGAACTGAACATTGCCAAATATAAAAAAATTCTCTTGTTACATATAAGTTTCATACAAATATCCATTAAATAAAATATAATTTTTGAAACCGTTGAATATTTTTCTTTTAACATTGACCAACTTTGAATACAATTTTATGAAGATTCTTGGTGTTGTATAAATAGTTGAAACCAAATTAAAATATCTCTAATTTCCAGGTCGTGAGAGCATTTTTTCAGTTTTAATAGATGAAATCATAAAGAAACATTGGGAAAAAATGAACCGTTGTCTATGGAAAACTAATCAGCTCTAAGTTTATGGACTTAACACATGTGATATCAATATGAAGTCAATCGGACTTATAGTTTGGGCTGCAGAGAGGACACAAAAAAAAAACAACGTAAATGATGAATTCATAGAGAAGAAATCAAAAGTTGTCTATGGAAAACTAATCAGCTCTAGGTCTTTGCACTTTACACATATGATGTTAATATGAAGTCGATCAGACTTATAGTTTGGGCTGTAGAGAGGACACAAAAAAGATAAATGCTACGGCGTACGGCGTACGGCGTACAGCGTATACGCCATACACACAAACACATCACGACGAAACTCATAGTGTGCATTCTCTACATGATACCCATTGAGAAATTGATGTAAAAAAAATACGCTTAAATTTTGCGAAATCATGACTCTCCCCTATTCCATAGTGTGGAGAGTAAAAATATTGAAGTATGAAATTATCTTTTTGAACGTAGTTAAAAATCTATTAAAAGCAAATCGACTGAAACACTTTAAAAAAATTCAAATGTATAAATGATTCAATTTTCACATTTCTTCTAAATCTGTTCTTTTGTGCGTTTCACATTCTCGTCCTCGCCGTCTAAATTAAATTCAATTCGTTCATCCTCATTTTAATCGCTACTTTCCCCTTTTCTGGCTTTCTTAGCTCATTTCTTATCCTGCCATTCAACGTAATCCCTAATATCTTTCCCACCAGACTTGTCCAACCTTTTTTGATAAACGCTAAACGAAGATGACTATTCTACGTGAGTTTTTGTGTACAACGATATTTAATGTTGTTCGATTCAACGAATCATTTTGCGAATGCAACGTTCATGATATAAAAAAAATATTGAAACATTAATAGATATGGTAAATATTTTTACTAAGGTGAAGGCGATTACATAGTGCAAATTCATTAATAAAAATAATGACATACGTATCTTTGTTTTGATTTGATTTGTTGCGAATAAAAATAACATGGCGTGATGGTATGTATGTATACATACATATACATACTTACCATCACCCTATGTCTCTCACGGGGTAGGCAGAGAGAACCGAACACCACCTATTAGTTTGAAGGTAGTTTCAAATACGCTGCATCAAAATGCAGGAATGACTTGCCTCCACTGCTAAAAGCAGTAGAAAAAATTCATATTTTTAAGGAGAATTGTCGAGCTATGCTTCTGGCCTCGCAATCATAGTGTGAAGCATGTAAGAATTAGTGTTTTTATGTGTGTGGGTGTGTATATATGTATGTGAGTGTATGTATACTTATGTATGTGTATATATTTAAATTTGTGTATGTTTTGGAGCAATAGGATCATGCTGAAAATCAGCTGCTGGGGGGCATGTCTTCCTGCAAAACCGCTGAGCATGGTCTTTTTGAGTCAAAGGTTGTTTTTCTTTTCATTTGTTGATGTATGTCTTTGTATTTGTATGTAAAGTACTTTTTGTTTCAATAAATGTTTATTTATTTCTATCTTGACACACATCCATCGTTTCGTCGACATTCATACATCTTCTTATACATGTTCGTCTGTTGTTCACGCTTCTTACATTTCCTGAAAATACCGTTCACATGGACGTGCCATCACTTTCTTGGGTGCCCCCAACCTCTCATTCCATTCCTGTCCGCAATGAATATTTTTTTCGTCAGGCGTTCCTCATTCAATCTCCCCATGTGGCCATACCATCTCAATGTGTTCTCTTTCATTTTATTAATGACAGAAAATTTTGTTATGACCATTTTTAAAATACTTTTTATTTTTGAATAAATTTTTAAAATAAAATAATTAGAATTTTCTTCACGAAAAAATATGACACGTCACAGATTCATTGATACAAATTATTTGTTCGTGTTTAATGCATTAAAAGGTAATAAGTGTTTTTTCATATTTTTGTACGTCTCGTTTGTCTAAGGTCATAGTTGTTAACAAGGGCTTTAACATTAATTCGAATAAATCTTCACTATCTTCCTTATGCATTCAATCTAATCGTATACAATCATCTTGTTTCATGGTCTTTTATGTGATCTCATTAAATTATACAAAATGTACAATAATAAATAAAAAAAAATACTATGGTGGACAATAGGCCATTAATAGTTCTGATGAATAACTGCCGACGTTAGTTACATAAATTCACCTGAAATGATAGAAAATAAAAATAATAAGAAATGAAATAAAATCGTTATATTATGTGAAAAATGTATATTTGATCTACAATTTCGATACATAAAATCTTATAGAATTGTTATTTGTTTATTTATTTATTTTTTATTTAGAAAACAAACAGGATACAATGTTATAAGGATAAATACAATATGAAGTTAGTATTAAGATCCTTGTTTACCTAGGACATACGGATATACAATAAATTTAATTGTTATAAAATATACATAACAAGTAAGTAAAAAAAATGAGGACACCCTTTTCAAAGTTTTCCTCGCGTTAAAATGAAGAATTAATGAAGTTAAAGAAAACTGAAATAGATCTAAGACCGATATAAATAACGCCTGATAATACGCAATATGTATAGCGGTCACAGTTCGAAATACAAGATTATTCAATTTTATTAAAATATGAAATGAATCAAGCTGTAAACAGTTTAACGTGCATCATCATCGGGAATACACAGATTTTGAAAGTTACAGAGCTCTATCTGAAAATTAATTAAAAATCTATTGCAAAATTTCAGTACAGACAGACAAGTGTAGTTAATTAAACTTGTGTTAAAATACGTAAGTATGTAAATATTAACAGTCTTACTAATAAATGTGTTGTAAAAGTTACACGACGCTGTCAGAGGTAGTTTAACGGTGTTTTATGACAAATTTCATCTATCACAAATCAAATTTTATTTTGATATGGATGGTTATATTGTTATATCTTGGAATAATATGACGAAACCTCTACAAATTATTAGGTATATTCTCAATAGTTGTGCATTTTAGGAGCGAAAAGTTGTCAAAAAATATGTTTTTTTATATTTTTTTTGTATTCGTATGATGAAATTATTCGTTATATTCCTATTTTGAAATGTTGAAAACATATGGAAGTTTTAACTACGATAAACGTCAAAATTATAATGGAAGATGGCGGCTGGCGGAACTGCGCATGCGCGAGTGAGAGATTACAACGTTGTCGGATTATTTTTTTGTTGTACGCTTGTTGCAACTACCCAGTCTTTATACAGCGTTTATTAGTAAGATTTTCAAACTAAAACACTAGTCAACGAGTGTGCAGTAGATTTTTATTAGTAAGACTGTAAGTATGTAGATTACCTAATTGAAAATTAACATTATACTGTAATATGAAACTTTTATTCATCGATAAATTAAATAGATAATTGAAAAAAGCGAGATACCTATATTTGATAAAAAATAAAACAAACAATAGTTTTACATAACATATTGTATAGCTGTTAAGTTACCGAATAAATAAAAATAAAAAATAAAATAAAATAATAGGTATCTTTTGCGATTTACATATTCTTATGTAGGCCTTCGTGGCTCTTCGAGCCTTAGTGATAGTTGGTTAGGTATTTGAATGTTGATCCAAAGGTCAATTGGGTTTTCAGTCTGGATCTGTGAGATTCTGTGCAAGTATCCAGAATATGGCAATTTGTTATTGGGTGCCCGAGAAGCAATATATGAAAAAAAAAATGTTTTAGTAAAAGATGTTTGCCGACAATTAATGGAGTCCTGAGTCTATTTGTAGAACACTGAATTCGTTGGACTAAAAGCTTGTTTAATTTTTTGACTGCTATTGAATTATCGCGGGTAAGGCATTTATCGGAGCGAGCGATAATCGGATCGGGTTTATTTTTAAAATTACTTTGTTACAAGAATTAAATTTGTATGGTATAAAAATGAATTTTAGTGCAATATTTTTTAATCTATATATTTATAGGTGAAGCGAAAACTTTGGCCCCTTTTTGAAGGAAACTGCGCGCACGGAGGAATTTAAGATTTGGTATAGTTAAAGTTTATATGGAGAAATAGTGCAGAAAGTTAAACTTTATATGGAGAAAGAGTGCAGAAAGTTAAAGTTTATATGGAAAAGGAGTGCAGCTAATTTTGCCCTCAAAAAAAGAAATCAAAACATAAGAGCTCATTTTTTTCAAGATAAATACAAAATACATCGCAGTAGTAAACAGTAAACAGTAAACATCTTGAATGTTTTTTTCCACCATTTTGAGGGTTATATTTTTCTACTTTTTTAAAAGTAACAATGTGGTAATCCCTCGTAACAGAGTTGTTTTCCCTACAAACTTAACGTGACCCAGACACCAGTGCAGTACATTCAGAGTATTTTAAATTGATATTCTCTTATAAATCAATATAAATTAGGGGAGACACAACAAATTTATAAATTACGTGTTTAAAAAAAATATATTAAAAAAAAATTGTTATATTTTTATAAACCTTGTTGAGTTTGTAGGAAAAACAACTCTGATACGAGGAATTACCACATTGTTACTTTAAAAAAAGTGGAAAATTAGATTCAAGATTATTATTATTGTTTACAATAAATGTTAAACAATGAGGTTTTGAAGTACCTACTTAATTATAAAAGATATTTTTCCTTGTGGGACAAAATTATCTGCACTTAATTTGAGATCGACTCATATTTGTTACAAATACAATAAATTAAATAAAAAATATTTCACGTCAAACCATTGATTGTTTACTTTCATTGTTGGCATCAAGTAATACAGTGTCACTGTTTCGAGATGCATTGCCCCCGGCACAGGTTTTTTGCCTAGAAGGGCATTGCAGATTCAATACATCAATGTTTGTATGAATAAATAAATAAAAATAAATACTGCCAACGTCAAAAACATAGTCCGAATGCAGAGTCCGACCTAAATACTAAATTCTAAATACCAACCATGTTTTTATTGCACAGTAGCTCATTTAAATTAGGAGATCACGTGGCTTCCTAACTGGAGGATGCTAAGAAGTTTTTGTATGAGAATTGCATTGCAGAGACATATCTAAATACTTAGCGTGCGCGTCGACGTAAACTAACATTTACAAACTGTCAAAAAGTAAGGTTGATAGCGAGGAACCTTACGATTGATTTAATACTAAAATGTGAGTTGTTTTCGATGGATGATGATTAAAGCGACTTCGACAAATGTGTATTTGGTAATTTTGTCAAATCAAATATCAAACAGAGTATTCAGTGATCCATACGAGATGCCGAAAATTCGCTGGAATTTCAGAAAAATCGTGACATCGAGCTGTCAGTGTGAAGTTGGTTACATATGTTCACATGTGTTTGTGTTGTTATAGCAAAAAAATACATTTTAAACGTCAGTCTAAACCCATAGAAAGCTATCTATCTCTTTTCTTCATACACAATTTTATGAAATTCTACGCCATCGACCTTAAGTTTGGCGTAGTATTTAGTATTTAGTTAGTGATGTCTCTGCAATGCAATTGCTAACTTAAGAATATTAAATACTTCAGTGAGGTTAGGAGTTAATATTTACCTAGGACTGTGCATTCGGGTCCTAATGTCAAATTCGGTTGTTTTAAATTGAAATTCATACAATTTTAAAGAAAAATACAGAAGTCACTGAGAAAAAATATACCTATGTAAATGACACAAACAATTAGGTAAACTTTGCAATATGTGGATAGAAAACTTTGATCTCCTTGATGAATTCATAATGTTTTTTTAACATAGATCAGGTCGAATTTTGATCTCTTACGAAGAAATATCTTCTTGATTGAATATTTTTACAGTGCTGGCAGACAAAACTGTTAATTTCGACACAGTTATAAAAATAATTAGGTAATCAAAATACGTTTTGTATTTACCTACTAGAGACGATTTGAATACATTTAAGACTTTTCTTAAATTTTTTAATTTTGTCAATGCTGACGGTGTTGAATATGTAGAATTCCATAATAATGGGTATTTTAAATCAAACAAATGATTTTGTCTACATATATATTTTTTCCTGAATCCAGGACGACTGTTTCAGCTTATTAGGCCCTTACCAACTGGTCTTACTTTTCTTAAAACTCTACAAAGAATTATCCATTTAAAACTAATTTCAATCAACTTAAAATTGACTTTAATTTATTTAAAATCTAATCAATCTGTCGAAAAAAGTCAAGAATCAATGAAAGATACTCTTATAAGTAGTTGGTGTATATGTAAGTATGCATTTACATGTGTTTATTTCTCAAACGACTAAATTTTCCTTTCTTATCGTAATCACGAATATGTTGTGTACAGAAAAAGAAATGCTTTGACGAAATGTGAATTTGGAAACATTTATCTGTGCCATAAAACATAATGTCTAAATATTTGCGCATTTTCTCCGAAAAATACATTTGCGGAGATTCAGCAATTTTTAGTGACGTCAAATCAAATTCCGCAGTAAAAAATAATGTTATTCAGATTGTAGTAGGTACATAATAATATATAGAGGGGGATCAAGAATCTAAGAAAAATTTATTGCAGAATTTTAACACAGAATGAACATACATTTTAAAATTTAACATAATGGTATTCAGATTCTTCAGCTGTTTTTTTTTATTTCCTCGTTAAAACTTAACTACAATGATGGATCGATTATCTGTTTTTATTAATCAATTAGTTTCGTTTTGCCAATTTCCAATTTGTTATTTCACTTTCAATATAATAATATTTTTTTTGTAATTTGTAGTTAATTTGTTGCCGCAATATGTAAGTTTGTTTTCTTTAAAAACAATCTATTAACTGACATAAATTTTAAATACATTCGGTATTCTGATTGAAAATGTTTTTGTTGGAGTCGAAGGTTTGAATTTTTATAATGTTGATTTTTACTAACAGTTTTACTAATAAAAATTACTGCACGCCCGTTGGCCAGTGTTTTAGTTACACACCGTGTAAAGCCCGTGCAGCGATTATTTGAAAATCTTACTAATAAACGCTGTATAACGACTGGGTAGTAACAACAACTTAACAAGCATACAGCAAAAAATAATCCGACAACGTTGTTATTTCGCACTCGCGCATGCGCAGAGCCGCCAGCCGCTACCCGCCAATATAATTTTGACGTTTTTCGTAGGTAATATTTTTATATTTTTTCACATTTCAAAATAGGAATATGGAAAATATAACGAATAATTATTACATCATACGAATTTCCAAGCGAACACTATTGTAGATATTATAAAAGAGCAAATTTTTTGACAACTTTTCGCTCCCAAAATCCACAACTATCGAGAATATAATTATTTTCTAAAGGATTTGTCATATTATTCCAAGATATAACAATATAAACACGCATATGAAAGTAAAATTTGATTTTTTATAGGTGAAATTTGTCTTAAAACACCGATAAACTACCTAGAACAGGCGTGCAATCGTTGTGTAAAATTTGCATGAGAGATACACAGTCGTTGACCAACGGTTTATTGGTAACGGGTGTTAAAAGGTCGTGTAACTTTAACAACACGTTTATTAGTAAGACAAGAATACAAAATTGTATCATACAATGTTTGTTTAAATATTTATAAAATTTATTAAATCTTCAAAATTTTGTTTCGTTCATAAAACTGAGCATTTATAGGTCAAGATCATAAGCAAGCTTTCATTAATCTATCTTCGTATGTTCTAATAAAAGCGGTATTACGTTCGCTATTTTTTTATCCTTTTACTCGAACGATGTAGTATAGCTAGCTATGGACGACAACAAATCAAAACGGATCCGCATTGACAAAATAATCCGCAAATTATAACGAAAGTAGCTCGGTATCTAATCGTTGGTATCTCTGTCAGAAGATTTTCGAGTAAATGCGTTGCGCTTTTTTCCAACACGCCTCCGAGCTTTGACCCGGGACTTGATTAACTGGCACATCGTGCGTATGGCCCCGCAGATCGGGCTGTATACTGGAGCCCATTGTGTTGCTGAACACGTCCCAGCAATTGTAACAGAGTGGATGATGGATGGGACTACAAGGTCTTCGTTTAAATCTCCTAGACGATCCTTCCACCCTAATACCACTACTGCATGTTCGCCTCTTGTTATCAACACCTAATTCCTTCCTAACTTGATAGTATTTTAATCTTATTTTGGAAATACATTATTATATGTGAAAAACTCAGTATCGACTCAGAAATGTAAATTATTGAGTAAACCATACCACCATTGTAACAAGATAATGATATTTTAAAATAAAAGTAAATAATTTGAAACTTATTATGTTACGCGACGTCCTACGTAGGCGATTCAAAGCGAATGCGAAGCGGCGCGAAATAACAAACAGTCGGTAACTATGGAAGTGTCCTACGTTACCGACCGCGAGTATTTTTCGACGCGGCGCGGCGCGATGCGAAGCGAACGCGATTAGTTGGTTTGATATTTTCGCGCGAATTGAAAGCGGTGCCATTGTTTTTTGACATGTCAGAAATATAAATTTTAATTTCTGTCCATGAACGTCCCATATTATGGGACAAAATAATTATTATTATCGAACCGCGAATTTTAGGATTTGGCAAAAATAAATGGGACTACAAGTAAACACATTTATTTATTATTGCTATTTTACAATAGGATGTTGTACAAAACACACAAAGTTTTCTCTCGCTTGCACGAATGTCAAATTTTGATATGTTTCCCGGAAATATGTAAATTCAGTCTCATTTATTAATTCAAGATCACGTAATTCTTCATACAAATTGTGATATTCTCCATAAATATGCCTATCTAAGTACACAATATTAGTTTCACTTCTCTGCCGTTCATACTTTTTGAGTATTTTATATACGTACATCCATGACAGTAGCTGGCGGCAGAGGGAACGATTCGCGCACACGTAGGACAGAGCCGCCGCGTCGCACCGCATCGCATTGAATTCGTTTGTATCCGCACCGCATCGCTTCGCAATCGCGTTCGCTTTGAATCGCCTACGTAGGACATAGCATTAATGGAGGCATAGAAATATAATGAAAAAAAGAGCCTCAATTAATTTGTTCATGTATTCGTGAAATATATTTTTAATTTAAACTTTTTACGTTTTTCGTATAGATATTAAAAATATAAAAATATCTATGCTGGGTTTTATCATCCGCACCGGAAAACAATTCAACAACATGTACACTTTAATAACACTTTATCTTTCATATATTCGCCCTCATCTAGAATTTTGTACACCAATTTGGAACCCGCACTATAAAATCCACAGCAACCGTATTGAAAACATCCAGAAAACTTTTTTTAAATATTTAGAGAGACGACTATTCATAGAACATACTAATTATAAATTATCTACAGAATTCTTCAAATTAAACACATTGCAAGACAGAAGGACCTTATTCGATCAACTGTTACTGTATAAAATATGCAACAACCTTATTGACTCCCCCGATTTACTAAGCACTATATCACTCCATGTACCAAACAGGCACACCCGTTCGAAAAATTTATTTCATCTACCTATTTGCCATACTAATTACAGATATCACTCGACTATTTACAGAATTCAACGTGACAATAATCTAAAATTTAAACACACTGACATTTTCCATGACTCCATAGAAACTTACCGTAAACAAATAAAGATATTTTTCAACCCAGTTCCCTAATTCCTTCAAACAAGCTCTATCCTTCACTCCAATAATCCCTCCTTTTCCCCATTTTATTTTCATTATGTATTGTATTTTTTTTATTATCAATTGTTTTTTTTTTCTTCTCTTATAATTGTTATTCTTTTACCTGCTGCTCAGCATACTAGTTTATTTGTAATTCATTAATTTAAATAGAAGAAAGCAATATTGGCTTGTAATAATTTTAAAAGCACCAAATGTAACGAAACAATTAACAAAGCTGTAGTTTTCTGAAATAAAATAAATAAATAAATAAATAAATATACGATTACTTGTATATTCAGTTTGATTTCTGCCTCTGAAGATGCCGGCTGTGTTCGGCGAAAGCGCTTAGGCTCATTAAAGTCTTACTCATTTGTGGATTAAAACTGTGTTTTTTTTATTTATTTTTATAAATATTTAATTTATAGGTTAATACTCGTATGTAAGTACTAATTACAGATATCACTCGACTATTTACAGAATTCAACGTGACAATAATCTAAAATTTAAACACATTGAGATTTTCCATGACTCCATAGAAACTTACCGTAAACAAATTCCCTAATTCCTTCAAACAAGCTCTATCCTTCACTCCAATAATCCCTCCTTTTCCCCATTTTATTTTCATTATGTATTGTATTTTTTTATTATCAATTGTTTTTTTTTCTTCTCTTATACCTAATTGTTATTCTTTTACCTACTGCTCAGCATACTAGTTATTTGTAATTCATTAATTTAAATAGAAGAAAACAATATTGGCTTGCAATAATTTTAAAAGCACCAAATGTAACGAAACAATTAACAAAGCTGTAGTTTTCTGAAATAAAATAAATAAATAAAATAAGTAGTTGGCTATTTATATATCAGAATAAACTATTTGTTGTATTAATAAAAAATATAATCACGATACCTATCCACTTAATGACACATGTGTGTATCCCCACAAACCTATCTCGTCTCATCTAAAAAGACAACATTCAAAATGGGCGGTGAACCTAATTTCTGAACCAAGTGAAATGTTATTTTTCCTGATGTATTTTCAATTAATTGGCTCTTATGGGAAACCCAAAAACGATGATTATAGAGATATGTGGAATCAATATTCAGCCGGTGCCTCACAGTAAAATGGAAGCACTATTTAAAGTTGGTGCCCACTTTTAAATACACACATCACTATTAAAAATATTTTTTTTTTCTCTTCATTGGAAGTTGGACTGGTTGGAGTGTCCAAAAAGAGTTGATTACAAAATTTGTTTGGCGGTGTTTAATGCTTTTAACGACCTAGCACCAAAATACATTCAAGAGCTGTGTTAGAGAAAATAGCTCTCTGGAAGGCATTTCACAATCTAGTAGTCTGGATCACAGAGTAACAACTCCCTAAAAGAGTTGGACAGAGTCAACAAAGCGACTCATTATGACCGATGCTTTGGTGTGTGCGGTCCTAATAAGTGGAATGCACTCATCCACGTGTCCGCATTGCTCAAAGTAACAGCACTTTCACTAATAGACCGGAAACAGCTTTGTTTCATAGAGCAGCACAAAACTGAACTATCATCGCTCTTGGAATGATTTTTGATGGATATAGGGAGATAGGAATATTGCACCTACTTCGTGGCGAACTTTTTAATTCGTATCGGCGGGTCTACAGTGAAGACACAATACTATAATTTTGGTATAAAAACACCACTTCCAAACACGGTTAGGGTATTATGTTGATCGATATAAAATAACTTGAAATATGCAGGTATATTTTGTCTTGTATCGAAACTATTAACTTCAACTGTCAGTGTGAAACGTACAAATGATGTAGCCACAATTAACGAAAAATCTTGAATCATTAAACGGCGCTTTAAAAATTCAAATTATCATTATTAGAAATATGTACCTACTGATATTTTCGTGTGATATACACACTGCATTATTCCAGGCGCTCATGTTTTTTTTATTTTTATTTTAATAAGGCACAGCCACCAATAGAGGCGGATTTGTGCTGTACAATTTAGATCATAATATAATTACTGTTGAAAAGAAGAGTAAAAACAGAATTCCAATAGATCTCAGAGAAATAGGGGTTTACATTAAATGATTGCAAAAGGGAAGAATATGTACAAGCAATTAAAGAATTTCAAATAAAACATTAAATGCGTCAGTCACCTTCTAATAGTCGAGTGAAAGGCTTCCTACAATCAGCTATATCTTTATACCGGTGGTGGAGATGAATTTAGCTATTTCTAATATTACATGTCGTGAGCCAATCGCCAACAGATGCTCCATATTAAAGGGTCTTTCTATTTTCACCACTTCTCCGTACATACCTCTATCCGAGATCAACGGGCAGGCAAAGAACACATGGTTCAGTGTCTCGAGATCCTGACCGCACTCCGCAGTATGGGCTGTTAACAACTCCTATTCTGAATAGATGAGGGGCAATTGAGCAATGTCCGTTTCGCATTCTTGTAATAATTAAAGTATTTGTATTTGATATTTATATCACATTGTATCTGTCACCAATAAATACTTATATGAAAATGTTTTAATTTCAGGTAATCCGCACGGCGGGGATTGTTCTTGCTTAACACAACAGATCTGACACTGACGATATGGTAAGTAATTGCCACTTAATTAATGATCTATTAAGCTATAAAGGGTTATTTTTACGGCATAAATCAGATATCGAATAAATGGAAACTATTTGAAAAGTCATCAATGAAGAATTATTCTCAAAATACAAAACATTAATCAGTTGGACTAAAACCATACAACGTTTCACTATTTTTCTAATTTTAAATCGCTTTACACGAAATTAAACCTAATGTTTCTTAAAAATATTATGAATTGCAACATACTTTGTTCTGATCTGCAACCACATTCGTTTCACGTCGTACTCCTCCATTTGAACCATTTATACAAACGCCGCATTGAATCATTATTTGATTAGACAATCTAATAATTATATACACTTTTAACGAAATCTTCTGAAAGGCGTTCGTTTTCGGGCAGCTTCAGACTTTGACGAGTAGTTCCGAAGCCTCATAGCAGTACTTAACACCTTTATTTTTAACTCCACTTGTCTGTCTGTACTGGAATTTTCCAATAGATTTTTTTCTAATTTTCCGACCAGTTAGAGGTCTAAAACTTGCAGAATTTGTATATTGCCGATACAATGTATGTTACGACCGGCTTGATTCATTACATATTTTGATTAAATTGAACAATTTTGTTTTTCGTACAAAGTAAACAAGGCTATGCGTTAATATTATAATTTTATTTGGTTAGATGCAACAATTTGTCAGCCTTCGTAGCTCAGTTGGTTAGGTATCTGAATGCTGATCCAAAGGAACCGGGTTCGATTCCCGTTGGAGACACAGTTTTTGACTGTGTTTTAAGTTTGGATCTGTGAGACGATTAAAATCGTAAGTCTCCAGAATGTGGCAACTTGTTAGTTGAAAAAAATATATAAAATAAATATAAAAAAATAAAATAATGTTTTACAGGTTTTCAATGTCAAAACAGCTAAAACATAATTCTATACATTTCTATAAATGATTTGACTGTGAACTAAATGAAATGTATGCTTGTGAAAAATCTCTTACAAATTAAATAGGTATTATTTATTTAATATTGCTTCTCGGGAAACCAACAGGTACTATGTGAAATATTAATTTAACACGCACCCAATAACAAGTTGCCACATTCTGGAGACTTACGATATTAATCTTCTCACAGATCCAGACTGAAAACACAATTAAAAACTGCGTCTCCACCGGGATTCGAACCCGGGACCTTTAGATCAGCAGTCAGATACCTAACCAACTGAGCCACGAAGGCCGACAATAAAGCCACAAAGGCCGACATAGGTATATGAAGAATACTTTGAAAAGGGTGTCGTAATTTTTTTTTTGTTTATTTGCTTGTTTTAAAAAGCTTGAACACCAGCGTCCAGTCAACGAAATAGCACTGTGTGATGTATTGTGAAATACTCTGTTTTAGTGGTGTAGTTTGAGAAGCCATGTTCTATTTCGTAAATGAACACGAGCCAAACTGCATGAACACAACACAACAAAGTTTCCGGAAGAGAAAGGTCTGCGGTGTCAGAGATATTGTTTATCAGTAACCACCGCTCTTGAGAAGGGATGAGAAGTTGAATGAATGGTGAATTATTTTAGTACCTAATTACTCGAGCGATTTTACTTCTAAATAAATATATCTTTTAGTACCTATCAATCAGTTGAAGAGGGAGAAATTGATAGCTTAAAAAACAGTCTATGCAAAATTCTCATTCAACATGATAATGTCAATAAATGTTGAAATTAAGTACTATGTATATTTATAGTTAATAAATTAATAAAATAGTATTTATCCACCATATTTTTTACTCCTCATTAACCCAAGGGGATATAGTGGGGAGCTATGATATCGCAATTTTCAAGGATATTTTTTTTATTGCAGATTATCAACTAGTATCATGCTGAGATTGTATTCTGAAAGTTTCGTCACAATGTATCTGTGTGTGTGCTATGTGCTGTGTGCTATGCACGGCGTGTTTATTTTACTTTATCGATTATAGACTAAAGTACCTACTCATTCGATTCTTTTCAAATTTTGCAAGTATGTATATCTAATACTCGCTTAGACCCCATTAGATTTTAAAGGATATCTGAATAGTGCTCCTCAATTTTTTTGACTATGAAATATTTCAAAGTGACCCCAAGCTCAGGAAAATTAAAATATGAATTTCTAATTTTCAAATTGGTAAAAAGACACATCTGATCCAACTGTCGATTCCTTCATGAGAATTCAATTCTCTTAATGAATCGACATTATTAATCCAAGATGCGTGTACGAAGGAAAATTTTGTATGGTGTAGTGGACTTTTTGCATGCTAATAACACGAACTAGAGGCCTCGCAGCATATATGTTCCCATACATGGATTTACTCAGAATTCGGAGTAGAACATTTTATGAGAGTTTTGTGTGTCTGTGTGTGTGTGGGTGTGTGTGTGGTGTGTGTGTGTGTGTGTGTGTGTGTGTGTGTGTGTGGGTGTGTGTGTGTGTGTGTGTGTGTGTGTGTGTGTGTGTGTGTGTGTGTGTGTGTGTGTGTGTGTGTGTGTGTGTGTGTGTGTGTGTGTGTGTGTGTGTATGTGTGTGTGTGTGTGTGTGTGTGTGTGTGTGTGGTGTGTGTGGTGTGTGTCAGTATTGTGATTTTTTGTTTCAGTCAGGTGTTATCAACTTTTGAAATTTTGGTTTATTTTTTCATATATCTCAAAAACCATAAAAGTTAGAACGCTGAAAATTGGTATATACATAGACAAATACAAAATCTCAAATTTATTTTTTTCAAAAAAATTCCAGGGTTTCTCAAACATTTTTTATTAAGAAAAATACTTTTTTTATGATAAATTTTTGAGTTTAACTGCCTATATTTCCATTTTTTTAAAAAATATCGAAAAAGCCGAAACACCCCAACTAGATCATTTAATTTTCTATAAAAAATATTTACATTATATTAGCACATCTCAATTTTTTTTTTACAATTTTTATAAAAATTGAATTTAGTGACGACATTGTTTCATACAATTTGTATGGAAGTAGCCTACTCACAATATCTAAGAAGACTTAATAATTTGATACTAATCTCCAAACATATACACATACCATCATGCTGTTTTCACATTCTGGGTAGGATCAAAGGACTGACCTTCATACTATCCTATCTTGACATACATACCTAGGTACATGTGTTGTATAGAAAACCAAATATCTTAAAATATTAAATAATTTGTTTTTATGGGTTTATAGTTTGGTACTTATTCTTCAACTATACATACTATCGCTATCGACAGTTGGATCTCATGTGTTACATGCAACTAGTTCATAAAATGGCGTTGAAGAGTTATATAGTTTTCATAATTAAATATTTAAATAAAAAATAATTTAACAAACTCTTTTCATGAAAATACTGAATATTTTCCATGCAAATAGTGAGGAGTACAGCATTGGCCCCAACCCACTCGTTTTATAATAACGACCCCTTTTTCTTTTAGACCTAGACAATGCCAAGTCACCTTGGCGAAAACAATCGGTCGTTATTATAAAAATTTTAAAATTGATTTCCACTCTTTAATTAATTTTAAAATTAATTTTAAAATTGAGTTAACACGAAAACTATATTAACTACATTTATATTTATATTTTTTCAACTAGTCTACTCTTTTATTATTTAAAATGTTATATAAATGACTAGTGATTTATTTGACAATATGTATCTATTTTTGATAAAGAACTCAGCACAGTTAATAATTTCACCAATCTATTATATATCTTGTCATTTGAATGTATCTATCAGTCTATTTCGGAGAATAATGTACAGGTGAATAAATGTTTATTTATTTATTTATTTACTTAATTATTTTTATTTATTTATTTATTTATTTATTTATTTATTTATTTATTTATTTATTTATTTATTTATTTATTTATTTATTTATTTATTTATTTATTTATTTATTTATTTATTTATTTATTTATTTATTTATTTATTTATTTATTTATTTATTTATTTATTTATTTATTAATTTATTTATTTATTTATTTATTTATTTATTTATTTATTTATTTATTTATTTATTTATTTATTTATTTATTTATTTATTTATTTATTACAACAAAAGTATTAAAAAAATGATGAAAACGATGAGCTACAAAATAAAATAACAATTATTATAGGTAATAATAATGGATTCACAAAACAAAGTCAAAAAGCATAATAACTAAAAATCTAGAAATGATATAAAATCACTAGATACCATACAAAAAAACCGAAAATAAGAAAGTAATAAAAAATAATAATAAACAAAAACACATCATAAATTATTAACTAGAAAGAATAAAACAATTCAACAATCAATGTTTAATGCATGAAAATGATGAAAAACAGTCAATGTACATAAATAAAGAAAGAAACATTATGTTAGTTATGTATGCATGATGGCGGTAGCGATAGCGGGGTGTAGGGTTCTAAGCAACGCGCTTTTATAGGTACTGAGACAAACCAGAGTTCATCACATCTACTAAATGTGCATACCTATTACCTAGTCTATGCAGTCTATGTATAAGGGAATTTATGTGTGTATTTGTTCTGGTATTGTCACAGTAAAAAAGCGTTGGTAACCGATTTTAGATTTAAACCTGAGTAAACTATATTATTAATTTTTAGTATAGACCTTTGTAACCATTTATTATATACAAATATTAACCTACTGGAAATCTAACAATAGTAAGGCGCCATAACTATGACAAAACTTCTTAAAGGCTTTAAAATTGTTCTTCTTGATCACAAAATCCGTGTGACCAATGGGACCTTGAAGAGGCCCACGGACAGCAACGAGGAGCTCCGATCTATAAGAGGACACCATTGAGTGACAACAATCCCACAGGATATGTTCCGAAGTTTGGTCCGGGTATTGACAGAACTGACATGAGGCTGAGGAGGCTCGTTTCTAATCCTGTCATACATCGTCTTGTTGAATATTCTTATCAGCGATCTCATTTTAACGACATTTATTTATCCTGCTCTCACGCGTCTTCTGCCCTGTCCATGTCTCATTTGCATACGTCAAGATTGGGAATCCAAATGCAATGTGAATGGCAACAATAAATTCCTTCGATATGTTCGCTATCTTCTCTGCCTTTGTTAAATAGTCAATTAAATATGTTTTTTTTTGTTTTCCTTACTGAAAGAGTTAGAATTTCTGGTATGTCTTGTTTTAGCTTGTTATGTAGTTTTGGTTCTAGGTATTTCTTGTTTTAACTTGTTATGTGGTTTTGATTCTATGTGTTTCTTGTTTTAACTTGTTATGTAGTTTTGGTTCTAGGTATTTCTCGTTTTAACTTGTTATGTAGTTTTGGTTCTAGGTATTTCTCGTTTTAACTTGTTATGTAGTTTAGGTGCTAGGTATGTATAGTTTTTTTTTGTACTTGTGTGTTTTTCATTCTAGGTACTTCTGAAAAATTTTGTACAGTTTGTCTAGTTGTTGTGCATATGACTTAGGGGAATGTGAATATTATTTTTTGAATAGCTTTGGGTAATACTTTTTATTTAAAGTTGTCTAATCTCAAGGACCTCAAATTCTTAAAATATTAATTCTGATTGATATAAATATGTTTTTTTTGTTAATAACTCTTAAATAGCTATTAATCCAGAGTTTAATGGGTATAATGTTGTTTTATATGCGCCCCCAGCTAGTTATTGCATAGCACAAGAGAGATCGAACGAGGGCAAAATATATTGTTTTTGGTTGTGCTTTATTTAAAAAGTTTCTTATCGTCTTGAAGAGATATATTAATTTACGTAGTTTTCCTGTTAATTGATTAAATCATGTAAATAGGAATCATTTTTAGGTATTGTTCGCGTACAAACTCGTTAAGTTTGTTACGACAAGTCTAAACGCGACGCTGGGAAATATGTAAGTTGATATGTATGTATTTTAGGTGCGCCAAACCATTATCTAGTATGAAAATTTGAGGGAAGTTAGTGGAGATATGGAAAACGCTGATATCGTCTCGTCTGCTCTCATCTCTCGTCAACATCCTGTCAGGAGCCCTTAACATCTAATGACAACAGCTTCCGTGGATCTTGATATTTCAATCTTCCACGACTCTGCAAATTTACATTTTAACTTATCGCACACAAAATACAGACACACGATAGGTATACACTACCAATGTGTTCATTCAATTATTATAATGATTATCAATTAAATATTTATTTATTCAATTAATCATAAGCTCATAAGAACATTTACAAATAAAAAGACAGATATTAATATTAATAAAAGCGTTGTACAAATGTATAATAATAATGTCGGTAATGCAGATAAAAATAAATAACAAATAAATCTAAATATATAGTATTTTTTTTTCAAAAATGTTCATTTACATAATATTATAATATTATGAAATATTAAAAAGGTACCTATAAATACCACCTCGAAACAGCCCTCGCCTAGTGAGGAGGTTTATACCAAATATACATGTATAATGTAGGTATCTTTAATTTAAATTTTATTGTAATTGTAACATATGAATTGTGTTTTGGTTCCTCTTTATAAAAAAATAATAATAAACAAAAAAATAATCAAATATATTGATTGCATGGTTCAACGTTACCAACTCTGTTTAGTTGGTCATTCGTTTGGCATCAGTGCTGGCGTCCTGCGTTCGATCCCCAGCAGCGGAGAAATTTATTTAAAATTATTTCTCACGCAATTCTTGCTTCTCTAAGATGGAGTAATTGGAAGAAATTATCATTTGGCAATACACTGGCCACTTGCACGTGGTGAAAGGAAATATAAATTTTTAAGAACTATAATACACCCTTGTTTCTTGCACCCTGCGCAAGTGGCGGGTTTATTGCCATATGGAAATTTCTTACAACTAAATGTCAATAAACATTAACAATTCAGCCGTAATTGTTTAAAAAATAACACAAAGCTGGCAGAAAATTTGTTTGTTTTTGAAGATCCTGTCTTATATATTTAATAAGTACAATATATGTTTTACAAAATTAAAATTTAAACATGTGTTACAAGTGAAAACAGCTCCATTTAAAATTTATTAGGTACCACTAGATCACACGACATTTTATCTTGCCCGACACACGACAAGTGGGAACGGGCAGTAGTAAGTGCCTTAAGGCCCCCATTTACGATCGTGCCATCCTTCCAAATGGCTTGCCATCACTCCAAAATGCGCTCGTGAATGTCAAATCCCGCGCAGCCGAATTGGCCTGACACAACAAAATGGAATTCCAAACGATCTGTAGTACCGCGAAAACGGCGCGGCGCATCCTGTCGGCACGGCATGCTCGTGAGTGTGAAAACCAGCGGTACATTGCGCCATCTCATTGCGCCGAGCTGTTTAACACTCTCGTGAATGCGAAAATACAACATTTTCTCTTTGTTTTTTTCTATTTATATATAAACAATCCGCTAAATAGCAGTTGTATAAAACTCATCATCATAATTATAACTCATTTTTACTTGAATATTAAAAAAATAGAACTTATTAATGCGAAAGCGCCGACCGCTTGCGTATACTAATTTTGATGGCTCGATGGCGCGCCCGTGAGAGTGATGAAAATTTTACAACGCTCCAAATGGAGCCGGTCCATATGGAACGATGCCGAATGGCACGATCGTGAATGGGCTGCTTTAGATGATCATCACAGGCGAGCGAATTCATTTGAATGGAAGTTCCCCATATTACAACAGATTTATTGTAAGATATCTGCTGTCAATAATGATTTAAAACAATAAAAAATATATTGTTGTTATTTTTGTGGCTAAAGGATGTTGTAAAACGACACTTTGTCAAATATGGAGCACACTATTGAATTGTAACGACTCGATTCATACATAATATATACTGTCACAAAGAATAATGATACCTTCCTTTGAAACAATTTATCGAAGGAACATGTTCATATATCAAACATGCGTGCTTCAGAACCATTAAGTAATTCAAAAACTTTGTTGAGCTACATTTATTTAATCGTCAATTTTACATAGCGGAAAGGGTATTAATTCTCGTAACATGGTTAAAATTAGTTGATTGTTTCACGGTAGATTTGCCCCCAAAAAACGTTGTTCGGTGTATTTACAAAAGTCCAAAGAACACTCACTAACGCCTTTTGTTAATTTGCAAGTATTTGTCAAAGTTACGTATTTTGTATCTGGAATTTTCCATTTCTTGTCTGGGGTGTTATTATGATTATTATTTTTAGCAATATCCACCACGACTCTGTATATTCCACATTTACCAACGAGCCACTGAACAAAAGGTTTGAAATTATATAATTGCAGCTGTTAGCAACGAGTAAATCTAGTTTCAGTATTTCAAAGCCGTTTTTACTTTTCATCTCTTTTTCGCCACCACTCGTGTTTTCATATAAATGCTTATTGCTTTTTAATGCGAAAACCGATAGTTTCCATTAGAACAAAATGGGAGCACTGGTTGGGTCTTTGTGTTATAGTTTATTTATAAAACTTGATTCATATACTTGTTTATTGTAATATTATCCTTCTGCGTGGTGTTAGAAACTAAACAATATCTTACACACTGTAGAGTTATTACATTTTTCTCTGACCTCTTTTACTATATGAACATTTGATAGAAAGAATTGAATTTTATGAAAAGAGAAAAACGTACTACTATGGTGACATCTGCGAAAATTACACTACAACAAATCGCTACGTATTTCCCAACGATATCGACGTAAAAGTGGATCGTGGCAGTGCAGCTAGCTCGCTGGATTTACAATTCAGTGGACGCAGGTTCGAATTCTGTGATCGAAGCTAGGGAATCTATAAGGAGAGTATATTTTCTTGTTTCAGGGAGTTGTTGAATGAATATTCATTTAAAAAAATATATAAAGAGGACAAAATACGTACTAACATCATACTATCATTACATGTTCTTAATGGGGTAGGCAAAAAAGACCGCATTTATACTTTGACAAGCATCCATTGCCTTATCTAAATTGAAGTATCGTCTCATTCAACATTCTGACGTCCCGTCTTTCTTTCGCATGATTTTTTGTGTATATTTGTGAAATTGAAGTACCATTATGATAAAAATTACAAAATTTTAAGAATAAATTATTTAAGTATTAGTTGCTTCATTTGTCTTCTTCTTTGGTTTCAAGTTTCAATCTTGGGTATTGGTTGCCAGCAAAACGATAGATCTCTTTTTTAAATCAATTGTCTAAAATCAAATATAGGCCACATAGGCCACATTGAAAGTTTCTGGAATCGTGGAATTACATAAACATTTTTTTATGTGCATTATTTGAAAGTAAAACATTTTTATTGTAGAATACAGTTTTGTTTCATCTAATTGCCATTTCTTTCTACATTGTGACGTCATTTTAAATATTGCGAAAGAAATTCACGAAATTCACGAAAAAATTCACGAAAATTCTATCTATTACAAAAGATTTCTTTCATTAAAATTTTAGTTATATGATTTTCTACGATTTTAAATGTAATTTGAGAGCTTTGCAGAGCCTCGCCTGACTTCAAACTGATTTTGAGGATGAAGTACCATGCAAGCAGTGGCGGCTGGTGACCTTAAATCTTAGAAGGGCTAAAATTATAATTTTACCTAAAATACAAAATAACTTATAACAGGAATCAGAAAGCAGATATTTGACACAATATTATTTTCGTGTATTAAAATTATCAGTGTTTTCCATAATTATTTTGTTTGTCGGAAATTAAAACGTGAACCTGATCATATATGCTGTATTTGGTAGGGTTTTTAATAACGTTTATAATAAAATGCATCGATAAATTATAAAATGATTTGTAACATCTAATAAATTTTGATCATACAAATTTGAAAAAAAAAACTTCTGGCAACAGCCGCAAGACTGCTTCCTGATTTTACACATTTTATGTCTAATATCATTTTTGTTTTTTTTTTTGTAATATTATGATATCAATTACTTAAAAAATAATACTCTAATATTACGATATCAATTAATGTTAGCCTCAAGGAATTGCAACTGCTTACCAACCGTTCGACTATCGCAATGAACAACAAAATATGAATGAATGAAAATATAGTGTAATCCTTCGCGGGCACTGTCCCGTTTTGCTCTAAATAGACATACATTCAGCGCGTTCGGCGAGCTGCGGCGGCAGCGGACGGTCGCGTGAATTGTGTAGGTTCTCCGGGCACAAGTCGACTGTGCCCGAGGAATGAAATATTTAATAGAATTTTGTTTGCTTTACAAAGCAGGTAAGTTTAAATACTTTCGCTAAATATACGACAGGCGTAAGACGGCAAAAATTAATTAGAAAAATAATGTGTTCTCAATTTAATTACATATTTTTTAACAGATTTTTAATTATCTCAATAGAGACGAAGTTGGAATATTTATTGTAGGAGAACCGGGAAATCAAGGCACCTACAGGGCTTACGACCTGTCATCGGCTGGTTTACGTGATCACTTTATGCGCTTGCGCAACGTTCACCAATTATGCCTTTTTAATGAGATCGAAAAATGCATTGTCACCTCAGATATAAGAATTGTAGCTTTCATTATTTACAAAAAACCAATTCTCTCAATAGATGGCGTTACAACAAAATAAATAAAAAAAAAAAAAATAATAATAACATTGTTGTTCATAATTTCACCCATAGATGGCTGTAGTAAAAATTCCTTATTTTCAAGCGAAAAGAATTTCAGTATTACAATATATAGAACTTTCAAAATTGAATTGATAGGGATCTCATTAAAAAGGCATAATTGGTGAACGTTGCGCAAGCGCATAAAGTGATCACGTAAACCAGCCGATGACAGGTCGTAAGCCCTGTAGGTGCCTTGATTTCCCGGTTCTCCTACAATAAATATTCCAACTTCGTCTCTAATGAGATAATTAAAAATCTGTTAAAAAATATCTTTGACTCCCGACAGGGAAAAAAATCCAATGTTTGCGCATATGCAATAATAAAAATATTCGATTAATTACATACATTTTTGGAATCTTTTGAACTAAGTGTTTGGGTTGGCTGAGCCCGAGAGCCCTTTAGGAAGAGCCGCCACTGCATGCAAGACATAATTAAATATGATTTGTAAAATTCAATCGTGGTCGTGTCTCTTGTTAATTTCATGATGGCTGCTCTTCCACTGCTGTCAACGACTAAAACATCGATGCTGTGAATCGAACGATTGAGACAGACTAGTATTTGACCTACCATGAGATTTGGGCATTCTTATGGATAGGCATGGGTGAAATACAATCAATCCTACATAAATATTTCTGAAAAAGTTCTCACGGTGAATCTCGCACCATTTAACTGAGGCTCAAAAAAACGATGCCATGGTTACTATAGTCGACGAAGGGACGTCAAATTGGATGTGAAACATAGTAACAGTTCAATAATTTATAGCTGCAACCCCAAAGCCAAGCAGGAATCGTCCATATGGGTTTTTTGGACGAGCCCAAAACAACCAAAATGGCGCTTTTTCAAAGCGTTTGATAGCTTCTTGTTTTAGAAAAAAATGTGACACATGACTGCTGTTGCTTTGGAGGATTGTCATATCATGATTACTGAGATGTTACACGACCATTTGCTTGCCGATAGTTATTGACAAACTTTTGTTAAAATTACCGTAAACGTTGCATCATCTTACACCACGACAATTCCAGCACTCACGGGTCCAGACAGAGAAACGAGTTTTTGAAGTAGAACTTATGAGACATCCTGCATACAGTCCCGACCTGGTACCCTGTGACTTCAATCGTTCCCAAAAAATAAAAATTACGCGGTAAACAATTTTTATCACCACAATAGACTGTCAAAGAGCATGAAAATTATGTTTTTGAGGTTACTACGGAGGAGTGGCATAATAATTATTATAATTATTGTATTGAAAATTGGTTAATTCGTTTAAATGAGTGCATTCACGCCAACGGAGAATATTTTGAGAGAAAATTTTTACATTTTTGGCCAGTGTCATTCAGTGTCATTTTTCCTATTCGTTCCGGAAAATTTCAGTGCACCCTACGTATATAAATATCTTTGCAATTTTGTATCATTCTGTAAAATAAATTGTAAGGTACTTAAAATAAACCGAAAAAATATATATTCAAATACCTAAGATAGGTACATACGTCTTCTTTTCGTAATTTATCTATACCTATATCAGTTCGATTCCTCCATTTCTCCTGTGACTTATCCTCTGCCTTGATATGTCACTAAGAGTGCTTTAAATTTCTCTTTAACAAATTTATTTTGTACACGGAGAAAAACAACCAAACTAACTTTGCAGGTTTTCTCTCACTCGGGGATTCCCAATTGTAAATTTAAACAAATTGTTTTCCCTTTTCAATCTTTCGATTATCTTGTCCAATAATACAGAGTGACCAAAAGGCACTTAAGTTTCCAAATCAGGGTTGTTTATTCTAAAAAAAAAGACTTTTAATCGCGAGTTTATATATAATATATTATTTTATATTCAATATAACACCTCATTGTAATAAAATATATGTAGATTTCGTATACGTCTCAACAGAGACACAGAAAAGCAGTAACACTGGATACAGACAAATCAAGACATATACAGGGTAACAACATGTCATCGTTCATGAACGATGGCTTCTTGGCATTATCAAGAAATTTTAACCTAATAATTTATACGAGATATATTCTCATTTTTGTCCAAAAACTTTGATTTTTGATTAGATTTGATTAGACTAGTGCCATTCTTCATGCCTGTGCATGTGTATGTGTATGTGCATGTGCATGTGCACGTGCATGTGCCTCCAGTCCATCACAACCTTTGTCCATCGTCCATCCGACATCAGAGATATTATATGACCCGCCCAACTCTACTTTGACTCCGTTATTCTTTTGGTCACGTCCGCTACTCCCATAATCCATGCGTTACTGCAGTGATTCTGCTTTTTGATAGTGTTCCCATATCAACGAATTGGATGGAAGTTGTATATTTATTTCTGTGTCATCCACTATGTCGCCGGTGGTCTTCCTCTTCCTCGCGACTTTTTGGGGATACCGAGCAAAGTTTTGAATCGGTGTCCTCCCTTCGCATATCATGGCCAAACCATCGTCTGCCTTCTTTCTATTTTTATTCTATTGGGGCTACCTTGAAAGATCCTCTGACGTACTCGATGCGAATTTTATCATGGCGTGTTACACCACCTGCCCAGCGCGCCATCTTCATTTCAGTCGTGTGCAGTTATTGTGCGTGTTTTTTTATGTTGTCCAGCACTCTGATCCGTATATCATTGCAGGTCTTACGATTGTTTTGTATATTTTGCCCTTAGTTTGAATAGGCATTACTTTATCGCATATAATTCGCCAGAGAGAGAGATCTCCACTTCAGCCACGCCACATTGACGCGGTGGTTGACATCCTCGTCCACCTGAGCATCTGTCGTCTGCATGGATCGAAGGTATTTGAAGTGCTACACTTTGGGTATTTTTATGTTGTTGTCCCGAGGTATATCCTGACCAATGATTTCTGTACCTCCAAAGTCACACTCCAAAAACTTTTAAGCTGCATAATTTGTTTATTGACATTGTTATAATGCTGCCATGTTTTAGAGATGATCCGAACCAAGTTTCGAATATTTGGTATGTTTCATTTTTTATTTTTTTTTATTTTTAAATGAATATGTCCTTGTTAAACACGAACATATACATCTTCCTACGTTCCCTAAAATAAGCAAATAAATGCTTGTGCTTAGGTGAACGAAATCGGTCGAGGCAGGATTCGAACTCACGACCACTAGATTACTAGCCCAGCGCGCTATCCGCTCTGCCACCGACCCATCTAAACAGTATGACTTTTATTTTATTTTTATTTTATATTACTTCTCAGGCAACTAACAGGTACTATGTCAAATATTAATTTAAGACGCACCCAATAACAAGTTGCCACATTCTGGAGACTCACAGATCCAGACTGAAAACGAAATTTAAAACTGTGTCTCCATCGGGAATCGAACTCGGGATCTTTGGTTCAGCTGTCAGATACCCAACCAATTGAGCCACGAAGGCCGACATTGATCATTCATAAAAGAAGCATTGCCTTTGTAAATATAGAAGTCTAAAATATATTATATCATTGAATTGAATAAAAAAGCATAATTGATGAACCTTGAGCAAATGCATAAAGTGATCACGTAAACCAGCTGATGACAGGTATTAAGCCCTGTAGGTGCCTTGAGTTCCTGGTTCTTCTATAATATTCCTACTTCGTCTCTTTTGAGATGTAAAAAAATGTCAAAAAAAATATCATTACTCCCAACAGGGAAAAAATCCAATGTTTGCGTATATGCAACTTAAAAAATATTTTTTGAGAATCTTGCGCAATCTCTATAACCATGCATTCATTTTAATTTTTGTGAAATGTCAGAAGTTTGGCCTAGAAAGGAAACTTCAATAAGTTGCAGCAGCAATTGCCAGGTCATTTGCCACAACTGAGTCTTCCTTGTTACATCCCAAGAATGGAGCCTCCACGAAGGATTGCAAAATATACGAAAAAATAAATAAACAAAGTAAATGAACACACTAATCTGGCGCCCCCTGGAAACGACAAAAAGTCAGACAATCCTTAACATTACCGGAAAACAGAGGCCAAATTTCTACATTTGTAAAAATTATAAATTTTTTTGAATGAACGGCCAAAAGCAACACTTATTTTTACTCTCCACAATATGGAATACGTATGCCGTACGGATTATCTTTTTTGTGTCCTCTCTACAGCCCAAACTATAAGTCCGATCGACTTCATATTAACATCATTATGTGTATAGTGCATAGACTTAGAGCTGATTAGTTTTCCATAGACAACTTTTAATTTCTTCTCTACGATTTCATCTGTCCAAATTTTCAAAATGCTCTCACGGTCTGGAAAATTGAGGTATTTTTATACTGTTTGATATTTTGATATAATAAAAATACAAATAATTTTCATATTTGTATGAAAAATGTATACCTATAACAGAAATAAAATAGATTCTGTATGGAAAAATTGACTCATCAATTTCATATTGATATTGTATGTGTCTCTATAGACAAGTGCAATTATTTACTCTCCACTTCTATCTTCCTCAAGGGGTAGGCAGTGAGAACCGAACACCGCATTCTTCTATCTTGACACATATACATCGCCTCATCAACATTGATACACTGCCTCATACGTGCTAATCTTGCTAGTAATGCAATATTACTTAAAATATCTCAACAGGTATCACGTAGAAAATGCATACAATGATTTCCGTGACAATGTTTTTGTGTGTATGGTGTATTGTGAAAACTTGTTCTCTGGGAATCTTTTATTTGTTTAAGAATCTTATAGAAATGTACTTCATAAAAATGCATTTATAGATTGTCAGCCTTTCAAGAAGAAAAAATGAACAATTAATATGGTGTGGAGAGTTGAGTGTTGGCTACAACCCACTCGTTTTTATTTGTCAACATATTATATGACAACCATTGTGACTTTTCAGCTCTTTTCTTCGTTTCACAAATAAATCTAAATTAATTGTATAGTGTACATTGAAAAAAGTCTCCCATTTATTAGCATTGTTTTCGCTACATCAACAAAATGAAATCGGACACTTTACAGAGAAACCGCCTCCCCCCGCCCCTCCACGTTCGAGTGACATTGAAAATGTCTAACAAATATTACCACTTAAGGTTAGATGGAAATCTTGGAGGAAATAAATCTACCCCACCCTAATCTCGGCCGATTTAGGAGATCGTTTAAGATGGATTCTCGCTCTAAATAAACAACATCCCTTCAGCGATACAACCCATCGGAGAATATCTTACACCCACATCAAAGAAAATGACTTAGATATATATATATATATATATATATATATATATATATATATATATATATATATATATATATATATATATATATATATATATATATATATATATATATATATATATATATATATATATATATATATATATATATATATATATATATATATATATATATATATATATATATATATATATATATATATATATATATATATATATATATATATATATATATATATATATATATATATATATATATATATATATATATATATATATATATATATATATTATAATATTTTTATCTCGGTTTTCCCGTGTCAGTAGGTCTTGACTAAGACCATTTGTCTTCCGACGTTTCGCCTGAATATCACCAGGCATTTTCAAGGACTTAACGAAAAGCACGCGCGCGACACACGTCTACTCACACTGAAAGCTCACCGTCAGTGTGAGTAGACGTGTGTCGCGCGCGTGCTTTTCGTTAAGTCCTTGAAAATGCCTGGTGATATTCAGGCGAAACGTCGGAAGACAAATGGTCTTAGTCAAGACCTACTGACACGGGAAAACCGAGATAAAAATATTATAACATATTTCACCCGTGAAAACATCAAATATAACATATATATATATATATATATACATATATATATATATATATATATATATATATATATATATATATATATATATATATATATATATATATATATATATATATATATATATATATATATATATATATATATATATATATATATATATATATATATATATATATATATATATATATATATATATATATATATATATATATATATATATATATATATATATATATATATATATATATATATATATATATATATATATATATATATGTTATATTTGATGTTTTCACGGGTGAAATATGTTATAATATTTTTATCTCGGTTTTCCCGTGTCAGTAGGTCTTGACTAAGACCATTTGTCTTCCGACGTTTCGCCTGAATATCACCAGGCATTTTCAAGGACTTAACGAAGAGCACGCGCGCGACACACGTCTACTCACACTGATATATATATATATATATATATATATATATATATATATATATATATATATATATATATATATATATATATATATATATATATATATATATATATATATATATATATATATATATATATATATATATATATATATATATATATATATATATATATATATATATATATATATATATATATATATATATATATATATATATATATATATATATATATATATATATATATATATATATATATATATATATATATATATATATATATCATTATAAAGTCATTTGATTACAATTGATTTACCATTTTTTTTATTTTAAGTTACAAAAGAGTTTATGATAAAGTGATAATTTCTCTTATTTTAGTTTCTTTTTGTGTAAATAAACATATGTCTCAAAAGCACTAAAATATATAACGTTTCTTTTCGCTTTCTCTTCTTTTCATATTAGATCGCAGATCTGTTTTCGAGAAAGCTATTCCTGTGAAGCTGAGGTCCAGCGATCCCTCCACCTCTTCGGGGGTCTTCTGGGGAGGCGATGCACTGGTGGGATTTCGTTTGCTGCTATGGATGGGATTCGAGATGCGTCCATCCTGTTGACATGGTCCCCCCAAAATCTTCACCTAGCTCTACTCCATCGTATGATATCCTCGGTCTCACAGGTCCGCATAATGTCGTCATTGCGAATTCTCTCCCTAAGCGTCTTCCCTGTGATAGCTCTTAAACCTTCATTTCCGATGTTCGTAGGAGGTTTTTGGTTCTGGTCGTGTCGGCTCTTGTCTCCACCGCATATCTCATGATTGGTCCTAACACACGTCTTATAAATTCTGACCTTACTGTCCGTTCTTATGTATTTGTTATGCCAGATGATATTTTTTAGACACCCTGAACTAGCGGCTGCTTTATTGGTCTGTTCTCTAACTTCTGTGTATAGGTCACTAATATGGCTCGAGATATCCACACCCAGATTTCTTTTCGCATTTTTTTTTCATATGATAATCTGTGTAATATATCGCCGTTCACCCAACGGCCACATTATTATATTGGGGTTAAGAAAAAATATTATTAATTGATAATCTGTGTAATATATCGCCGTTCACCCAACGGCCACATTATTATATTGGGGTTAAGAAAAAATATTATTAATTGAAAATATTATTAATTGATAATTAACCACATTTTGAAAACATTTGATCATTTCGCGAATAAAGCTGAAAACAGTGAATAATTTTGACCAATGGCTGTAGTCAGATGTCAGTTGCCATAAAATTAACGAATTTTGGGATACCTAAGTCATACATACAAAATTATGAAGGAAAATTCATAGAATTCATAGAAGTCTAAGCGAGACTTGTATTTTTTATGTTTTTACTCTTTACCACCCCAAAGGGATATATTGGGGAGTTATGAATTCGCATTTTTAAAGGTTTTTTATTGCAGATTATCAATTGGTATTAAGCTGAGATTGTAAACTGAAAGATTCCTGTAGTGTAAAGTGTTTAAGAGGGATACTGTTCCTAAGATTTTTGTTTGGTGGGCGGTTCTATAAATAAAGGGGGATGTGGCCTATGTCAGCAGTGTGTGAGTGGCGTCCCACATACACTACGTACCTATAAGTGCACGCAATATACAGAAACTGCCAGTGCCGTCCGGTAAAATATTGCTTTTGTAACTACACTGTGGGGGTAGGTACAGCAGGTATTTCAACTGTCGATTTGTCGATGTGTTTGTATAATTGATAAATATGTATAACTACTTGCATGTAACACATGACATCCAACTGTCGATGGCAATAGTATGTATAGTTGAAAAATATGTATAACTAGTTGCATGTAATACATAGATCGAACTGTTGATGGCAATAGTATGTATAATTGAAATATATGTATAACTAGTTGCATGTAACACATGAGATAAAACTGTTGATGGCAATTATACAATATTTTGATATATGTATTTGTATAATCATACATCATCATACTTACCTATTCATTCTGGAGTACCCCAGGGGTCCCATCTGGGACCACTCCTGTTCCTAATATATATAAACGACATGGGAAACTGTGTAAAAACCTCGAACTTATTACTATTTGCAGACGATGCTAAACTATATCGAAAAATCGAGTGTATCACTGATTGTATTGATCTTCAAAACGACATCGACGCACTAAAAGAGTACTGTCAGGTAAATCAACTGTTCCTGAATATCGACAAGTGTAACTTTATAACTTATACCAGAAACAAAAACAGGATAAACTTTGATTATAAATTAAATAGCTCGACTCTAGAACGTAAGTCCGAAATGAGGGACTTGGGAATTATATTAGACGAAAAATTAAATTTCATTAAACACTATGACAATATTACTTCCCGTGCTTACAAGACCCTAGGCTTTATATTTAGAAACACAAAGGATTTCCGGAATCCCAACTCGCTGGTAATACTGTTCAACTCGCTTATCCGAAGTCTTTTGGAATTTGCCTCTGCGGTCTGGAACCCGAGTTATACTGTCCACATTAATGCTATAGAGAGATTACAAAAAAAATGCATAAAACAATACAATTTCAGAAACCGTCGGTATTTCCGGTATTATGATCAAGCACTTACACATTATAAAATAAAATCACTGGAAGACCGAAGGATAGTTATTGATCTGGTCTACTTGTACAAAATTTTAAATAATATAGTCGATAGTAGTGCACTCCTGAGTGCAATCCGTTTCCACTGTCCATCTAGAAGCAACAGAAATAAAACACTATTTTATATCGAGTCCTGTAGAACAAACTATATGTTAAACACATTTGTCAATAGAGCGTGTATTAGTTTCAATAATAACTGTATGACCAATACAAAGATAGACCTGTTTTCATCAAACATTGCATCCTATAAAAAAGAACTGTTAAAATCAATAAATGGATATATAGTCTAATTAAGATGCCTATATTCTTGTGAAAAATCTAAATATATACTATAGAAAAATTATGGAAAAGTATATATAAAACCTAACAAGTAAAATGTTATGGCACTGAAATAATATATTATAAACAATAAATTCATTGAACTGTAAACATAAGCGAATGAAATCACAATTTGAAATAATCTGCGAGTTAACAAATATTTTTAATAACGTATTTTAAGATATTTATAAAAAAAGTTGACAAATGAACAGTACGTAAATGTTTTACCCCAGATAAAAAAATGTACATAAAATATTTGTATGTTATGTACTTTTATTTGTCTCTATTTGTTGCTAAAAATAAGGAAATAGATATCATCTCCATCTCCATTATCACTTGAAATATTATTTTTTCGTATTTATTGAGAATTTTTACCGAATAAACAATATAAAATGTAACTAATAACTAGGAAATACTGTAATTGGCGATATAAATAAGAAAATTATTTACTGTATACCTATAAATGTTTGTAAACAGCTGTTGTATTTCTTAATAAAACAAAATAAAAAATAATAAATAAATAATTCTTATATTTTTCAATTATACAATTGTATAATTGAAAAATATGGATAACCAGTTGCATGTAACACATGATATCGAACTGTCGATGGCAATAGTACATATGCATAATTAAAAAATATTTATAACCAGTTGCATGTAACACATGATATCGAACTGTCGATGGCAATAGTATGCATAATTGAAAAATGTCAAAAAAATATCTTATAATAAATATTAATTTATGTTTAAGTGTACACAACAGCGAGTACACAACAGCGAGCCTATTGTCATATGGCAATATCTTCCAACCAACCACATCCATTTTGTGAAGTAAATTGTGTCTATGAAACGTACCAATTTATGTGAATAAAATACTTATTTATAATTCAATGTATATTTGTAGAATCATATAAAATAAAAAAAAAAAACAATAAAAAGACGAAGGGGAGAAAAGAGGATAAGGATATGATAAGGAGATCATCTTCTTGCTGTCTTCCTTAGAATACATAAACATGTAAATAAAATAAAATTGAGGTCACCCTTTTCAACGTTAACTTCACATATTAAACTTTTAATAATTTTTTCACTTTCATGGTTTATTTTAATTTAATTGACAGTAAAATCTTTTATAAAAATGTACATTATTTATGACTAGTTTTTTAAACCCAGCGTTTTAAAATTTAAATAATTTTTTCATCGAGATCTACAATTATAACAAAGTATAAACAAAGGTAAATATTTTTATAACTTGATTTATCTGCGTTTTCTGTGGTTATTTTTGGTTTTCGTCTATGGTTGAGTCGTGTAAATAGTCGTAGCCTAGTCTTTAATTTACTAGCATTTTTCATAACACATCCAGATTTATACATTTTTAAATTTACATAAATAACATCTTTTAAAGCATCTTCAAAAATATCCAATTTTATTAGTAAGTAAATAAAGCATTTTAAAAAATAAGTTAGAATCGCGAAGACGAGAAATAACATTACCTGGGTTTTGACACTGATGATGTAGATACATAATTTTGTTCGTCAACAATATTATTTAATCGAATATTTTTATTATTGCATATGCGCAAACATTGGATTTTTTCCCTGTCGGGAGTCAAAGATATTTTTTAACAGATTTTTAATTATCTCAATATAGACGAAGTTGGAATATTTATTGTAGGAGAACCGGGAAATCAAGGCACCTACAGGGCTTACGACCTGTCATCGGCTGGTTTCACGTAAACCAGCCGATCACGTAAGTGATCACGTAAACCAGCCGATGACAGGTCGTAAGCCCTGTAGGTGCCTTGATTTCCCGGTTCTCCTACAATAAATATTCCAACTTCGTCTCTATTGAGATAATTAAAAATCTGTTAAAAAATATTATTTAACCAAAATTACGTTATTAAATATGAAAATCTATAATTTTCTTGACTTGATCGAACAAAGGAAGTTTTCCTAACACATCCTCATTCATCATATACAGATTTTTTGTAATCCTTCGATCCTACATATTCACCGTGTATGACCATACTTACCTTAGTTAATTATTTAATACGTTAATCAATACTCACAAAATCCTTTTGCGGGATGTCCTTGTCATACAATTCTTCTTCTTGCGAGAAATTTTTCCCAAGTATTTTATTTGTCTTCCCATTTTTTATCTAAAACATAGAATGAAATAGGTTTATTTATTACTTCTCGGGCAAATAACATAATATAGGTTCTATGTCAAATATTATTTTAACACACAACCAATAAAAAGTTGTCATATTTTAAAGACTTACGGCATTAATCGTCTCCTATAGATCCAGCCTGAAAATACAATGAAATACCGTGTCTTCATAATTAAAAACAAATGTGTGATATAATTTGAAGGCACATAACATTTGCCATCGACAGTTGTGTGTCATGTGTTAGATGCAACTAGTTATAAATATTTTTCAATTATACATACTATCGCCATCGACAATTGGATCTCATGTGCTACATGCAACTAGATATACATATTTTTCAATTATACATTTTATTGCCATTGAAATTTGGATCTCATGTGTTACATGCAACTAGTTATACCTATATATTTTTCAATTATATATACTATTGCCATCGACAGTTCGATATCATGTGTTACATGCAACTAGTTTCACATATTTTTCAATGAAACATACTATTTATTTTATTTATTTATTTATTTATCACACCATATTTATAATGATAACAATACATAAGTAGATTAATGGTGCCCAACTAGGAAATCCTGTTCTAGGGCTAGCAGTTAACAATTTATATTGACAATTATATGCAATTATGAACCAGGTGATTTTTCCCGTTCCACGCTTAATATGTATACAATCTCAACTTTTTGCAATCACAATCATTATCACAACAAACATATAGGCTCACACAAAACAGATCAACCAGATCCTAATGTCCGCCATAATACCTGTCATAAATCCAATCTCTGACTTTTGCCATCGACAGTTGGATGTCATGTGTTACATGCAACTAGTTTGACATATTGTTCAATGATACATACAATTGCCATCGACAGTTGGATATCATGTGTTGCATGCAACTAGTTATACATATTTTTCAATGATACATACTATTGCCATCGATAGTTGGATATCATGTGTTACACGGAACTCATTTTACATATTTTTCAATGATACATACTATTGACATCGACAATTGGATATCATGTGTTACATGGAACTAGTTTTACATAATTTTCAATTACATATACTATTACCATCAACAGTTGGATCTCATGTGTTACATGGAACTACTTTTACATATTTTTCAATGATATATACTATTGCCATCGACAGTAGGATATCATGTGTTACATGGAACTAATTTTAGATATTTTTCAATGATACATACTATTGCCATCTACAGTTGGATATCATGTGTTACATGCAACTAGTTTTACATATTTTTCAATTACATATACTATTACCATCAACAGTTGGATATCATGTGTTACATGCAACTAATTTCACATATTTTTCAATGATTCATACTATTGCCATCGACAGTTGGATATCATGTGTTACATGCAACTAGTTTTACATATTTTTCAAATACACATACTATAGCCATCGGCAGTCAGATATCATGTGTTACATGCAACTAGTTTTACATATTTTTCTATTATACACACTATTGCCATAGACGATTGGATCTCATGTGTCACATGCAACTAGTTATACTTTTTAATTCGTTTTTGTTTTTTTTTACATAATACATCTGTATAAAAATGTGATTATACTGAAACAAATAAATATATAAAAAATACAATTCAACATTAAAATTATATGACTTAGGTATTGTATAGTCTGGCGGCGGTACGCCTCTGGATCTAATAATATTAAAACTTACATATTTTTTGTCCTTACGCTTGTAGTAGTATTAGTAGTTGTTAGGTATAACTCGATAAAATAAGCGCAACTTTCGACACAGATTACACGTCCGAACTGGCCAACTCTCAGGGCGGGTCTGAATTACAAACGAGCGAATACAGAAAGTATTCCTTGTGACGACCGCTAGAATAAGTGTCATATTTGCATGACTGTCATACGGGACTTTTATTTTCTAGTCAGCGCAATTTCCAAAATAAATGTTTTTTGAAAATATTGACTGAACATGAAGCATTCATGCAACGCCAGATCGTATTTTTCTTGATATTTTTGTGTTCTTTAATTTAAAAAAAAATATATTGCTCTAAGCCTTATAGTTTATTAGAAATATAAGATAAATGTCATAAATCGGGGTATGCTAATTATTTTTTAGAGCAATAAATACGGATCATAACTAATGGAAACATCGTATTTTTCTTAATGAGTATCCAAACTATCTTATTTATTTTTTTCAAAATGATTCGATTAGTAGTATTGATGGAATATCAAATTGAAAATAGGTAAGCTGGCGACAGTCGTCGTCTTAATGTGTAGGTACTATGTACGGCGTGCAGAGTATAATACCTACAGATATACGGCTTGTTTATTCTACTTGATTGTAGTTCGTATATCTAATAATCACTTAGACCCCATAAGATTTTGAAGGATTTTAGATAGATAACTGTCAAATAGTTCAAAATGACCCCAAGCTCCGTAAACTTAAAGTTTTATATTTTTATTTTCGAATTGCTAAAAAGGTCACATCACTTTCATAAAATGGCATAGAAAAACTATCAATTTTCATAATAAAATATTTTAATAAAAAATAATTTAACAAACTCATTTCATGAAAAAGCTGATAATTTTTCATTTATAATTAATATTTATTGGAGTGACTCGTTTTTAATTGAAGCCATAATCATTTTAAATTATTGAAATATACAAAACTAAGCAAAAAAAAACAATTTGATTAGCGCATTTATTTGTGACTTTATTTGATTGTAACGTAAAAAAAATAACGTGTTATTTAACATTAAGCATTTGTGTCACTCCGCCATAGTAAAGTAGGCTGTGGAGAAAAAACATAATTCTCGAAACTTCATTCATAACTCAATAAAAATATAATAGGTGGTATAAAACTTTTGTATGCATCTCCATAGATTTTATTCATTCTGGGAAAGTAAGTAGTCACCTTAAATCAAATTTAAATGGTAAAGTTGTTTTGTAAATAAACGCGGCAAATTGAAAAACTTTCTAATGGATGTTATTCGCATCCAATATTTTATATATAAAATGTAAACAAATTGAATTCAGTTTCTTTGATGAGCTGCAAATACCATTCAATATGTGTATACTAACAAATGATAGTGTTTAATGAAACAATTATATCGTTTGTATCAAAAACTAGTGAAAATGCACCAAAAACTATTTAAATGAAGTAAAAAAATACATTTACAAAACGTTAACGAACTCCTCCGTTGTAATACCATATAATCATGAATGTTATCTCATTGAATGGATTCAGATATTGATGTTGAAAACCCAAGCATTCGTTTGTGTATACGCAGAGTTGTGTTATAATGCCATAAAATGAAGTAATAGTGTTGAATTGATTCAGATATTGATGTTGAAAATCCAAATATTCGTCTTTGTACACATAACTCAGAGTTGTGTTATAATCCCATATAATGAAGGAATAGTGTTGAATAGAATCAGATATTGATGTTGAAAATCCAAATATTCGTCTTTGTATAGCTCAGAGTTGTGTTGTAATCCCATATAACGAAGGAATAGTGTTGAATAGAAGAATCGGATATTGATGTTGAAAATCCAAATATTCGTCTTTGTATAGCTCAGAGTTGTGTTGTAATCCCATATAACGAAGGAATAGTGTTGAATAGAATCGGATATTGATGTTGAAAATCCAAATATTCGTCTTTGTATAACTCAGAGTTGTGTTATAATCCCATATTATGAAGAAATAGTGTTGAATAGAATCAGATATAGATGTTGAAAATCCAAATATTCGTCTTTGTATAGCTCAGAGTTGTGTTATAATCCCACATAATGATGTAATCGTGTTAAATAGAATCAGATATTGGTGTTGGCAAACTAAATATTCGTTTGTGTATAACTTAGAGTTGTGTTCTAATCCAATATAATGGTGTAATCGCGTTGAATAGAATCAGATATTGGTGTTGGCAAACTAAATATTCGTTTGTGTATAACTTAGAGTTGTGTTCTAATCCCATATAATGGTGTAATCGCGTTGAATAGAATCAGATATTGGTGTTAAAAACTAAATATTCGTTTATATAACTCAGAGTTGTGTTAGAGACCCATAACCATACTGTAATCGCGTTGAATAGAATCAGATATTGGTGTTGGCAAACTAAATATTCGTTTGTGTATAACTTAGAGTTGTGTTCTAATCCCATATAATGATGTAATCGTGTTGAATAAAATCAGATATTGGTGTTGAAAATCCAAACATTCGAACGCTCCTCTGCATCTGTACGATCAAATTATTAATCAGAAATTCTCAAATTTCTCGTTGAAACCGGATATGTTGAAGGTAGGTATCGGTTTCCTATAAAATATGCGTGGCGTGGCCATTTTCTGATACCCAAACCCTTGTGGTACGTGTTCTTCGGAAGAGAGCCCCTTCTACACTTTTTACCCTTCACTTCGCAGTCGCCTTCCCGATTGCATGAAAACAAAATCAACAACTCTTTTTTAGAAATGAAATAATTTTTGAAAATAATTATTTATCATTTTTAATGCTTGAGTCAAACGCAAGGTTCGGTGCTTTTAATTTATACTAATCCCAATTTATATATCTTTAAAAAACTTCTCGATAATCAGATTTTATCGTTTAGATTTTAAACAAGGGTAGGTATGTTTAAAGGCGTATTTGTTAATAGGAAAATGAATAGAGAATCGACACAACATAATTTCTAACGACACAAAGAACACACGGAACTATGAAAATTTTGGAATTTTTTTCTAAAAAGTTTCACTCGTGCAATAAATTTATTACTTGGTGTTCATTCATATAATTTTAATAACTGGCACCGATTTTTTTATTTCAATGAAGAACTTTGTAGTTTTAATAGTTTTGTGTTAATATTTTACAATCTTGTTTTTATTATATTGTTGAAAAAATGTTTTGTTCCAAAACTGGAGTAATCATTTTTACACATTAAGAAAATAATTATAATTATTATTATTAGCATATTTTGGTAAACAGGGTGTAATCGAATTTTTCACATTGTTAACACCCTGTTTCATATGTTATCACATTTATTTATTTATTTACTTTTTATCACATTATTTATAATGACAACAATAAATAGATTACTGCTGCTCAACAAGGAAATCCTGTTCTAGGGCTAGCAATTTCTTTCCATATCTTGAAAAATGTACATTTTGCTGTTTCAGAACCGATTTTTATCTAGAGAAACAGATCTCTTACAAACAAAATTAGTTTTTGCTATAAACAATAGTAAAGAAAATACTAAGCTGACATTTAGAAAGACTTGTAGTCGGAGGATTGGTACATAAAGTAAGGCGTAACGGGGGGTTTATAGGGTGGAGCGGGGGGGGGGAGGGATAAATCGGATATTAATGACACATTTATATAGCCGTAAAATTATTTGTTTTTTTGAAATTTAATCCCTTTTGTTGTTGAGTACTGTTTCAATTTTAATTCCGAACAATTTGGAAAATATTCAAATAAGTTATTTTAATAAGCACCATATTATGTTGGCGGTTTGTATCAAAAAGTTTTGCTTTTGTCATGTCTATAGATTATTGGTCTGTGAACATAAAATATTTTTGTACATGAGTAAATGTATTATTCGTATCGTGAATACATTTTTTAGGCATTTAAGTTAAAGTTGGTAGATTTTGCTATCCTACTTCACGATCCCATCTTCTCCATTGTCTCCCTGTTATACCCCCATACCCTTGCGATATTCCCCTCCTACTCCCATCTGTGCCCATATCCATATCCCGTTCCTCGCCGTCCTGGTGATGCATATTTCAGACGGGACGTGACACGGACGTATCCCATTTGTAGTATAAAGGAAAGAAGTAGAAAATTTACTGTAAGAGGATGATAAAATGGTAATATCAAAAAACATAGTCGGAGGCCAGTCCCATACCCCGCATCTGCCGTAAGCCCTCGGTAGATTATACGATAAATGTGATGTCAGATATAAAACAAAGCGCTTATTTGAAAAATACGAAATGCTGAGTGGAAAGTATTGCGGGCTTAGGAACACGAGGACACAACATACAATCTCACACACAACAAGATCTATTAAAGACCGAAATCGATAAGTCGTGGGATGAAATGCAACTCCTCTGTTCCTCAAAATTTCTTAGATTATGCAGATTACGTGAGCTTGAAGAACATCTATATTCGGGGCATAGTATGATGGCCTTTATGAATTTTGGAATTGACACCAAAGTGTGGGTGAACACATGCTGCACTTCATTGTGTATTAGGCTGGGCTATCCATGTATAACATATCTCAGCGATAAGGTGCTCAAAAATTGCACATAAATATTTAGATTGTAACTGCATTTTTAATTTACAGATTCAACAGTACTTTTGGTTCTCTATTGATACTCAACGCTGGGTCTTGTAGGATGTTTTTTTGGAAAATATGAATTTATTTTGGATGTTTGTAAATTTTTTGATTTTTTCAAACTAAATTTTAATTGCGGGCAGAGAATTTTATTATTAACAACATACAATTTATATCTGATTAAATTAAATATTGAGACGCGGCTGACATCTTCTTTTCCTTGGCACTGTCCCAACTTACTGCCTATATTGGCTATTAGTAGGGTCGACTCTTCTCGTCCACAGGCATACTCTGCGGTTTTGGGTATCGCTTTCGTGCAAGCCGTTTCTTTGTAGAATCTTGCAACAATTGTAAGTATTTTTTGGTCTGTTCTGGATGATAAACGAGGAAGATTAATATTTATTGCCTAATTTACGGTATGGTCTGGTGGTCTCTTTTTGTATGCCCATACCATCTCGGCTGACGCTCTTCTAGATTGCTTTTTATGTCATTGACTCCCAGGCTACCACCAATACGAGAACTTTATTTTATCTTTGCATGATACTTCTACCGACCACCTAAGCATTCACATTTCCGTGGTCTCAAGATGCCTTGCATATGAATTGTACATTCTGAATTGCGGGTCTAATAATTATTTAGCTGACAACTTTGCCTTTTAATTTTATAAACATTTTTGGGTCACGCAAAATCCCGGTCACTGATCTGAATTTCATCCATCCTACGCATGTTCTATGGTCAACATCTGTTGCACATGTCTTGTCTGTGTGTATTACATGGCGAGGGTTTCCCACTTAACAGTGCCACGGTATCACGTGACTCGACAGGGAGCCTTCACCACGCCTGTAGTACTTTCACTTCTTCGATTTCCACGCCAAGCGCAGCGTCGGCTACGCCTGTCTCATAAGCATGCCAGATAAGCGCCGAGTGGGTCGTGCCCACCAATCAAGCCGTGGGGGGCTTCTCCAACCCTGAGTATTCATGTTGGCGATTTACAGGAACCACACCACGTAGACAGTACTTTCACTTTTTCAATTTTCATGCCCAGCGAATGATGTAGGCTGGATCCTTGCCGCGTGTGACGAGTCACCGTCGATCGAGACTTTAAGGCGTCTGCCCTGCTCTTCCATAGGTAAGAATTGAAGGAGGCACCGACCTTTTCCCAAAATCCTTCAAGAAAGCACAGCAAATTTGTTCCTTCAAGCTTTATTATCTTCATCGGCGTTATGGCCCTGTGTGGATCCCGGCCTCCTCCAGAATTTTTCTCCAGCCATCCCTGTCCTCCGCCGCTCTCCTTCAGTTCCTCCACGCCAAGCTCTCAATAATTACGGAATTAAGTACATAGCATTCAAATAATTTTGTCACAGATATAACAAGAATAATTTCACATAGTCAATGATTTTTTTTCAGAGATTTTTTTCACTTTTCTGATAATGTAGGTTATTTGTGTGAAAAATCACTCATCATTCGTGATACCAACTTATTTAACCAACTTCAAAAAAAGGAGAAGCTCATAAATTCGACAATAAATTTTTAATGAATATCCACTGCAGTTTATGGAACTATATTTTCTTCTCTGTTTCTTCTAGTTTTCGTAATCGTCAGGACCTTGTTATGAATCGTCAAAGTATTGGTGCGATCTTGCATTACAAGCGTTATTGAATTTTTGACTTCTTCTTCAATGGCGCTACAGCCCATATCGAGCCTTAGCCTCTGTCAGTCTTCGCCTCCAGCTTCTTCTATCGTCCGCAGCAACTCTTCAACTGCCCGGCACTTGCAATAGTTGGCAAGCATCCCTTCCATTTTTTAACTCTCCAGTTATATTACGTCGAATAGTTGGTATATTCATGCTTTTACTAAATACGATTTTAGCCAAACCCTACGATATGGTCATAGCAAATCGCCTTTTTTTTCTTTGAGTTTATCCCTTATTGGAGCTATGTATAACTGAATGAAATAAATTACCATTTGTCAATCTGTTAGATTTTATATCGATAGCAAAATGTACACAGTAACAAACAATATGTGGATAGATGGTTTCTTCAAACATAAACTCAATTTACGAAATTCACATGTTTTGATAACAAACTAATATTAATTTATTGTGGTGTTTTCGTTGGGGAATGTGTTGAATATTCACAGTTTGCCGGATTCAAATTTTATATTATTCGTGATTGAATATTAATCGAAATTAAAAAATTAACTAGAATACAAAATAAATGTGGACTATCATATGTATATAATATGTAACATAATATTAAACAAGTTGCATGTAACACATGATATCCAACTGTCGATTGACAGGAAAATAATGTTCTTAAGAAATCATAATAATGGATGTAGTCAGTCTAAAAAGCACGAAGCCTATAAAAAATGAATCAAAAGAATGAAAAACTGCAAGCTACGAGAGGAGATTTTCATAATACTAGTTGCATGTAACACATGAGATCCAACTGTCGATGGCGATAGTATGTATAATTGAAGGAAAAGTACCGAACTATAAACTCTAAATCACAAATTAATAATGTATATCAGGATAGGATAGTATGGAGACAGCATGATGGTATATATGTATGTTTGGATATTTAGTAGGTAAGTATCAGACTATTGAGTGAGATATTGTGTAGTGTATACTACAAATTGTATGAAATGATGTCGTCACTAAATTATCTTTTTAAAAAATTGTTAAAAAGAACTTGAGATGAACTACTACAATGTTTATATTTTTTATAGAAAATTAAATTATGTAGTTGGGTTTTCGGCTTTTTTCGATATTAAAAAAAATTAAAATACAGATGTTAAATATATAAATTTATCACAAAAAAATGTTTTCCTTATTAATTTTATTTTCAAATATGTAAAAGAGGACATCACTTTCATAAAATGGCATTGAAGAAATATCAAGTATTTACAGTAAAATAATAATTAAACTCATTTCAAAAAATTGCTGAAAATTTTCCATACAAAATTTTAATATTTTGAGTGACTTGTTAGTGAGGATTTTAGCGTTGGCCACAACCCATTCGTTTATACTTGTTTTTAGATTTTTTTCATGTCGGGAGTCCATGGTATTTTTAACATTTCCCGGATCTCCTATGTCCTATGTACTATTTCAGCATGATACTAGTTGATAATCTGAAATAAAAATAGCCTTAAAATTGCGAAATCATAACTTTCCACTATATCCCCTTGGGGTAGTTAATAGTAAAAATACTGTGAATTAACCGATCATGGGTCATAAGCAAAAGCAGATGCCCATTTTTCTCATTTTCCATAAGGAAAAAAATTCCTGCTTTTTTTTAAGATATATCTAATGTTATGTGTATTTATACTGCATAATCATCAATTAGGTACATAATATCCTCATCTTAAAGATATATTTCACAGTACATACAAACATACCTACACGCACGTATTTTTCTTTATATTAAGTTTTGGATGGTTTTAATAAATTGTCTATCGGTAATTAAACTGAAAAGTTAAACAGTAAAATAACAACTAGAAAACTAGATGTTGTTATCAATATTGGGATAACTTCATTTGCTCCGTGATATTTCGTTAGATTCACTGTATTACATTCTGACGTCACCATAACACGAAATCGCTTTGTGACAAATTCCAAATTTACTCGATTTAAAAACTGATTTATTTTTGAAGATTGGAATTCCACTCGCTGAGCGTTCTCCGTCGTTGTCTTGAGAGACTTAAATTAGTTTTCTGGGGACGAATGAAGGGCCAACCGTTGAATAAAACTTTAACCTCTTCTCCTCCTTGTCTAGATGGTAAATTGAATAGACGACATTTTTCGTTTTGCGGGAAGTTAGTTCAAAGTTTCCCTGTGGCCTGTTCCTCCCTTTCACGCCAGTTTTTCGTTTGTACACGTGCTTCGCATTCATAATTTACATTTATTAGATTTATGAATTTAAGACGGACCGGTTCGGTAGATAACGAATTCAAATCCAAACTAAATGTACTTGTTTATCTTTTACCCAGGTCATCTTAAAATAGTAAAATAATCTTCAATGTACTTTTAATTGATTCAAGATAATTTACGGCCATGGTCAACGAAACAAAGAATTTCTCGTTTTTATTGTTTTTTTCTTGGATTCCGTATGACCGGTCGAATTAAAATTTGATTAGGTAATATTTTAAATTTGATTTAAAATTAGATAAAATATCTGAAATACTTTGATCTGACTAAATATCGGAACAATTTTCTTCTACATGGGATTTGTCTGCCACCTTTCTTGCCTCGTATTATGAAATTGAAGATCTGTTTTTTATGTTATAACAAGTGTATTCTGATTTGATATTCGTTGCATTTTTTATCAATTCAAAGTGAACTCTATATCACCGTCCGATTTCGATGATTATTTGTTTCACAAGAAATGGGGTATCTCATGAGGTGATCTATGGAAAAATCATCAAACTCTTGAATTTGAATGTTCAGCGATATTTATTTATTACGTTATTCGAATTAAATTATTGGTTTCATATACATTTGGTCAAGATCTTTTGGACCCGCGTTTCCGGCATTCGTGTTATATGATCCGCCCATCTCTATCTAAGCAACCCCATATGGGTTGAAATACACAAGGCTAGATAAATAGTGTAAAATTCATCATAACACCGGAGTCTCCATGATCCACCTTCTTGAACGGGTCCACAGATATTCCGCAGGACTCTCAAATTTTTATTTATTTATTTATTATATAAAATACAATTTTCCTTAAATCTAGTAACAAAGAATTTTTTTTTAATACAATATAATATATTTAACTTAGGTTACATAATAGTTACCAGATATTTTACTATTGTCATAAACTGCCTCACTAGGTGAAACCTGTTCTGAGACAGTGTATAGATGTCTTATTAGTTTTCAGTTTTGGTTAGTAACTATGGGAGTATTTTATGAGTTCAGGTGATTAATTTATTTTTAATATAGTCTCTGCCCTTTTTTTTAATCCAAATTTTAATGTCTCGCTTAAATATTTTCAGGTTACTGTTTTGTCTAAGTGTTAAAGGTAGTTCGTCGTATAATTTGACTCCAAAATACAGGAAATTTCTTTGTCCAAAAGTTGTCTTGAGTCTAGGTATTAGGAGTTTAGCCTGTTCGGTCTGTCTAGTTGGTCTAGATGTTTGCGTAGAGTCAAGTTTGTCTATGAGTCCAACATCTCTACCATTTTTACTGTTATGGTCAGTGTCTCGCAGTCATATAGGCCAATACAGATCTGCTCAAAACCTTATTATAGGTTGGTAGGTACTTTATTTTAGTATAAGTATAAATAAAATACATGCTTTCAAATATATTTTTCGTCCGGATTAATGTAAAATTTATAATGATTCTGAACGGAAGAATTTTTTTAAATCTGTGTCCAAAAAATTTATTAAAAACATTTCAGTCATCTTTTCACTTGATTGTTAAAAAAAGGTTCAAAAAATTCTTTGTATAAATATATCACTTTGTAGATAGTTAATTCTTTCGTTTAAATTAATGTATAACTTCTCTGTTCATATTCTCATGTTTAATTATTGTTGATTTTCATGTTTCATTTGTTTAATCTTTAAATCTACAACTCTAAACTTACTATGTAACATCCACCCGCAACATAATAATTATATACATCATGTAAAATAGACACTGCACCTTCCGTACACTGCATAGTGTAGTGTAGTGTAGTGTAGTGTAGTGTAGGTAGGACATTTATATACTTACAAACAATTCTCATTATGATATGTACTTCCCATATACTCGTATAAGCAATTATGCGCAGAAATATTTGGGCATTCATGCCTGTGTCTGTGCTTAATTAAATAAAATAAATAAAATATCAAATGTAGGTTGCATCATGTTTATTTTTTTTACTAAAACATTGTTATTATGGACGACAGGAAAAGAACCAAAAATATCAAAATAAAAAGAACGTAGATGTAGAAGAACAGGAGATGGAAGTGATCTCTTTTATGGACGATGTAATTAATTAACATTTTGGACCGAGTTTTAAAATTATTCATGAATTTTCATTATTGAAATATGTTGAAAACAACACAGATTTGCAAAACAATGCAGCAAAAAAGAAAGTGGGGGTTCCTGAAATTATACGTACAAATTATTGTCTTTTCGTATTTTTTGGTTTAATTTAAACGATTTTTTCAAACAGAATAATCGTCAATTTTAAATATATACATGTGTTCCTATTTCAAATATTATATTGTCCGTTGTGTTTTGAATCTGTATATTGCTGATTACTTTTTCAATTTAATAAAATTGCGATGATAGTTTCATAGTCCATATATTTATTTTACAGTTCAGGTTGAATTGTATTAAATATTCAGTAATGCAGTAAAAGCTTCTATGTACATATAAATATATATATTAGCCCCACCCCCTTCTTCCCCTACACTTTGCGCTGGTGTGACCTCAACAGACCAAGTCTCAGGGGGTAGATATAAAGAACCAGGTACAGAGCTGATAAAATCATGGGATGTCAAAAAATCGTATATTACCGCCATTCTACATACATTATATTCATTGTGAATTTAAATATAAATGCCTAAAGGTATACATAGATAAATGTCTACACGTTAATAAAGTGATAGTTTTTCAAAGGTTTTATTTATGGGTAAATAATGTAGGTTTCAAAAATAATAAAGAACAAAATTTTTTTCCTTGTAGTAGCATTAAACGAACACTTATTTTGAGTTATTTCTGATTAGAAAGAAAAGTACTAAGCAACAGTACGGTGATATTCTTCTTCTTGGAATGTACCTGATTTGTCTTTTACGCTAACAATCATATAAAAAAATAATTTACGTTTACACAAATATATTTTTGTGTTATATGACGGTGTTACTATATATTTTTTTCCTTTATCAAACTTTGTCTTCACCTTGTGGGTAGTGCTTGCAATCATCTACTTATAGGGTCATAAATCTCATGTTTTTATTTTATTTTATTTATTGAAGACAAACATAAAGCCAATTTAGTACATAGGACAAGCAGACATTAATACATTAAATAAGCCAAAAATGTTTGATGAGTATTACTGGTTAAAAAACCAATCAGTAGCATAATATTATTTGCTATAGGAAATGGAAATTGAAAGGAAATGGGGCGATGCGTTAGATCACTCAGAGCGATGAGTGAACGTGGCCAAAATGGATAGTTTAAATCTTCTATGCGATGAGTTGAAGAGATCAATGTCATAGAAGAAAGAATCATAATTTCTGCATGCTCTGTATATGATAGAGTGCTGTGCATAATTTGTGCCACAGATGGGAAGTCTGAATGTATATTTTTATCTAGTTTGTCTCGTCGGTATGTTTGAAGGGAAAACAAATTAATTTAACTTACCAGTATTCAAAATACAATTGTATCAAGCCTATTTTAATCATTGGTTCGTGGCTGTGGTAAGTGCATTTTCCGTATTTTATATTACGAATCCAGTATATTTGGGTTTCAAATTCTATGTCAAGTCATTTCCTTCTTTTAAACTGACAGATACGACACTTTCATTTTTTATTTAATTTTAAAATGATCCCCATGAACTCACTCAATTTTCTTATATGGTTTATTTTGTATTCACGCTTTTTTGTTTACAAAATGTTATCCATTTATAGTACATCAGTTTTCTACGAATCTTGTTTGCCTCGATATATATTTATCCTTGTAAAATTTTAGAATTAATTTAATTCTAAAAATGTATTAGCATAAGAAAAATATATTTCGTGTGTTCTTTCAGTATTCTGATAGAGATTGTATTCAATCCCCATAAACAGATTAGGTGTAACTGAAAATTGAATATTGATCAATTTCATACATATTAGTTGTTTTTTTTTTATTTAGTTGCTTCTACCTACACCTAATCTGTTCAAACATTAATTTAACACGCACCCAATAACAAGTTGCCACATTCTGGAGACTTACGATATTTATCGTCTCACAGATCCAGACTGAAAACACAATTAAAAACTGTATCTCCACCGGGAATCGAACCCGGGACCTTTGGATCAGCAGTCAGATACCCAACTAACTGAGCCACGAAGGCCGACAAAGCATAGTTATATTCTATGTGAGTTGGTAGTAGGACCTCCATTGTCTTTCTTACTCTCCACACTATGGAATAGTGGAGAGTCACGATTTCACAATTTTTTAAGCGTATTTTTTATACATCAATATCTCAACGGGTATCGTACACTATGTGTTTCGTCGTGACGTGTTTGTATGTATGGCGTACGCCGTACGGATTATCCTTTTTGTGTCCTCTCTACAACCCAAACTACAAGTCCGATCGACTTCATATTAACATCATATGTGTAAAGTATATAGACTTGAAGCTGATTAGTTTTCCATAGATATCCTTTAATTTCTTCTCTATAATTTCATCTGTCCAAATTTTCAAAATGCTCTTACGGTCTGGAAAATCTATATTTTTATACTGTTTGAAATTTTGATACAATAAAAATACACTCATAAAAAATGCATTAAACTATTGTCAACATCTAAAGAATAAAATCTATGGTCCGCCATATCAATGTGAAATAAATTTCATATTTGTATGAAAAATGTATATAACGGAAGTAAAATAGCTTCTGTAAGGGAAAATTGAGTGATCAACTTCATATTGATATTGTATATGTCTCTATTAATTAGTGTATTTTTTACTGTGCACTTCTATCTTCCTCAAGGGGTAGGCAGTGAGAACCGAATACAGCATTATCTTGACACATACAATTCTGTCTCATACATGCCCATCTTGCTAGTAATGTAATTTTACTTAAAATTTCTCAACAGGTATCATGTAGAAAATGTATACTATGAGTTTCATGACAATGTTTTTGTGTGTATGGTGTATTTGAAAATTTTGTCCTCGGGAAATATTATATTGGTTTAAGAATCTAATAGAAATGTACTTCATAAAAATGCATTTAGAGATTTTCAACTTTTCATGAAGAAAAAACGAACAATTACTATGGTGTGGAGAGTTAAGTGTTGGCTATAACCCACTCGTTTTTATAAAGCTTCAGTATAATATGTATACAAATCCATTTAATTTTAATATGTTACTTCATACTTAGCAATATAATGAGATCAAATTAAAGCTGAACATGTAATTTTTATCCCAAATGCATATATTTTATTTATGGACAACTATGTATACCTACATACTAAAATGAATATGCGAAATCTAGTAATTTCTTTTAAAATAGGTAGGTACTCAAATTGCTATATCTTCCAATAAAAATAAATTGACTTCTGATGCTCAAGACATTTTCTCTCATAAAAATATATCTTACAACTAAAATATATTATGTATAGTGAAAAAAAGCTTTGATTTTCGTTTTGAAAATAACTTAAACTGTGTTATACTATATATTTTTTTTATTTACATTCAACTGCACATAAACAACACTAGGTAAAAATTACAATGAATAAGCTTAATGTTTAATTTATAACTATCCCTACCTAGTGTCAATTAAGTGTCAATTACCAATTCATATAAGTATTAACGTACCTACTGGAATATGAATGTGTAGTGTTTGTTATCCAACTGTTGACGATATGTAGATACCCCTTTTTTAAACTAACGGTTACCTTTATTTGAAAATTTTTGAGCGATATAATCGTGGTATTTCGCGGTACGTTTTATCTCGCGCAAGACGATACGAAAGTTTCCCCGCGTTGTAAAAACGTTGAGACCGATTTTAGGGTTTTCCCGTATCTGCAAAGTTTGACGCCGGATCTGGTATTCGTTGTATCTGCCACCGCGCACCGCCGCGCCGCGCCGCCCGGTCGGTAACCTCGCCTGCAAGCTCCCTGCTTTACCGACCCACACCCACTCGGAAACATTCCCAATGAAACCTCTGCGTGGGCGCTTACACATACTACTCGCATAGACACATATACAGTTACTTGTATAAGACACATAGTGGCGGTTTTCAAAATCGGCTCTTGTTTATTACTAATTTTAAAATAAAATAACATTTTTATATTGATGTTTTTTTAGGCACCAAGACATTTATTTACATTGTACCGTCATGACATGTAAAACGTCTCACACTTTCTACACGACAAGGACGAACAAGACCAAAACTTCGATTGGGAAATTCTGTCAGTGCTGTTCATATATAGTCATATTGCAAATCTAAAATTGATAGTCAAGGTAGAACTCCATTTCAAATAATAAATAAATTCCGCTTTGTTTGCTAGTTTTCTTTGTCAGTTCTTTCTAGCAACACTAATTGAACTGACGGAAAAAAAATGTTGCAAACCCCTTAACCAGATATTATATAAAGACCAACCACCTCTTGTTTTTTCACACTTTGAAAATGGTCACTGGATGACCGAAACTAGTCAGTGTCATTAAATTAGTAGAACTGAAAACTTTGGTTTTATTTTACAATTGATAGTCAATATTATGGTTGATACAAGATATGGTTGAAATGAGGTCACTAAGACGAATGTGTGATAAAACGGTGTATGATAGAATAAGAAATGAGGATATTAGACGAGAATGTATGATTGAAAAAGATATCGTAAGTAAGATGAAAATAAATGCCCTAAGGTGGTTCGGCCACATAGAAATAATGAGTGATAACCGTCTGACAAAAAAAATATTTAAGGATGATAAAAGAGGAAATATTTGTCCCTACCTGTGAAGGAGGATCTTGGAGGATCCGGTTTAACCATGAACTAGAAATAATGTATGGCGAACCAAACGTTGTCCAATACATCAAAATTCAACGTTTACGTTGGCTTGGACACGTTTGTAGAATGGAGGATAGCCGGGTCCCAAAGAAAGTATTGAACACCTGTGCTGAAAGAAGAAGCAGAGGGAGACCTAGGATGAGATGACTGGACGACATCGAGGGAGATATAAGAGCGATCGGACAGACAAATTGGAGGAGACTTGCTGCCGACAGGGCGGAATGGAGGCAGTTTCTTGAGGAGTCCAAGGCCGGGCTGTAGCGCCATTGCTGATGATGATAAAAGAGGAACGAAAAATAGAGATCGTACAAGGAAAATTTGTCACGATCACATAAATGGAATTTTTGAAAGATGGAGATTTTAGAAGTGAGAATAACAGAAGAGCGTGTATGAGACGATGCATGGACGTGAACGAAGCGAGAAATGTATGTCTAGAGAGAGGAGTCTGGCGTTCGGTTCTCTCTGCCCACCCCAAATAGGGAAAGGGTGTGATGGTATGGTGATATGGAAAAATTAATATACAAAATCTACGTTGATATGTTATAAAAATATAAAAATACTTGGTTAATGTTCTATTATATTTATTGGATTATTGACGCGTTTCGTGCAAAGCACATCGTCAGAATAATGTAATAGAACATTAACCAAGTATTTTTATTTTTTTATAACATATCAACGTACAATGGAGTTCTATCAAGAATTGTCGATCGACAAACTAAACTTAGTTAATACAAAATCTATACAAATACAAAAATAGAAGGGTCCTCTGGATTCAGCTAAGACCCATCCAGAGCTTTTGAGTTATGATGATGGATAAATAATGTTTTCGGTCTGAATATAATAAGAAAGATCCTGCATTTATCGGAGATTTTATTTATTATATTAGGTCCTTACATATGAAATTGGCGTTTTGTATGGGGGAACATAAAGTCGATTATTTTTTAATATAATATATTTATTTAATCAACGTATGTACCATTGCTATCTATGCACTTTTGCCATCTCATAGGTAGTTCATCGATCCCTTTACTAAAGAAACCATTCGGACGGGAATCAATAAAATCTTTGAAGGCGGTTTGGACTGCCCCATCGGAGTTGAATTTTTTCCCTTGCAAGAAGTTATCCAAATTTCGAAAACATGGTAATCTGTTGGGGCAAGGTCCGAAGAGTACGGTGGATGTCTTAGACATTCCAATTGAAGATCCTAATTTGGTAACCGTCTATTGTTCAGTGTGTGGTCTAGCGTTATCATGAAGCAGCTGTGGCCTAGAGCGATTTACCAGCCTCGGTTGTTTAGCAGTTAGCTTTTCCATCATGGTTTGCAGTTACCGACAATAGACATCTGCCGTAATCGTCTGGCCAGATTTAAGAAAGCTGTAGTGAACGACACCAGCACTAGTCCACCAAACGCTCACAAGTTACTTTTTTGGAGTCAATTTTCGCTTGGGGGATGTTTTGGCTGGTTCGGCAGGGTTCAGCCATTGCGATGAGCGCTTCCGATTATCATACAGGATCCACTTTTCATCACAAGTAATGATTCGATTTAAAATTCCTTCATTATTGTGCCGGTTGAGTAATTCAACGCAGCAGTCAACGTGTGTTTGTTGATTTGCTTCACTCAATTCGTGAGGTACCCACCTTTCAAGCTTTTTCACCTTCCCAATTTGCTTCAAGTGGATTAAAATAGTTTTATCACTAACACCGCAGCCTGCAGCTAACTCGGACGTGGTTTGCGATGGATCCGCTTCCACAATAGCCTTCAATTCTTCATTATCAACTTTGGTCTCCGGCCGTCCACGGGGCTTGTTCTGCAGGTCGAAGTTTCCAGAACGAAAACGTTGGAACCAAAAACGCACAGTGTTTTCTTTTGCGGCACCGTCGCCATACACATTATAATTCCTTCGAGCCGTTTCTGCAGCACTGGTGCCACGGTGGAACTCGCACTCGTAAATATCGCGATAATTCAAGTTTTCCATTTTATAAACTGAGTGACGCAAATAAAAAAAACAATTGAGGAAAAAACAAATGAATTATAATTTTCGAAACACAAATACATGAGTATTTGTGTTTTTTATTAGTATTTATTAGTATTTTATTTCTTCAGCTGTATAAATTTGAATATGGAATTCCTAACCAAAGAGAAGATATTTGAGATCAAAGTTGCCAGTACGGCTAAACGCCAATTTCATATGTAAGGACCTAATATTACTTTGTGCACACCAAAGTCTTTCAAAGCAACTGCTTCTTCTGAACAGCTCATTTATGGTCTAAGCAAAGTAAATAAATAAATAAAAAATCTCTGCATTCTCTGAAATTAATTAATTTGTCGGCCTTCGTGGCTCAGTTGGTTGGGTATCTGACTGCTGATCCAAAGGTCCCGGGTTCGATTCCCGGTGGATTCGAACACAGTTTTTAATTGTGTTTTAATATTAATAATAATTAATGAACACTACCTTTTACCCTGCACAAGTGGCGAGATTATTGCCGTATGGCAATTTCTTTCAACTAACCAGTGTTTCCAGCTTTGTTAAACCAGTGTTTGTTTTCAGTCTGGATCTGTGAGACGATTACTATCGTTAGTCTTCAGAATGTGGCAACTTGTTATTGGGTGCGTGTTAAATTAACATTTGACATAACTTTGAATTAAAATGCTTCCGTTACACAAATCATTCAAAGTTGTTTAAATTCTGAGACATCTTTAAATTAGATTTTTAGGAGTGGAAAAAAAAAATTGATTGTTATGATGATTATGATATTGTTATGTGATTTCATTGTTTACAAAATACCAATTTCTCAATAGATGGCGTTACAAAAAGGTTTCTTCGTTATTTCATAGATGGCGACGGTAAAAACAGCTTATTTTCAAAACGATTAGTTTCACATTATTAAAACGTATAGAACATACATAACTGCATTCATAAGGGAACTCAATAATAAGGCATAATTGGTGAAAGTTGCGCAAGCGCATAAAGTGATCACTTAAACCAGCCGATGACAGCTTTGTTGGTGCCTTGAGTTCCTGGTTTTCCTATAATAGTCCAACTTTGTCTATTGAGACGAAAAATATAAAGTTGATAAATATCCCGTTTAATAATATCAAAATCGAACCTAAAGGTTTCTTTGTATAAATTTTTGTGATATGGTTCTTAAAGTCAATATTTCACGCCAGGTGCAGCACTGGTACTGATAAAATCGAAGTCGTGGGGTTTGTTATAAGATCTCCACGGCTTGTTTTATTAAGATTTCTGGACTTTATACTGCATGACAGCACAAATTTTAAAAGCAATCTTCGCCGTTGTCAACATTGCCTTCTCTATCATATGTTAATTTCGTCAAAGCTTGAAACCAAACTTCGGAAGATGTCCCGCAGAAATGTTGCCACCTAATTATCTTATCCTATTAATGGGAGCTCTATAGCGATCATTATTCAATATGATTGATATGGTAACTTGAACCAGGGATTATTGTTTATGGGAAGATCACATGGTTGTATTTAAAGTTGAATGCGATTGAAAATGCTTCTGATTATTATTGCAAATATTTTAATTGATTGATGCACTCTTCCTTAGAGAAGAATGAATATGTCCTCGTAACAGGAACATATACTTACTTATACATTCTGTACTAAACTAAGCATTAAATGCTTGTACTATGGTGAACGAAATCGGTCGAGGCAGAGTGAGATTCGAATTCGTGTCCACTACATTATTCGAATATTTTTTAAAGGTTGCATATACGCAAACGTTGGGAGTCAAATGATTTTTTCAAGTAATATGATTTGACTCCCGACAGGAAAAAATCCAATTTTCGCGAATATGCAACCTTTAAATATTCGATTTACAAACACATTGATACAAGTAGGTAAACAAACCAAAAATGAAATAATATTTCTGGCGCAGTTCAGGGGTGACATCTGTGCGAGAAAACTGTCACTTCATGAATAAGTACTGTTGCTTTCATTATTTACAAAAAAAAACAACTTATTAATAGATGACTTTACAAAAAGGTTTCATCGTTACTTGATAGATGGCAATAGTAGATAGTAAAGATGTCCTTTTTTCGAAAGATCCATTTCTCATTATTAAAATATAAAGAACTTTCGAAATATATAATAGGTGAAATATAATGTGCTTTGAGTTCCTGGTTCTTCTATAATGTTTAACTTCGTCTCTATTGAGATGCTAAAAATATGTCAAAAAATATCATTACATTACTAATCCAGCGCGATATCCACTCTGCAATGGACCCATCACATGGTCTCAGGTTTTTGCTATCAGTAAAGCCCTAAAGATGAGAAGGATCTGCTTCGGTAATGTAACCTTCCCTATGATTGACGGGCCTTCACGTTTGTGGTTGGACTCTTTTTGGTAGCGGTATGAAATATGCATTATAGTAGTTTCTTGTTTTGTCCGACGAGCAGCCACTTCAGGGACGAAAAGAACTACTTACATAGTTCTATAACGATCCCTATGGAGTGGGGTAGGAGACTGCGTAATTCCTTACAACCTCGGTACTCTTGGATTTCTTGAGATACACGTTTAGAGTTTTTCATCCTGGTTGTTGTTGTCCTGTGAGGATGAGGATTTCTTTATAAATTAACCTATTTGTGAATGCATATTGCCATCATTAATAATGTCAACTGACAAAATAAATACCACAGAAAAAAAGAGAAGTCATTATTCCACAGATAAAATAGAAGTCAACATATACTATAACTGAACGCCACAGAGTGTCTTTCGAGCGCCTGTTTCCGGTTATTATGAACGGCTTAGAGTGTTACTAAGTGCACTCGGCGTTCATTGTGAACGTAGCCCTGAGATTCCACTTCAGAATTCAAGGTGATCATCTGACACTGTCCTCGCAGCCCGCATGCCCCGCCCACTGCCATTTTTAGCCTTGCTGTTTTTCTTCGATGTCGGAAACCTTTGTTCGACATCTAATCTCCTCATTTTTGATTCAATCCCGAAGACTGTCGCCCAATATTTGCCTTTCCGTTGCTTCCTAAACGCACTTTTGTAAGCTTTAGACAGTGAGGGACATATTCTCTAGGCCACTGTCAAGACTGTGGAGTCGTGGACTTAAGGCTACTCTTTGTTTCCAAGCATATGTTTCAAAGAAGTACGTAGGAAGAAATTGATGTTTTGTTTAATTGTTTGAACATTTTCAAAATGTAATATTTAATATTTATGCTTTGTACCTTTTTATATTTACCACATATTATCAATAAGTAATGTCTTTATCGTTTCTAGTACAATCATAATTGTTCTCAATAAGCTATGAAATATACAAGCATTTTTGTGTAACTATATATCTCGTTTTGACAAAAAAATTACTTACCACATCTGTGCACTAAACCATTAATATTATAGTTTTATCGATCATCCCCTATCGAATAGTTACAATAATTATGATCGAATAGGGCCTATACAGTTTCACTCGCATAATAACAATACTTATATTATATAATACATACATACTACCTCGAGTATTATTAATCTTCAAATTTTATTAAGAACTTTGAGACTTTATGAACCCTTAATCCTTTAACAGGAAGCGAGAAGCTTTGTCGTTAATGTTTTCATTACTTCAGCATCGTTGTTTGTCCGATGTAGGATGTGGGGGGTTACTACAAGCGACATACTTATCAATGTGTCTCCAAAGTGCCTTCAAAGCAACCATTTAAAAAGCTGGAGGTACTTTGTGGTAATGACAACGTAAACCCTTAGTTAACATTGTGTCATTATAATAATTTTAAACACCGTATATAGATAGATCCATTGAGATGGCTCTTGTAATACATATATGACAGTTATCAAACGATATTCTCACAGATTATTCACCAAAGTCTAGGTTGATATTATGGATATTACAGATACGGTATTTAACATATCTCTTTTCGCAGAAAAAAATATTAACAGAATATAAAGAAAGAAAAATGATTTTAAATATATATGAATACAATTAAATTTTGACATTTCTCGTTGCTCGAGTTGATTGGAAGAGATTGTAGTATGGCAATAAAACCGTCTGTATGCACTTGCTATAAGTATATATAAATATATTATACCATGAACGACGTTCCTCGTGATTTTAAGACCAAAATAGACAAGAATTTTTTTTAAATGGAATATAGGTTATTGTTAAAAGTAATAAAATGATGATACGAAAATAAATATAAAATGAACGGCTTGTGACATAAATCGAACCCAAAACATTTTGATTGTAACTCAACAGCGATGCGTTATAAAAAAACATTTTACAATCTAATGGTTCTAATAATGTACAATGTACATGTTGTATACATTAAAGTTAATGAAATAATTTGCTGACGTGTGTTAGTTAACAAGCGTCTGACTTATATTTGATAAATAATTGTTACATGATTCTTTGATATCAAGTTATTTTATATTTTCAAAATTTAATTTTATGTTTCTTAATGCCTTGTTATGTTTTGATATACTTATTTAGTATCTATAATAATATATAAGGATTGATTTGTAGGTTGAAAATGTCATTACCAGGTAAAATGATCGTTGAAAATACAGTTTGATTTTTACCAATATAACTTAAATTTTAACTATATAATCAAACTCACGTCACAATATGACGATAGCGTACACTTAGTTAAGTTGGTAAGGAAAATTGTGAGGTTACAATGAAATTCGATGTGTAAAACAATAGGAAGGTAGCAAATATTTTCTCAAAATGATCCATAAATTGAATGTTATGGGTTAACTGAACGTTATATAGCAAGTTATGTGACAGACTTGTAACGAGATTGGGATAAATATTAAAAGGGCGCCATTTCAATGAATCAACAATTTAATGAGGATTCACAGTTTTTTTATAAATAAAAGAAATGTTTTTAGTTTGTAAAGTTAATTATTACAATTTTAAAATTCTTGAGTTATTTTTTTCCTACTATCTATTTTTACGGCACTGGCCGATTTATGCTATTAATAACAATTAAGCACTACAAATAACAACACTCAATTATTATTATTACCATTATATACTTCATCAAAAGAATAAGCAGATCAATGCCTAAATTGTAAATTATTTAAAAGAGCAAAATAAAATTCATCAAGCTTTCAATTGGGAATAGTTCACCCATCCAGATACTTAACATATCAAAGGATTAAGCTCTGAGGAGGTCTCTATACTACCTATCAACCCTTCTGATTCCCGAATTTTAACGTCTGAAAAATCATTAAAGATTCTACATACATTCATCATTACCGTCGTTTTGCATTTTTACTATTAAGTTTTTCGATAAATTTATAATTTCTAAATTACGGATTAACGGTTTTGGAATAATGCCAGTGGCTGAAATAATGACCGGTTATATTATTATTTTACGAGAATGCCAAAGTCTTTTAATCTCGTTACCTAAAGCGGTGTATTTTCTAATTTTTTCATCAAAGATTTTATAATATTACTAGAATTTGGAATAGCCACGTCGCAAATGTATGTTATTTTTTTATTTTATCATGTATAATCATGTTATTTAAATATATCATGTTTTTTTTAATTATAATTTATATTGTGTAAAGGATTTTTATTTTTCCTAATGTTAAATGTAAATTTTGTGTGTAACGATATGGTTTGTGTAGTATTGCACCCACTTGCTCACAGACTGGAATATATTAATATTATTATTGTTAAAATATCTTTATCTTGATCGTTTGTTGTAGTACACACTATGTTAACGTACTTTAAATTTTGTTGGTTGGAATAAATTGCTGAATCGTAATAAACGCTCTAGTGAATTTATTTTTATTTATTCATTTTAATTTGGGCTTATGTTACTAAATTAAACCCTATTTATACAAAGCAAAATCATAAAAACACTAAAATTCCCACAAAGACAATGCTTGTGTGTGGTATACAAACATAAAAATATATTTTTTACACCTAACTTAACATATGCAACAGATAATATTAAAATTACAAAAAAGAAATATTGCACCTAATATGAACTAATAAAAAAATATATAAAAAGTAAATATGTACAAATATGTAGATGGGTCGATGGCAGAACGGTTAGCGCGCTGAGTTAGTAATCCAGTGGTCGCGAGTTCGAATCCTGCCTCGACCGATTTCGTTCACCTATAGCACAAGCATTTATGCTTAGTTTAGGGAATGTAAGAAGATGTTTATGTACTTGTTTAACAAGGACATATTCATTTTTATATAAAAAAGAAAAAAAAGTGTAAAACTAGTTGCATGTAACACATGAGATCCAACTGTCTATGGCGATAGTATGCATAATTGAAGAATACGTACCAAACTATAAACACTTAAACACTAATTGATAAATAGCTACGCTCACCTCCACCCGCTCCGCATATGGGGACTGAAAAGGCCCCTTCACAGGACGCTAGTAAGAATGTCAAAGAATGCATGGCACGAAGAGTAGCTCTAGAAGCTCCTCTAGACTCGTGGTCTCGGCACAATTGTGCAAAAAATAACAATCAACGTCGGTGAAGATAATATTCACAGACATGGATTGTCGCGAGAGTACTTCAAGCCTGTGACTAAAACTGGGCATCAGAGAGTTGACCATAGGACACTCTGGAATTTCTTTTTTTTTATTCAGCAGATAGAAGGGCACTATAGCCATGGCAAAACAATTTGAAGGCTGTAAAGTTCTTCTTAGAGACCACTAAATCCGCATGCCCAATGGGACCTTGAAGAGGACCACGGACTGCAGCGAGGAGCTCCGTTCTGTTGTAGGACACATTTGGGTGAGAGCATTCCCAGAGGATGTGCTCTAAAGTTTGGTCAGGGTGATGGCATAACTGACATGAGGACGAGTTTACAAGGCGGAATCTATGAAGGTAGCTATTAAAGCTGCCGTGTCCTGTAATAAACTGAGATGTCCAGAAATCTACGATGGCCCAAGATTGACGAAGTCTAGTCCTCACATCAGGGAAAAACAAGAATGTTGTTCGTCCCACGGGGCACGAGCTCCATCGAGCCTGCCAAGAGTCCAGCAGGGCTTCCATGGTGATGCGGTTAATGTTTCTGGGGGAAATAGGGCCTTCGGGGGGATGAAGCCGAATCTCACCAATTTCAGAAGACTGTCGTTTCATCAAATGGTAAGAAGCGCCACGCCTCTGAGTTTCCAAGTTAAACGGAGCCAGTCCCGTAAGAATAGGGAGAGAATCCGTCGCACATGTTCTATAGGCTTTGGATAGGGCCAAGAGTGCGAACCTTTGGCCAGAGAGCAATTTCCTGCGAATGTATTGAAGACTACAAGATTGTGACCAACAACCCGAAGCATAACATGCAATGCCAAGAAAGACTGCATTGTAAAACACCCATGCTGTGGGGAATTTCAGACCCCAATTGACCCGAGATATATGGGCAACTTTGTAGAAAGCAGTTTTTGCCTTATCAACAGCACTGCTGACATGCTGATTAAAAGACAGCCCCCTCTCCAGAGTAACTCCAAGACATGTAATATGACTCTTGAACATAACATTAGTTCCCAAGGACTGAATAGTAGGTTGCCTTTTTAAGGCACCTTTTAGCATAATACCAAATGTCTTTGTTGGAGTGAACGAGAGTTTGTTACATTCACCCCAATCGGAAACCAAAGACAGCCAAGATCCGCCGAGTGCTCAATGGCCCGACGCGAGTTTCCACGAATAAGGATAGTGGCATCGTCAGCATACGCATAGATTTCACAATTTTCAGGAAGGGGTAAGTCGAGGAAGTCGTCAAAGAGTATATTCCATAACAGAGGACCAAGAACCGAACCCTGCGGACACCCTATACTCACAGACCGCTCATGTAGCTGTTGTCCACCAGGCGTGACCACCCATCGATTTTAAAAGTAGCTCTTAACAATGGAATAGATGTTATTCGGAATTTGACGATTTTTAAGCTTCCAGAGAATCAAGGGCCAGCTCGTGGCGAGCCAGGATCCAACTTCTTTGTACAATGGCTGAGTCAATACGATCGAAACCCGGTGACTTATTCTTTTTTGGATTTTTGATCGAAATATCAAGTTCCTCAGCAGAAGTTGGGGTTGCAGCTTGACTGTTTGGAACAGTGTGCTGGGCAGCACGAACTTGCTGATGAAAATAATTGTCTAAGGAGGGATCGTCTGAAGCTATAAGCGCTGCGAGAAAAGCTGACGCAGTGGAATCAAGGCTATCTGTCAACTCACCCGTAGCTGGGTCACGGATGCAAGATATTGGTGAGGCGTTTCCTTTATTGGCGGAAACGTACTTAAAAACTGTACCCCATGGATCTGATGTTGACACCTCGGATAATTTCAGATTTGTATAAGTTGTCAGCTTTTCTGTATTCAGTGTGTAAGATGGAGATGACTGCAGATGCGTAACCACGGCTTTTTCCTTGTCGTAGTGCCCTGCGAGCACGTGAAGAGGATTGTTTTAGAGAGTTGAGGCAAGGGTGCCACCAAATATTGGGAGTTATTGCTAGTGGAACAGTTCTATCCAACGTTCTTTCGGCGATGTCGATGATGCCTTGAGTAAGACTAGTTGCCATGTCCTGTGTGTTCAACAAGTCATGATTGAAATTGTCTAGGAATCGCACAAAGTCAGCATCGAATCCCATCCAGCGGCTTCCTCTAGTGCGGAATCGACGGGGTACAGGTGAGGTGAAAGGAATAGCAGGTATGATGGGTGAGATGGAGAAAGTTATTAATTCGTGATCACTACATGACGAGCCAGAGTGCACACGCCAATCTCCAACCCTGCATCCAAACCGAGGTGTTGTAACTGTGACATCGATATGACCAGTGCCCATGGTGCCTACAAATGTTGGAGCACTATGTGGGTCATTTAAAATAACCGGGTTATGACCTGCGAGGAAGTCGTTACAGGCCATTCCCCTAACATATTTACGTGAGCCCATGTGGCGCAACCGCCGATTGCGCCGCGTAGCTGAGTTACACCGGCAGGCGCCATCTTGCCCTGCGCCGTATTCACAGCCCGTCTCCTATTTAAGGGGAAGCACAGCGCGCCCAGACCATTCCGTCATCCAGATCTCGAAGCTAGGCATCACGCTGCCCGACCGCTCGTCGTCGTTCAAATCGTCCGCGTTTCAAATTTACATTTATATTCATTAAATAATAACTCGACATTTCTGTACCAAGTAATATTAGTAAGCACCAATTGTAATCATCAACTTGATAAATAAAAGAGTAAGTTCAATTTCCTGTTATATCTTTCAATCTGTCAACCATTCCTACCTGAGTAATATTTGATAATAATATTTAATCTATTGTATACGGTATCGCAGTTGCTTGGTCGATCAATCTGTGGCTCAGCTGTCGGGACTCTCCGAACAGACGGCCTCCAGGTTCGAACCAAGCGGTTGAGATATCATTTGGGTTGTATGTAGCTGAAGGCGGACAAACAGGTAATACCTACACGTCCAACTGACCGACCTTACCACCTCAATTACAGGCGTGTATACCAGCTCACGCTGGTATGCAATCGCTTCCAACCAAGTGACCACTCTGGCACTTTAGTAAGCTCTACATACTACAAATACCTCTATCCACCAAAGTAGTGATTCAGCATTAAAGTCCCCACCAATTATGACGGACTTGTCTTTCAGATGGGACAGGATTTTTCTCAGGTGATGCAAGTGAGGATCTACAGAATCACTATATGTAAAGTATGTAGACACAAGATAAAGAGATTCACCAGGAAGAATTATCTCTACGACGGTAGCGGTGTTCGTAGAGAGATGGTCTAATTAATTAAATCTGAGGGCTGGATTAAGGATAGAAATGCGTGTTAGGAGAGGAAAAGCAGTAGTGCAGGTGTTTGAATAGGCCACGCGCACGTCTGCACCAAAACCTATCAGGCGTCCACCCCAGGAATATGGTTCCTGAATTAAGCAAACATCCAGTTTCAAACTGAAAGCAAGTTGTTTCAGTTCATCGGTGGCTGCTCTACTGCGTCCTAGGTTCAACTGCCCAATGTGACATGATCTTATAAGATCATGTCACATTGGGCACTAAGATATTTTGTTTTCTATATAAAACATGTAGGTATATATATCAGAATAGGATAGTATGGAGGTCAGTCTGTTTTTCCTACACAGAATAAGTAAACAGGATGATGTATTTTTGTAGATTAAGTAGGTATCAAACTATTGAGAGAGATATTGTGTATTGTTACCGCCTTACAAATTGTATGAAACGATGTCGTCACTAAATTCAATTTTTATTAAATTTGTTGAAAAAAGTTAGAGACAATGTTAATATTTTTATAGAAAATTTAATTATATAGTTGGGGTGTTTCGGCTTTTTTCGATATTTTATAAAAACTTTGGAAATAAAGGCGGTTAAACACATACATTAATCGTAAAAAAATCTATTAGTAAAAAATGTTCTGAAACTCTGGAACTTTTTACCTTTTACCCTTTTAACCCTTTTTAGTGATGATTTTTTTGCCAAAATGACATTTCTTCCAACTAACCAGTGATTCCGGTCCAATGAAGTTAGATTTGCGTGATACATAATTTAAAATAATAAATTTCTCCTCTGCTAAGGATCGAACTCAAAACGCCAGCACAGAAACAAAATTACAAATTGTGTTTAATAATTTAATTAATATCTCAAGGAATATTATGAACTTAAATAGATAGGTACATCTCTCCTTAACATTTACTTTTATTAAACTTCATCTGTCTGTCCCAACTGAAATTTTGCAATTTATTTTCAACTAATTTCCCGACCAGTTAGAGTTCTGAAATTTTCAAAAATTTGTGTATCACCGATGACGATAAAATTGAGCAATTATTTATTTCATCCAAATTTTTCGTAGTTGTTTATGCACCATTTATGTCGTTTCATTCGCAAAGATCATGTATGTTCTGTATTTGAAATTAGCTTTTTTTCTATAATACTTAATAATATATATTTTATACCGCCGTTTAATGATTCAAAATCATTCCAAGGGCGCTATGTTAAATAACACAACTGCGTATAATATTATATACTTGACATTGACCGTATGTATTTACAGACTGACGTGAATTTTTTTGTAATTATCATTTAAACGCGAAGAAAATTTAAAAAGAGTGTCTTCAATTTTTATTTATTTTTAAAAGAATGAATATGTGCATGTAACAAGTACATATACATCCCCATACATTCCCTAAACTAAGCATAATTGCTTGTGCTATAGGTGAACGGAATCGGTCGTGGCAGGATTCGAACTCGTGACTTACATACGTCCAACTGTCTATTTGTTCAAGAGAATTTATTTCTCTTAACATATCGACAGATTTGTATGCAGGGTCTATATTTTTCACGGTATTTCTAACTTTGAAGTCAAAAAACACCAACTTAGAGGCTTCGCAGCATATATGTTCAAAACCTATATTGATTTACTCAGAATTCGGAGTAGAACATTACTGTATCTGTGTGTGTCCGTCCCTTATTACTTTTGATCCGCTCAATGCAGAGAGCCTAAAATTTCAGAATATATAGGCCTACAAAACTTTTATTTTCAGAATTTAAAAATTTTGTTTTAGTCAGGGGTTATCAACTTTTGAGTTTTTACTTTATTTTCCATATATCTCAAAAACCATAATAACTAGAACGCTGGAAATTGGTATTAATATAGAAAAATACAAAATAAATTTCTTTTTTTTGTGTTCCAAAGTTTCTCAAACAATTTTTTTATTACGGAAAACATTTTTTTTGGTAAATTTATGTGTTTAACTGCCTATATTTCCAAAGTTTTTAAAAATATCGAAAATAGCCGAAACACCCCAACTAAATAATTAAATATTCTATAAAAAAATTGAACATTATAGTAGTACATCTCAATTTTTCTTATCAATTTTTATTAAAATTAAATTTAGTGACGACATCGTTTCATACAATTTGTAAGGCAGTACACACTCCACAATATCTACGGGGATTCAATAGTTTGATAGTTAATCACCAAACATATATACATATCATCATGCTGTTTTCATATTCTGAGTAGGAAAAACAGACACACCGCCATGCTTTTCTATCCTAACATACATAATACATACCTAAATTTTTTATATAGAAAACAAAAAAACATATCTTAAATTTGAATATTTATTAATTTGTGTTTAAAAGATTATAGTTTGGTACGTATTCTTCAACTATACATACTATCACAGTTGGATCTCACGTGTTACATGCAACTTGTTAAGTTTAATTCTTTCATAGGATCGTAATATTTTGAACCTACTCCTATAGTGTGAAAACCCTTACAAAAGATTTTATGGCCGAGTTTAATTCGTTCATGTTATAAAAAAATGTATTAAATTTATGTACGTGCATTAATAATAATGTACAAAGTTATCATATTTATATCAGTAACATGGTTGTTCACAGTAAGGAAAAAAAAACATTCTGTCGACCTTGAAAATTTCTGCGCTTATAAAATTGTTATTTTCTATCGATCTTTTTTTCCTGTACAGGCGAAAAGTGCTTACGTTTGATTACTTAGCGCTAAAGTTTTATAACCCCAATACTTTTCTTCCCCGACGATTGACACTACCAGGGATGCATAAAGACAGGGAAGGTTGGCTCGTAACCACCCTACTGACAGTTTACTCATTTTGATCGATTACTCAACACTCTACAAAATGGATTTTCTTAGTTATGATCTTACAGACCTTCTATCGAGTTAAAGTTTTGTACAAAAATATACATAGGTATATCTTTTATCCTTTTTCCATAAAGTGTTTCAGTTTTTAGAGTTGATTTACTCACCCATGTTACACTTATTTTTTAACAAGAAAAAATTTTAAAGGCACACAATTTTTCAGATAACGTATTCATTTTGTTAAATATCGAATAACTGAAGTTTTAAAATATCGCAGATCGTCTTGCCAAATCTCAACGAATCAAAAATATGAATCTATTAAGTGATATGTAGACATTCCAATAACACAGATGATTTTCAACAATCGTAGTTAAATAAATTTTAGCACAGCACTACTACACGTACAATGGGGTGGTGTGGTTCAATCAACTTGAAACAGATTTGAGACTGGCAACTGAATATAACAAATTCAAAAGAAAAATAACATAAACCTATTTGTTAATTATAATATTAACTTATTTTTGTATTGATAATAATTATTTTATATTTTGTTTTTAAATGTCTCCTTCACACACGAGTAGGTACTTGCACTCTGCTAAAGGGAAATATGTTTTTCCTTAGTATGCATCTTTTCTATATGTTTTTTTATATGTATTATAAATTTAATAAAGGAAAAATAGTTCTGTATGATATAATTTATGAGTTTGAGAATAAATATGTTAAGATTGGCCAATTGAATGGTTTTTACTTAAATAGTATTCGACAGACTGCAAGCCCCAGAAAAGGGTTTCCTAGTTGGGCAGCATTAGTCAACTTATTTGTGTCATTGTAGAATATAGTCGACCGCCGTGGCACAGATGGTAAGCCGTTCGGTTTTTTGTGCGGGCGTCCAGGGTTCGATTCCCAGCAGAGGAGAAATTTATTTAAATTCATTTCTCACGCAAATATTGCTTCTCAGGGCTGGAAACACGGGTTCATCGGAAGAAATTTCCATACGGCAATAGCTTGCCACTTGCGCAGGGTGCAAGGAAGTGTTCATCATTATCATCATCATCCTTATAACATTTTCATATTTATTAAATAAAAATTACCAAAAAACTATCCTTCTACAAAACTAACAACAAATTGAGTGATTTCAATATGACTAATAAATAAAAAATATTTTGGATGTAAAATACACTTATATTTACTCCTCACTAACCCAACAGGATATAGTGGGAAGTTATGAATTCGAAATTTTAAGGCTATTTTTTTAGTGCAGATTATCAACTAGTATCATCATCATCATCATCAGCCATTATTCGTCCAGTGTTGAACATAGGCCTCCCCTTTCAGCCTCCATGCTTCCCTATCCCTCGCCACCCTGTGCCATTGACCTCCTGCCACTCATTTGATGTCGTCAGACCATCTTGTTTGCGGTCTGCCCGAGTTTCTGCGTCCAGTTCTCGGTCGCCACTCCAGGGTGCGTTTGGTCCATCGATCATATGCTGTCCTTGCTACATGGCCAGCCCAATTCCATTTTAAGGAAGCTACCTTGTATGCAACATCGGTAGCTTTTGTCCTTTCTCTGATCCATTCGTTGCGTTTTCGATCACGAAGACTAATGTTTAGCATCCTCCCCTATATTATTTATTATTTATTTATTTATTTATTAAACAAATTTCGGTACATAGTATAATATAAATAGATACAAAAAAGAACATATACACATATTACACAGATCATATTACACATTACACCAAAAATCCCACAAGGCTTAGCCTGTATGTGGGTATACCTAAATAAAATTTACAAAGGAAGATGTTGGTTGCGCGTTACAATTAAACAGTTTTTAGACAACGTTTTAAAGTAAAATAAGTATGTACCCACTTATATTAAAACAAATCATAAAAAGCAATGAAGTAAGATACACAAAAGTAAACAGATACATGATGACACAAAAGTAAAATATAGATAAACAAAAGAGATAAACACATAGAAAAAGACAGAAGAGAGAAGAACAAAAAAAAAAAAAATCATAAAAAGAAATCTTGAATGTTGTCATTGTTCTTAAGCCATGTCTTAAGATGACTCACATATTTTGAATGGCAATTTAAAGACTTAAGAGACAATGGCAACATATTGTATGATCTGGGAGCTATAAATACAGAATGTCTCTGTGTCGATCTCTTATTGCAATTAGGAACTTTGTAAATACTATTCAGACGGTCACTGGTACGATTTTGTGAATTTAACATGAAAATTTCTTTCTTTTTGTGAATAAACTTAAGACATTGTAGTATATACAGTTTCCTTAGATTAAATAATCCACTCTCTTTAAATAATTGTTTAGTGGGATATCTGGGAGGTTTGTTGTACATTTTTTTAATTATCATTCTTTGTACAATTTCTAATGGAGCAATATGACTGTCCAATACTCCTCCCCATGCAATCATGCCATAAGTCAACATAGATTGTATCAAACTGTAGTATGTCATTTTGACTATGTCAGTTTTGACAATACCAAGTAATCTTTTAAATATATACCCCAAGTATCTTATTTTTTTACACAAGTATATATTGCTCATGATCATTGATCACTATCATGCTGAGATTGTATTATAAAAAATTGTATAAAATATGTATCTGTGTGTGCTGTGTGCTATGTACGCCGTGTTTATTCTAGTTTATCGATTAAACAGTGAAGTACTCATTCGATTATTTTCAAATTTTGTAAATTGTGCGCTGTAGCAGCTACAAAGAGATGAAGAGACTGGCGGACGATAGAGTTAAGTGGAAAGATCGAGTGGATTATAACCCAGAAGAAGAATACTTGTTTAGACCCCATTATATTTTGAATGATATTTCAATATTCTTCTCAATATTTTTAACTGTCAAAATTTTCAATGTGACCCCAAGCTCAGGAAAATCGAAATTTGTTATTTTTAGCAAATTATTTTAGTAATTTTTACTAAAATATGAATAACAAAAAACTTTCTATATTCATATTTTAGTAAAAATTACTAAAATAATTTGCTATTAATATGGAATTCCACAAAGTTTGTAAAAATAATTTTAATAAACTGTTATTTTCAAATTGGTAAAACGACACACCACTTTCATATAATGGCATTGAAGAATAATCAAGTTATCGTGATAAAATATTTTAATCAAAGAAAATAATATAACAAACTCATTTCATGAAAATGCTGAATATTTTCCATACAAAATTTGAACACTTTGTGGAGTGACTTGTAAGTGGGAGTTTATGGTTGGCCACATCCCACTAGTTTTTGTATTATTACGAATGATTATTGATTTTATAATCAGAATGAAATTGAATTTTATTTTTATTACAGTCAAAAACAAACCTGTATCGGCTTTCCAATCAGACGATTCACATTATAGTCCTAACAGTTCCAGGAACGTTTAGTTTTCAAGTATTCATCCCACGCATTAAGCATTATGCTTTCCTGATATTTTCACCGTCATCCCTCATTTCCAAGAACACGGTTATGTTTTTCAGCCCACAGCCATTTCACTCCTTTCTTACGTCTCTTTTTATTTTGGGGCACAGCTTCCGAGAATTTTTCCATACCAGCAGATATTTTTCCTTATCACGATTGGCACTTCCAGGAATGCATGTTGACAGAGGAGATCGCCCCCTCCCTCCTCCGATCCGCTCTGTCTCCCTCGCACGCTTTGTTACAGGTCGATATTTTAACGTCAGATAAAACGTTTCAACTGGCCATTTATTCAATGAAACATCCTTGGCACTCATGTTCCCCTGATAGATGCGTCACATATTTATTATAGAGTTTCAAACTGACACTGTAATATTACGGAGGAAGGCGTTGACGAAATGGCACAAGTTTATTAATTGACAGACATCAACCTCATCTTCAATAAGAATTATAATAATAATAATGAAATTAATAAAAATAATTAAATAAAAAATATATATTATGTTTAAATATTTTTTTTAATTTCAAATTTAATTTTTACTATCACCATCATATTAATAACATACAACATAAATAAACTGCTTGAGAACTCCGTTGTTTGGTTTATTTTTCAACAGTTACTCCGCGAAGAGACTGAATAATAAAAATCAACACTTGTGAACCCTACGAAAGTGGCGAGTGTATTGCAATATGGAAATTTCTTCCAACTAACCAGTGTTTCCAGCCCAGAGAAGTAAGATTTCCGTGTTAAAACACGTGTGCACAATATATGAATGTAAAAGCGCAGTGCGAATAACTCGTGTATTTATATAAAGTTTATTTAAATTGATTTTTTCAAATTGTATACTTACTACAAATAATAATCACTTACCCAGTAATGGACATGGCGTGATGGTATGTATGTATGTATAAATAATGATACTAAATACTTCCTTGCACTCTGCGTAAATGGCGAGTTTATTGCCTTATTTTAAGAATTGCGTGTTAAATGTTGGGGATCGAACCCAGGATGCCAAATGGCTTATTATTGTGTGCCACAATGGGGGCAATAATCCCTTTATTTGTGAATCATTTCGATCTATAGTTAAATATTAATACTTAAATAACAAACTTCAATCTAAAAGTATGTATAACACACTTCAATCTAAAATAAGTTCAGATGGGTCGGTGGCAGAGCGGTTAGCGCGCTGGGTTAGTAATCCAGTGGTCGCGAGTTCGAATCCTGCCTCGACCGATTTCGTTCACCTATAGCACAAGCATTTATTTGCTTATTTTAGGGAACGCAGGAAGATGTATATGTACTTGTTTAACAAGGACATATTCATTTTTTTCTTAAAAAAAAAAAATGTTAATTTGGTGTTTGCCAAAGAAATAGTTAATAGCGGGCATACGTCATAACAAAAAAGATATGTTATTTTTAAAAATGAAATTGTTTTTTTTTTTAAATTGAGAAATTTATTCATAACTTGAAAATAATGCAATATTAAAATTAGTATAAACATCAATAATTCGCTACTATCAAAAGTTATTTTGTGGTTTGGAAATTTTAGGAATAATATTCATACCATGTTGAGCCTTTAATGACTTTTTATACAACAAAGAATTTATTTAGTTATAATTTATAAAAACTTTTATTAAGTTCATTTTACAGCAAAATATATCCCGATATAAACAACAATCCATGAATTTTATTATAATTATAAAATTATCTGGTCACACTTTCTATCCACATAACCACAAAATCACAACTTTTTCCCTTTATCCCTCTTCCTTTCTCCTCTCCTATCCTCCATCCAATAAACATAGTGTATCTATCTGATGTATTTTTTTTATTCTTATTTTTGTTCTTATTTATACATATATTTTTTTTATATTTATTTTATATTTTTAATTTATGACTTTCTTTTTCTATTAATTGTATTCTTATATTACTGTAACTGATTGTATTTACCATGGTGGTTGACTGGTAGAAATTGCCAGCGGGCAATAAGTCCGCCACGTTGATTAAGTCAATAAAAGTCTTTAATTATTATTATTAAATTATGTATATTTTAATATCTCCCGCCAAAACTTTTCAGTCACCAGCTTAAAAACATCATATTATAAGTTTAAAGTGTTTTCAATATTCCGCGTATTAAGTTTGCAACAAATAAAACTTATAAAAACATTATAATACACTTTTATTTTACAGAGTCATTGCTTCACATATAGTTAATACTGGTGAAGTGTAATAATTCTTTTGTTTGGACACAATATTAACATTCATGGTGGTTTGATATTGTTATATTCAACATTATTTTTTGTGACTTGTTAAAAGATGAACAATTTTATTATGTTTACACTTGCAACACTATTTCTTTTGAAATAAACAAGCGTAAATATTTTGATATAGTATTTTGTTTGTCGACGGACAATTCTCGGTTAACTTTATGATAAAATTGTTGTAGATATTTATTTATCGATGAATTGAACATGGTATCTTCTGTCCGTCGTATACCATCGTCAGAGTTAAAATAAAATGAAGCTTAAAAGACACACTATTTTCTTTTATATAAATCTATCTGATAGCGCAGACGACAGATAATTTCAATACATACCTATCCTCATCTTCTTGGCATACCAATCCATTTCTTACCTACATCCATACCTTTAACGTGACATTAATACTCTCACCCCTTCTCTCCGCGCGAGAGTAGACCTCCTTTCAGCCTGAATACTCATGTGGTGCTGTGCACTTACACAAAGTCTAAAAACTTATAAGGCACGGTGCGCATAATATTAAAAAAAGAGAGAAGACACGGATAGTCCATGTGTTTCAAATTTTCCGTCTCTTTAATCAGTTTTTCTTCTGCCTTTATCGCACAATGTCAGTTTGATTGGTGTTGCCAGAAACAAAACTACAAGCTAAATAGTAGATATAATGGGTGAAAATATAAAAAGTAATTAATAGTATCTCTGACTGCTAAATCTGCAGAAATTTCAGATGCCGTCGAGAGAAGAAAGCTACTTAGGATCATGGGCCCCGTGATATATAATATCTACAAAGCTCCTAGGCTATTTAAGGTTTTTTTAATAGAAATTATGTTTATTTAATTAAATTTTCTCAGTGTGTGGATGTGTCATCAAAGTAATTGATTATCAATCTTAAATAATATTAAATGCATTATTTTTATTCGGCTACAAAATAAAATTTGTTTGTAGTAGTCTTGGAACGTCAATAATATAATAAACTATATTTTTATTACTCCTGGATTTTTGCAATGTGTATAGATCGTACAATTTTTATTCTACCTAAATAAAAAAAATATTGTTACTAACTCGTGCGTTTCGTTTCAAAGTTTTCTCTGAATTCGGAAAAGTTTTCACGCTGATAGCTTTATTATTATTGATATAATGTAGATATATATGTACTTACCTACATCACATACTTGTTCAATGTTCATAGTTGTAGGTATGTATGTATATTCGTCATGTTGGGTTGAATTTGTCTCAAAATTGAAAGCATTCGGAAGTGCCTGAAGGAAAACTGAGAAACGAAATATTCACTTAAAAATGTTTTGTATCAAAGAAATCATGATGCATTTTTTGAAATATGATGATATGATAACTTAAAATACGGTAAACAATATTGTTTTATAGAATCATTTGATATTTTGCCTCTTTAAAAATTGATTTATATACTGTGCTAATAAAAAATGAAAATCTACTACGGGTATACAAGTAAATAAGATTAAATCTCTTTTATCTTGAAAATCTAATAATATAGTATTTCTTCCTCTTTTTCTTCGTTTAGTAGACCTAGTTGGTCTGTTATTCAGAAACTATGCCTCCTAAGATGACGAAGTCCAACTATCCTTCCATCTCTTGGGTGGTCTTCCGGGTAGACGGCGACCAGAGGGGATTTCATTTGCTAATATTGATTAAATAAAATATTGTATTAATTAAACAAAATAAGAACAAAAATAAAATTGTATCGAATTGATGGTAATGATTTCAACTGGTTATTTGGAAGAAATTTTTATATGGCAATAAGTGCAAGGGTGCAAATTAGTTTCAATTATTTTAATTTTTATGCATGATATGTTGTTATGGTGTGGGCTTCAATTTTTCTCTTTATTTGATATATTATTGAGTTATATTACAAAAATTAAGATAAAGGTATATGAGCCGAAACAATAAGTTGTTATTAAATTTTCAATAACTGCAAACATTTAACAAGTAAAATTATCTACGACCAGTTTATAAAATATCGTTTACACCTATTTTAAACCCGGCGCGGCGCTGTTCGAGAAAGTAAGCTAACAAGATAATAATCTAACTAACAATACGTAATCGTCTCCGGAATGTGGCAACTTGTTATTGGATGCGTGTTAAATTAATATTTGACATAGAACTTGTTGGTTACCCGAGAAGTATATTAAATAAAAATAAGATGATGTGAAGCAATAAACTAACTTACTTACTTACTTCCGATGGCCATACAACTCCGGTAGAGCTTTAGCCTCCTGAACAATAGCTTTCCAAGCCTTCCTGTCAGCTGCTGTGGACTCCCAGTTATCACAAGCATTCAGCACGTTCAGATCTCTGGTAACATTGTCCATCAATCTCTGCCTTGGTCTTCCCAAGGGTCTCTTGCCCACAGGGTTATTTTGCAGGATACGTTTTGTGGCAAAAACTAACTCATCAATAAAATCATTTTTGTAATTATTTTTGAACTTTTTGTCAGGTATGATATACATATATACAAAATAAGTAAAAAAGACCCAATAAAATATATAAAAATTAACATACAAAGCCAGGTTTTCAAAATTCAGTCCCTTCCGTCCATCCCTCGGTTCCTTCACTTCAGTTCTTCCTGTCCCTTCAGTCTCTAATAATGGACTTTGGGAAGTGGTTTGAAATTAGATTGAATATAAGTATAGTAATGTGTGTTGTGTTGGTCACAACCCATTGGTTTTTTATATACGTTAATCGGAAGCAAGTGTGCACAAAAAAAATCAGATAGATTGGACTATGGGAAATAAAATGAAATTGAATATAAGCACACAACCCACTTGTTTTATTTATTTCATATTATATACTTTCATTGAAAGCAAGTGCGTTTTATTCATAAATTGTCATCAAAAGCAAGTATGTATGCACAAATTCAGTAAGATTAGTCGTTGCGTTTTTCGTTACTTCTTGAATTATCTCAAGTACTCACATCTTTTTCAAAAAAATCATTTCTTAGATAAATAAAGAAATGAAAATCTAGACAATTCGCAAATAAATAAATAAAATAAATATGAATTTTATTATTTTTTTTAATAAGAAAATAATTACAGTTATATTTTCCCGCCAAAATGCAAAGCAGTTTTTAGGGACATGAAACCTTGTTTGGTTCTCTCCCGCGACATGAACAAATAAAAAATACATATCCATATTATGTAGACACTTAACTACATAGCTAAATACATAATACACTAAACGCTTGTCAATATAAATAAACTAAAGGAGTTGTTATTAATGGGCTATACGTATGAGGATTTGACCGTAACCATAGCAATGAAAATCAACATAATGCAAAATATATGGAACAGTTTTATATAAAGGAATGACCACATTAACATTTTTAAAATAAGGTAGTATTTACTTTAAAGAAAATACTACCTTAGGAAGGAAGAACACTAATTAAACTAACAAATTACAATGTTTTTGACTCAAACTCTAACTTACATTTGAAAAAAAATTTAGTCGTGTAAAAACATACTTCTGACATTTAAATAAACAAATATTCGGTCATGAAAAAGTACGTTTTATGACATTGGACAATTTTTTAGTATGAAAAACTTTGTATACGACATTCCCGATAGATGATGTTAGAAGTTCATTGTTTAAATGTATTTTTGCATTACGGAAATCGGCATATTTCCGTAGAAAATGATAAGTTTTTTTAAATACGAAAAAGATAATAATTAAACGAAATAACCACCATGTTTGTGACTCAAACGCTAAGTTATTTTTGAAAGTATACGTACCTATTTCGTATAAATATGTACTTCTGACATTTAAATTGAACATTTGCTTACGAAAAAGAACTTTTTTTGACATATTATTCCATTAAATTTTTTACCAAAATTGTCGAAAAAAAACACAAAACATTAATTACTTAAGTTTTTTGCCTAGTTGAGCACTGTTTGTGAGTGAAGCAAAGTATTTAAAACATCTCGTTTGCTCGGTCATATAAATATGCATATTGCATACCTATGTACATATCTATGATATCTCACGAAAATATTATGGTGTGGATGCTAATTTTAGCCATTTTATTCTTGTGAGAAGCGTTATGATATATCGCTATTGTTTAAAGTTGATTTTATCAACAATCTGGAAACAAAAGTTTTATTGCTTGTGTTTACCATTTTATTAAATGAATGCATCAACAACATCTTTACATTTTTCTCAAAAATATTCTATAAACTCCTGGAAATAAATTAAAAACAAAAAATCTTTCATTTGCAGTTTGGCTTTTAATTCTAAAACTTGGAAATATTTGTGTAAAATATACGTTATATTTTTAGACTATATTAGATATATTTTTTAACAGATTTTAATTATCTCAATAGAGACGAAGTTGGAATATTTATTGTAGGAGAACCGGGAAATCAAGGAACCTACAGGGCTTACGACCTGTCATCGGCTGGTTTACGTGATCACTATATGCGCTTGCGCAACGTTCACCAATTATGCCTTTTTAATGAGATCCCTATCAATTCAATTTTGAAAGTTCTATATATTGTAATACTGAAAATAAGGAATTTTTACTACAGCCATCTATGGGTGAAATTATGAACAACAATCTTATTATTTTTTATTTATTTTGTTGTAACGCCATCTATTGAGAGAATTGTTTTTTTGTAAAAAATGAAAGCTACAATTCTTATATCTGAGGTGACAATGCATTTTTCGCATAGAAGTCACCCCTGAATTGCGCCAGACTTATAAGGTCATTTTTGTCTTATTTACCTACTTGTACCAATGTGTAAGTAATCGAATATTTTTATTATTGCATATGCGCAAACATTGGATTTTTTTTCCCTGTCGGGAGTCAAAGATATTTTTTAACAGATTTTTAATTATTTCAATAGAGACGATCGTCTCTATTGAGATAATTAAAAATCTGTTAAAAAATATCTTTGACTCCCGACAGGGAAAAAAATCCAATGTTTGCGCATATGCAATAATAAAAATATTCGATTATATTAGATATGTATCAAAATTCGGTTAATAAATTGTGTGTAGGTTTGGATTTATTAGGTGAGGTCTTGATCTCTTGTATAATACGTATAGTATAATCTTAAGCATAGAACACTTGACTACAAGAATAAATTTGAATACACTATATTGAAAGGAACGCAACGTGTATTTTCACTAAACATACTCTTATAATATATATCCTTGGGGGATATTGTTGAAATATGACATCTGGAAAATGAATTATGCATGCCCGTTGAAGATTTATATACAAGGGTATAATATTGTTTTAAATTACCCACACAAACTTAAATCTAACAAAATATGCAATCTCGTATGTTACTTTAAATAAACCAGCAAATATCACTAAGATTGGATTAGTAATTAATTATGAGACGATGACACAATAACAAACCTGGGCCCTATTATGAGAATATTTTTTACTAAAGCCAATCGCAAAAAAATAAATCGTTCTTTTTGTGCAACTACAAGTCGGTATCTATTATAAATATTTTTTTACTGTGCTTGCTTATTTTTGTGATTGATTAGGTGGCACATTCATAATACTGTCTATTCAATTACTTCAAACCGCAATTAAGTGGTTTAAACAATGTAAATATAAATTAAATTAAAGATGGTTGCTCCTGAATCGTTCAACTGGCGTCGATTGATTGGTTATAATTATAGTTTTCGTAACTTAATAGATTCGTCCCTTTTTTTAGCGTTTGGTAAAATTATCAAAATTATCATACCATTTTAGTGAACGTATGAAGATGTATATGTACTTGTTTAACAATGACATATTCATTTAAAAAAAATCATTTTGACAACATGCAGCATTTGAAAAATACGTTAAATAGTACCTATATAATATTGGGTACAAATCTAGTATTAAAGGTACCAATCGAAAGTAGTTTCTAAACTTAAATCATTTGCCCTATTTTTTGACTTTCTTGAGGTAATGTTAACATTAAATAGTACATATAATATATGAATTTTGTCAGTAATGGTTGGCATTTTAATTAACAAAACCAAACAATTATTTATATGCTAAATCATAATCAACTGGTTGAATTACGTAAAGTCTGAAATATTTTAAACAAAACTACACTTTTTAAAGCAAGTTTTTTATTATTTGGTACGTTTGGTTTCAAATAAAAAATTGGTTTGATATTACTTGTAAGTAAAATAAAATAGAAGAACGATTTTTAAAAATGGTTTTGTTTCGCACGTATTCTATTTTGGTATAATAATGTTGCTGTGAATGATGCTTTCTTAAGTATCCCAACGAGGAAAGTTATCAGTTTTTAAAATTGCGGTGAAACTTGCGTACCTTTCGGTACTCTACCCAAAATGATCCCAAAACTTTCCCAAACTATTTCTATCAACATTCCGAGCGCGTCATGAAGTTACTGTATCGGATACTCTGGATTAACACAACATCTCTAATAATAAATTACCTACTGATCAATTTTCACCTATACATCAAAATAGAAAAGTTTCATCCTATAAAATGAACACACAGATATTCAATTGTTTTAGTTAACGTTTATTTAACATCAAATTAAATAAACGAAAAAAAACTTTCATCGAATTTATATCGAATTCAAAAAACTTTAAAGAGATAGCGCTTAGATTTTAGAACTTTGTAGATGATATCCGTTAGCAAAAATTACAGGACAATCATTTTTCTATAGGCACATTCCACTGATACTTACTGACTTTACGGGTCTTCACAACTAGGCCCACTCCAGAATACAGCAACCGCAACGGCATTGTCTTTACCCATAATCAGGTCTTCTGCATCGCACCTCGTTTGCATATGTCAATGACTCGACAGATGAGGAGGTGTTCGTCAGTCTGTATCTCGCCCAGTGCAGGAGACATCCTTTCCACCCTTATACTCCACCTGAGCATGTTCACTTTGCTCCTTGTGGCACCGACGCGTTATCTATTAAGTGTCTTCCATATCAGGTAGGGTAGTTGGTGTCCTGGTCCCAAACTTTCCGACAGGTCAACCTAATCCGCTGGTCTTCTTCTTCCGTGGGCTGACTAACATTTTTATTTCTTCCCAATGTGAGGAATTGAATTTCTTCTTCGTGTATTGTTGCCGATTATTGGACCACGCAATTCTTTAGTGGACACTGCAGTTTCAAAAGTTATCTCTTTCGTTTACACTTATCCGATTCGTCCACATTTCAGCTTTGTGATAACCCTGAACAGACTTCTGAGCATATCCTATGGGAATGCACTAACTTCTCCGTGTCAACTTTCCGACGAGAACTCTACGACGATGTTCGAGGAAATTTCTTTGGACACCTTGTAGCCACGAAGAGCAAATTTAGGGCTTTCAAGACTTTCTGTCTTGAATTCGGTGAACTCTTATCTTCTCTATCAGTGAACTGTGAGCCAGTTTTTTCCACATGATTAGCTCTCTTTGGCACATTAAGTGCAGTGTCTGCAAGGTTTTAGAGTTCTCCGGACGTATATTCTTTATGTGTTCTTTCAGAGTTTTGCAAGGGGCCGTTATTAGTCCCCAAAAGCAGAACAGGTGGTGGTGGAGGAAGAACAGGTCGCTCCGATCTCCACCTTGCTTGCTAAGATCTTTCCTTGCCCTATCCGGTGGCAGTTTAAGGGGGGATGTAATTCTAAGGAAGTTTTTCTTAATTTTATTTAGTCTTGCTGTCGGTGGTTTGTGACCAAACAAAGGATGTCTCGGGTCCGTTTCCTGTTTATGTCTCTCTGCATTCGCAGCGACCTCCATCCTGATGTTCGGAGGGAGTTTCAACTGATAAATTTATATAAATATACTAGTGGGTCCGGGCCGACGTTGTTTTGTCACAGATCCATCTATGTAGACCTCATTTTATTTTATTTTATTTTTATTTTACATTGGTTCTCGGGCAACTAACAGGTACTATGTCAAATGTTAATTTAACACGCACCCAATTTTATTTATTTTTATTACCTAGATGCGTAATACGATGTCAATAGATTTGTTTACTCCGGCATTAATTGTTAGATTACATTTTTCCTATAAAAAAATCTTTGCAGGAAGGATCAAAATTTATAGTTGTACATATTTTTGGATGAGAAATCTAAAAAATATGAAATAATAAAACACTATTTTAGATCTCGATAATAACGCCACCTATCTCTTACAAAACTATCCTATCTTTCAATCCGAAATCAAGTACATAAATAAAAAAAAAATCATTGAAGTCGGTTGTGTGGTTTCGGAAATTAGCGTTTACGAACATCGTGACAAGAATTTTTTATATATTAAGATTTTATTATTCCGTTATTTTAAAGTCGTAAATTAAAATATTTTAAATTTTACTTTAAATTACCAAATACTGAACTCGTCAACCTCAGACAAATCCTGGGGGTTTCGATGGTTGACTATATATTGTATTAAAAATGTTATTTTATAAAAAATAAAATAAAAAAAGTGTCACCTTCAAAAAATTAGGTGTACGAGCGTGAACTTGATAACTCAACAAAAATGTTTATATTTAGATTTTGTTTATTTCGATTTATATTTTTATTATTTTTACGGTATAAATTATAACGCAAGAAGTTGATGATTAAATGATAATTTATTTATATAAAATTTGTTTATGCTTCTACAATTGAAGGTACATAGATTTGAAACAAATGGTAAAAATTTGTTTATTTTACTGTCAAACCTCGGAAGAAATTTTAAATCAGCATGAAATGGGATGTGTTAGATAATTAATTTTATTTCTATGACAATTCAATTAATATCAATATTTTTTAAACTAAACTCAATATCCTTATACCGAATTTCCCCGTAATCGTTGATAACATAAAAATTTGCTACTTGCGCGATCTGTTGTTCGCCACTCGAACTATTTTCCTGGAAAACTACCATTTTCTCACATTTTCATGAAATAGCTTTAAAGGTTTGTCTGGAGATATTTCTGAAACTCTACTTTCAAACTGTGCTTGCTAAAGTTTCTAAAATTCTCCGCTAGATGGTGAAATACGTAATAGAAACGGCGGAGCTTTGAAATTTTTCTTCAAGTTGGGAGAAAACCTCTCACAGTATCAGCAAAATTCCGAGACGTTTTCAGAGTGTATTTTAGTTTGCAGATTTTCCGACAGATGTCAACGCTGTGAAAACCTAGCGGACTTTCTCAAATTCATTTTTGAAAAGAAAATATCGTCGAAAATTCAAATATTTTTTGTATTAGTTAAAAAAAATATAATTATTATGATCTTTTTTTAATTAATCATTTTAATACTGTTTTTTTTATTTTGTTTATTTTTTTTAAAGTTACGGTATACGTTAAACTTTTTCAATATAAATGTCGATAAATGAAGATTACCCGAAATGTTTTTTTTATGAATATGTCTATGTTAAACAAGTACATATATACATGTTCCTACATTCCTTAAATTAAGCATAAATGCTTAATTTAAGGAATATTAATCTAGGATTTGATCTCGCGACCACTGGATTACTAGCCCAGCGCGCTAACCGCTCTGACCTCGACCCATCTGAATTTTATATTTGACATAGTTCACGTTTGTTGCCCGAGAAGTAAAACAACATAAATAAAATTCATATTTTATAAATAAATGCATTTTGTTTTTGCATTTTTCTAACTTAAGATACTTGACTAGATATGGGCAAACGATAACAAATTATTTTTTTATTATTTCAGGACACAGTATGGCCCCAGAATATTGGCTCAACTCCCACAGAAGTCTGTCTCTTTCATTACTGTGCTTATTTGCTGCCTCCTTACAAGTCACTAGCGGTGAGTACATTTTTCAATACCTCTCTCATTCATTTATCTATTAGCTGCTTTTCAATTCTTCCTATAAGTGTATATCTATTATCATGTTAAATTTATTTCTTCAGGTACGTACTATTTCTTATACTAAATTTAATCATTTATCTTGTGAAATATTTCCTAGCATAGTTCATTTCAATTTCACTGTATCTTACAACTCTATTGAATAAATTTATATTAAAAAAAAATTAATGAACAACAAAACTTTTGGAAGCAACATTACTGAATATTTTTTTGTGACAAAAATAACACCAAATATTTAATAGAATTTACGGTGTGAGACATATTTTATCATTATTTCAAGTTTTTAATGCTTTTTCACCTTTTAATCAGGGTGAATAACTAAATATGAAGTAACGGATTGGTTTAAAACTATTAATTCTAAAATAATTTGTAGTAATGAAGTTAAAAAAACAAATTCAAAAATAAATCGTAGAATTATTTATGTTAACTCAATAAATATTATAAATTTTGCATAGATTTATAATTTAAAAACTAATAAATTAGCAACTGAACGTAATTTGTGCTAGTTAGTATAAGTATTCATACCATTACGGTATATCCCACAATGTGGGATAACCAGCGACGGGTGTGCGGGTGCGCATTACCTAATCCAAGGGGTCACAACACATGCGTGTATACCACACTACATTCAGAATTGGTGATGAACCTCGTTGCTGAAGTATGTGAGATGTTATTGCTGCCTGTTGTATTTTCGATTACCCGGCTCTTACGGAACAACCGAAAACAATAATATAAATGAGTGGAAGCACTATTCCAAGCCGATGCCTCACAGCTAAGTAAAAGAAGGTATTAAATTCCAAATCAGGGGGCAAGTCTGGTCAACCGGCGAAATCAAAACTCTCATGATTATCCATATCATGGATATAATTAATATATGGAGGTCTACAACATATTAGGATATCATAGAACTCCATATAAATAAATAAATAAACCGTTAATTTGCTGTCATTATTATGACCTCATATAAAAACAAAAAAATATATACAATTTTGAACAATGGACAGCAAAAAGGCTATTGCTCATCTACGCACTACCAGGTATCCCTGGAGTGCTGCTGATTTTCAGCAAAGCCTTGGGACAACACAAGACATTGAGAACAGACCAAATGTCATAACCTATAAAAGTAATTAAAAATAATAATTCTTTCTTTTTTTACTATGGATGGGTGGTTTTGATTTCGCCTGTTGACCAGGGGGGGCAAGTCTGGTCAATCAGCGAAATCAAAACCATCGAGATTACCCATATCATGGATATACTTATCGTATGGAGTTCTACAACATCCATATATTAATTACATAATATCCATGATATGGGTAATCGTGAGGGTTTTGATTTCGCCGGTTGACCAGACATGCCCGCCCAAATCTTAAATTTTACAACGTTCCTATTTTAGTTCAAAAAGTTACTGAATTAAGGTAATATATAATACAGCCATCTCTCTCACTTATTTGTCACTGGTTGACATATTGAATGAATAAGATCTTAGGATATTTAAGTGCTTATGACTATTTTGTTTCGTACCTTACAATTATAAACAGCGTTCTTGGAGTGATCTCGTGTCACTCAACGGCGCTTAATATCAAAACAATTATTGTCCTATGAAAAGAATTAAAATTTATTTCATATTCGCAATTGTTTGTTCGTGAGACAGTTTGTTAATTTTTTTTTGTCTTTTTTTTGTTTTGTTGATGTTTCGGTTTTGTTGTAACAAAACACGAGGATAATAAAAGTAAAATTGGTATTGTAAGACTTATCAACAATTCCCCAGAGTTGGGGCGGGTGTGTCAGACCGCGGGTTGGCTCTGTGAATAAAATAAACCCATTTAATGGTCGCTTTTTCAAACCACACGGAGGGTGGGAAATCGAGAAAAGTTGTTTTTGCTCTTTTCGCAAAAATAGTTTCACTTCCCCTCCCCCCCCTCCCATCCATCCCTTCGGATGTTTTCTTTCAGCGGCACAATCAAACTATAACCGTACTATACGCCATGGGCTCAGAAAAATCATTCGGTATATTGTTCGAGTCGTGCTTTTTATTTTTATCTAGAGATGTTCGAACTAGCATAGCATGACGATTACGACAATTTGGATATTGTAGTTTGTTGGTGCGAAAAAATAGTTTTTTTGTAAGCTGGGTTTTTTTACGTAAAATCTCGCTTCAAATATATTGAAATACTGCCAGTAGAAATAGCTTTTACCAAGCTAAACATCTGTCGGCGAACAAAAACGGTGTGTTTTATTGAAACATTCATTATTTATAAAGATAAATTTTTAAAATAAATATATGTTTGCCTACGAGAATACTTATGAAGTATTATAGCATAAATAATAAAATACTTATAATAAAGACATTTATGACAAAGAGAGGTGTGGGGCGGCCGCTGGAGGATGGAGGAGGCCTTCGTTCAGGAGTGGACGGAAATAGGCTGAAGAAGAAGAAGAAGAATAAAGACATATTATATTATTATAATCTATTGTATTCCTCTTCTTCTTCGTTTAGTAGACTTAGCTGGTCTGTCATTCAGAAACTATGCCTCCTGGGATGTCCAACTATCCTTCCATCTCTTGGGTGGTCTTCCGGGTAGGTGGCAGCCAGAGGGGATTTCATTTGCTTCTATATACGCAAGTCGATCACTGTCCATTCTGGCTACGTGGTCCCTCCAATGTCTTCTTTTGGATCTACTCCACCGAACGATGTCCTCTATTCCACATTTTTTCCTTATTTGAACATTGCAAACACGATCTCGGAGAGTTTTTCCAGTGATTGACCTTAGAACCTTAATTTCCATTGTCCTTAGTAGCCTCTTGGTACGTGCAGTGTCTGCTCGCGTTTCAACAGAAAACGTCATGATCAGTCGCACGCATGTCTTATATTCTGACCTTACTGTCATCAACATTATTGTATTTTCACATCAAATAAAACAAGTAAATCTCTCAAAAACTTTGTGCTCTAAGCAAGAGGCGATTTTACAGCCAAATATCAATTTCACAAAATAATAGTGTTATTCTGAGCGTGTATCCACCAAAAAGAAATCCTTATTTTTAAATATGGTAATCCCACAAAAAAGTAAAACAAAAAAACATTTATTGTACATAATGTGCATGAACTTTTATAATAAAAATAATCCAAATTTCGTATGAAAATTTTCGGCATTTTCAAATGAGTTTGTTAAATTATCTTTTTATTTAAATATTTTATTATGAAAACTTGATAATTATTCAATATCATTTTATGAAAATGATGTGTCATTTTTCCAATTTGAAAAAAAAATAAAATTTAAGTTTCCTGAGCTTGGGGTCAAAATATTTGAAGTTTAAAAAAATTGAGAAGCATTATTCAGATATCTTTCATAATCTAATGGGGTCTAAGCGAGTGTTAGATATACGCAGGTATTTGCAAGATTTGAAAATAATCGAACGAGTACTTTAGTCTTAAATTGATAAAGTAAAATAAACACGCCGAACATAGCACACAGCACACACACGTACAGATACATTGTGATGAAACTTTCAGCATGTTAGCAATACAATGTCAGCATGATACTCGTTGATAATCTGCAATAAAAAAATAGCCTTAAAAATTGCGAAAACATAACTCCCCACTATATCCCCTTGGGTTAGTGAGGAGTAAAAAAATCGCTTCATTCTAGAAGTGACGTGTGAAATTGCAATTTTCAACAATTCCGTAGTAATTATAAAAAAAATCACACTATATACTAAAACTGAAGACTTATATACTAAAACTGAAGAATGTCTGCGAATGCAGGGTTCATATTATCCAATTGTTGTTAACTGCAGCGGCACAGTTGGTAAGCCGTTTGGTTTCTGTGCGGGCGTCCTGGGTTCGATTCCCAGCAGAGGAGAAATTGATTTAAATTCATTTCTCACGCAAATATTGCTTCTCTGGGCTGGAAATACTGGTTAGTTAGAAAAAATACGGCAATAAACTCGCCACTTGCGCAGGGTGCAAGGAAGTGTTCATTATTATTATTACACTTATACAGAAAATAAATCAGACATTATACTAAGACGTAAATTTGGCTAGCTCTGGTTTATTACTCAACTGATATTGCCGTGATAGTCAATATATATTTTAATAGTAGGTAATACTAGGCTTATCAATCAATAAAAAAGGACCTACCTTTTTATTAAATTGTATGTATATTTTGTAGTTAACGCTACTTGCTTTCAATTCTTACGAGTTCGAGTGGTATTTGCTCTAAATGTTTCAAATGTTCGTAATTAGTAATTAAAGTTTTGAAACACACATTACTTCGTAACTTTATCTTTTGATGGTCTCCGTAGTTAAATTAGTTCATGATACAGATAACTGTTCACTGTTGGTGATGATGTCTCCTTCAATTAACTTTGATAGAACCATTACCACCAGCAGACTTGGATATATTTTAATTATATTTATTCAAATGGCGTTTATTAATAAATTCAATACTATTGGACTATTTGTGCAATGTAATATTTGTTATTTATACAGATAATGAAGTCACTACTTAAATATTGAGGATTTGAATTGAAATATGTAGGTAAATTTCGACACAAAGCAAATTACTTAAAATATCCTCAGTTAAAACTATGTTTAAAAAATTGATTGTAGAAGGTAATTAAAAACAGTTGACTCATTTATAAGTAGTAATTAAATAAAAAACATCCCATATTATAATTTTAATACTGTAACTTAAGAAATGTAATATGTACTTGACCTTTTTGTATGGGAAACTCACTGATAGCCTGTAGGCTAGTGAGATCACAATTATTATGATGTAAAACTTTTATGAAAATAAAATTATTACTTTTTGTATGGGAAACTCACTGATAGCCTGTAGGCTAGTGAGATCACAATTATTATGATGTAAAACTTTTATGAAAATAAAATTATTACTTTTTGTATGGGAAACTCACTGATAGCCTGTAGGCTAGTGAGATCCTAATTATAATAATGTAAAACTTTTATGAAAATAAAATACCTATATATAAAAGTTTCTAACTCAGTGAATTGGTTTGATATTGGATAATATAAATAATTTAATATATCATCGCGTTCAGTATCTAACAGGGTAGGCAGATATAACCCAGCACCATACACATCTTAATCCTTGCAAGCAATCTCAGATGATATCAATAATTGTATTGCCTTTTTTGTCTACTAAAAATGTTTTTTTTTACTTTCCATCCATATTAGTGTCGCATAATTAAAAAATATCCAACATAATAAATTGTTTTGTAACACACTTCTAGTAGGTATGTACATTCGGTCAACAAAACAATTGAACATTTTTGAGTTGACAAAGTATATTGGACGCCCTCATGGTTTGGCACCTCTGTAAAATATTATTTCCAACATTTATAGGACCAATCCACACTCTCTGTCCTTTTCTCGCACTACCCCGATAGTACCCCCCCCCCCCCAACCCGGTCGCCCACTCAGCCTCTCAGCTCCGCCCAAAACATCCACGGAATCTCTACAAAATATCTTGGGAAGCCTCCGATAGAGTTGCATCTAGGAATTAAAATAAACGAAGAAAAAATGATATTAATTATTTCTACACGTAGTATAAAAAGAGAGTAGAGTATGAAAATTAATTTTACACCCACCTACATTCTCCATACTTTCGATTTTTTTTTTCAAATTAATAAATGTTAATCGCTTAGACAAGTGTCAATAAATGCTTTTAATTAAATTTATTTTGAATTCACTTGCGCAAAGTTTGATTATTGTTTTTTTTTTGAGAACTTTACACTTTTTAAACATGTGAATTTGAAAAAAAATGATGCTAGGCTTGGGAACTATTGTAGGAAGACTAAGACCAATTCTGAATTTGGACGATCAAAGACAAAATATTATTGAGATACTTCAAATGAAAAAAAAAGATCATGAACAATACAAGCATTTATGCTTAATTTAGGGAATGTAGGAAGATGTATTTTGAGAAAAATTTTCGGTCCCCTCTTGCGATCAAGGCACATGGAGAATCAGGTACAACCACGAACTACAGAGCCTATTCAAGGAACCAAATATCGTTCAAACAATAAAAATAGGGAGGCTCCGCTGGTAAGGACACGTGCATCGTATGGAAGATGTCCAGACACGAAAAAGAATCCTCACATCACGTCCGGAGGGATCTATTTTAGTGTGTTAAAAATGATCTTTGTTGAGAAATATATATGTAAGATCATTTCAATAAAAAAAACTCATTTTAAAACATAATCTCAAAAGGATGGAGGGACAGTTGGACCCACAGACCAATAATCTACCTGGACCTCAGCTTCCCAGGAGTATTTGTCTGAAGAAAAGAAAGATCTACACACATAGAGGTGAAGAAGAAGTAAAAAAAGTTTTTGTTTAATTATATCTTAAAATTATTTTTTGAAAGCTTGTGGAAATTCATAATTTATAAGGATTTTGTAAAATTGTACTAAAAATTATAGCATAATATAAAAATTATTAATTATATTTTTTTTTTCACTTCACAAACCTAGGTTAGAACGATTTTAAATTAACAATGCTGGCGGTATTTATGGCGTAGAACTCAATGATACTAATTTTTTTTAAATAAAAAAAATGGTATGGTTCTGCATATATATTTTCTTTGTATCCAAAGAAAATATATACCTTCATAGAACCATAATCATTTATTTTTCATTAAAAAAACCTAATATAGTTACACAATCCATCCCCAGTAACACCAGTAATATGACTTGTTTAAGTTTTTTTTTATTTTTATGTTAATATGTTAAACATTTGTCATAATATATGTTTATATGAGTCGATAGCAGAGCGATTAGCTAGTAATCTAGCGGTCACGAGTTCGAATCCTGCCTCGACCGATTTCGTTCAACTATAGCACAATCATTTATGCTTAATTTAGGGAATACAAAAAGTTGTATTTTAAACGTACTTATTTAAAAAGAATAAATTCATTTAAAAAAAGAAAAATAATGATTTCTTTGAGTACGGTCCTGGTTTCACCCGCTCGTCCCACGGGAGCCAGATCAATATATTCCATCCCTTGGAGCAGAGCAGTGAGGTTAGCACAGCACACCACCCCTACACCCTCCACCTCCACCCTTGCTGCCTCATTACAACTTTACCTATTACATACCTACATACTGAGCAGACCATACTCACAATCACTAACAAACGCTTCTCTAGATATCATTCATAAGAAGAACTCTCGTACATGTGTTTTTATTTTGATTTTTTTCGCGTCGTGGTACTTTTTATAAAAAAAAATATTTCATAAAAATTCTGCGTAAAATAATCGATCAGTTCCTTCTAGTGATGAGTAAAAGTCTTGCAAGTCTTGCCAAGACCGTATGCGTCGCTGCAAGACCAAGACCAGGGGGTTCAAAACTAAGCTTTGCAAGACCAATAGTCTTGTAAGGCTTATTGCAAGAGTCTTGCGGTCGTGCAAAATTTTATATAAATTGGTGTTTTTTGTCATATTTCATTTAAATTACTAGATTTTAAAAGAAAAATAAAAAATATACTTTTGTTAAATTTTCAAGACCAAGACTTGATCGAGTATTTATTTATTTATTTATTTATTTAATATACAGAGACACCAACAGAACACTGAACAACACAAACAAAAAAAAACATGAAACAAAAAATAGAATCTCCAGTGCTCCAATAACAGGTATCTCCCGCATGGCTATTGTGCATAGTTAGGTATGTACAATCAACGTCTCCTGACCATTAATATTATAAAAAAGACATTACTTTGCACAGTTAAAAGAAAAGTTTAAAATACACATATACATATATGTAGGAAAACAGAAAGAAAACAAATGTTGAACTAATAAAATAAAACATAAAAAAAGAAGGAACAATTGAACCGAGACAAAAAAAAACAAATAGATTTTACCCAGCATATTTTAAATTGTCACAACGTCGTTACATTAAATTGTCACAACGATTCAGACGCAACGTCTGAATCTACCAATACAATGACACTCCGACACGGCAGAATGTCACTGTATTGGCAGGTACAAACGCGAGTGCAATGTAACGACAGTCAATAAATAACGTCGCGGACAAAATCGCGAACTCGGCAACATGCCCGTCTAACTAGAATATTTTTAGTAAGACTTATAAGTTAATATGTTGTCGAATTTGCTGGTTTATATGTCGTACTATACACGTGTTAGTATTTTTTTATTTTTAAAACTATAAAAACTAAATAAGAACAAAACATACAATCAAGATACCAAATTATCCTAATACAAAATACAATATACAAAAGTGGGGAGAAATGCGCAATACAAATCAACACCCACAGAGCCACACAACATCAAGGTGTCCCTATCACTAGATTTCCTCGAATCAAACGTTTGAAAGTGGACACCGGATTATGAAACACATCAAGATCCGATACAACCCTTGACAAACTATTATATGAGCTCATCATTCGGCTTATAGGACAAAACTGTCCCACATTGCAAGACCACAAGGCAAAGTTTAACCTGTAAATGCAAGACCATATCAAGACCGGGGGTGCAAGATTAAGACCAAACCAACACCACCCTGGTCTTGGATTTGCTCGTCACATCCTTCGAATGAATATTTCATTTGATTTTTTGATATTTCAACCTAATTTTTACTTAATTCTAATTAAAGATGTTATTAACTTCATGTCTACTCCACAAGACAAAGTTATGAATATTCTCAAGAATATTTTTGAAACATTAGCAAGAAAATGTGCTGTTTAGTATCGAACCGTTTAAAACAAAGTACCTCATGCATAAATACAAAATAGTAATACAAAAATATTTTTCCTACATTTTATAAACATTTTGTTCAAAATAGTGCATATAAAGTAGAGCATTGAATATCAAAGTAGTACTAATATATTTTATAGAATTTTATTGGAAAATAATGTATTAAGAACTAGTTGAGAATTTATGTATAAAAATAAATAAATACAGTTATAAAATAAATAATTAGTGTTTTTTTCGAATATTTTTATTATTGCATATGCGCAATTTTTTTATTATTGCATCGAATCGAATATTTTTATTATTGCATATCTCATTAAAAGGCATTATTGGTGAACGTTGCGCAAGCGCATAAAGTGATCACGTAAACCAGCCGATGACAGGTCGTAAGCCCTGTAGGTGCCTTGATTTCCCGGTTCTCCTACAGTAAATATTCCAACTTCGTCTCTATTGAGATAATTAAAAATCTGTTAAAAAAAAGTGTTTTTTTCTTCAGTAAACAAATAGACAATATATATTCAATTTAATTCAACATATTTTTTATATACACCACACTGAAGAACAAATTACGCACAGAATAATTATGTCAACAGATGCTTAAATTATTACAATAGTCTTGACCCCCAACCTGATATATTTAACTCCACACAGACATCGATGAAACGCCAATTACGCGCGGTTCCCTTCCCCCCTTTCCCCCTCATACACTCACCATCATACAATGACTACCCAACATCAATAATATATAATAATTTATATATGTGAAACTTTATAATTGGCTATTTCTTTTGTATTCTTATTTACAATTAAGTATTATAAATGTATAGCTGTTAAGTTTCTAAACAAATAATAAAAAAAATATATTTTATTAATAATCCGAATGTATGGTTTCGATCAATGCGATCCAGTCCACGTCTGTGATCATTCAAGTGACGTGACGTGATCTACGTCACTTTCCGTGACGTAGATCACGTAACGTACGGCACGCGGTTATCGCACTTATAACAAATCACCAAAACCGCCCCTGCATTACACTTTTAACACTACATACATACACCTATACATCATGGGCATATCACTATCTCTCTCATAGATATATACTTTCTTGTCTACTTGAGTATTCTCATTTCGATTCGTCGTATCTGACAGCCCAATCACGATTAGCAGACGAAGTATATTAAGCTTTTTTGATTTGCATAATCTTTATTCATTCTTTACAAGCTTTTCTGTATTTATTATACGTCGAAATTGTATTAGGTATAATTTTGTATATTGAAGTATTTTCGGAAAAAAAATAACTTCAGTATCCAATGTAATTAGACCTTTGTACATTTTAAGAAAACTTATAGACCAGATAATCGGTGACGTGCGCTGTAGCAGTTACAAAGAAATGAAGAGACTGGCGGACGATAAAGTTAAGTGGAAGGATCGAGTTTTTGGTGCTGACCAATCCTAGGATTGTGACCAAGACGAAGAAGAAATAAAATTTAAAAAAATATTTTAAAAAATATTTTTTACCCAATATAATAGATGTTTATTTTAAATTGTAGTATTAATGTTTGTTTTCCAGAGCGGTAAGGGGTTATAGTAGGCTATATTGTATATTTTGAAAATAATTTCCCTAATACCCTTAAAAGATACGTCTTTGAAATAAGGAACAGTTTTTATGCACATCTTTATTCTATTGCATGAGTCTTTTGAATTTTGAATTTGTTTAATACTTTTCTTGTAAAATTACTTTTAGTAAAATCCTTTTATATTTTTTATTGTAAGTAACTAAAAAACTTAAAGGCCCATAAAGTAGATTTTTACTTCAATCGAAAGAGAATATGAAAATCTACCGACTGAGTTATTTATTATTATAATATTTTCATAACTATTCTTTCCATTTAAAAAAAAACTATATTTTACCTTTTCTGCACGATCAATACATTAGAAGGTAAGTGTTTTATACATTAGAAGGTAAGTGTTTTATACATTAGAAGGTAAGTGTTTTATACATTAGAAGGTAAGTGTTTTATACATTAGAAGGTAAGTGTTTTATACATTAGAAGGTAAGTGTTTTATACATTAGAAGGTAAGTGTTTTATACATTAGAAGGTAAGTGTTTTATACATTAGAAGGTAAGTGTTTTATACATTAGAAGGTAAGTGTTTTATACATTAGAAGGTAAGTGTTTTATACATTAGAAGGTAATTTAGTGTGCATTTTTGTGTACATCCGCATACCCGGGGTATACAAGGGCCTTAATATTAACGAAACAAAATCATCATTATTATCATCATCATAATAAGCTCGACAGCCCTGGGTGGGCCTTGGCTGAATCCAGGAGTCTTCTCCATTCCCGTCTATTCGTTGCCTTGAAATAAAATACCACAAGAAAATTATCCTTTCTTTCAAACAAAATTTTCAAAATATTTTGAGCTGTTTTAAAGAAAAATAATCCTAAATATTTGTCTCGAATATTGGTTGTTAGAAAATGAATTTGCATTATTAAAATATAATTAATAATAACATTCGGCAATGTCTTTTTCTACTTCAGAGGCTACTGAACCTTCCATTGTGGATTTAATACAATTGAATGCTCACTCAGATGGCTGATTAAAGGTTCAGAAAATTCGAAATTTCAACAATACGAATATTAAATATATACGTATATTCGAATGTTTGAAAGGAATCAATTATCCATTTCAATAAGTTACATACACGAACCACATTATAAATATTGGTACCTGAAATATTTTTTACAAACTATCTCAATAGAGACGAAGTTGGAATATAGGTACACATATTTATAAGAGAACCAGGAATCAGGCACATACAGAGCTAACGACATGTCATCCAATCCAATGTTTCCGTATAAAATATGCGATCATAAAATATTCGATATACCTGAAAACAGTTTAAAAAAAAAAAATATTTATTAAAATATTAAAAGTTTTTTCGATTTTGAAGACATAAAAAGTTTTATAAAAAGCGAAATAGAGGTCACTTGCCTGACTTCCAAAAACGGTATCTATGTTTGAAACGTAATATAGGTACTACCCTAATTAATAAATATATATCTGCAATTTATATTTCGAATATTCGACAAAATATTCCTCGAATATTTATTCAAATATTCGAATAATGGACGAAAAAAATCGAATACTGAATTTTCGAATTATCGAATCGAAAGCTCTAGTTCTAATCCCTCTTATTTAACTGGGGCTATTTTCGGAAATTAAGCATTACATTATCTTCGCGCCCATTGACATTTTTATCCATTAACTACGTGTAACTTTACACAAGAGAGTTATTGAATCATTTCCTTGACAAAGACTGAAACGGTTTTGGTTCTACCCAAAATTTATCTTTTTTCGGAGTAAATTGTTTGAAACAGATTCTTAAAAGCGAATTCAAAGAATATTCGAAATACTTTTTTGTTTTTACACCTTATTGTTTGAAGGTGTTCCGAGGAGTTTTTTATTGTCGTGTTATGAAAACAAGGCATTTCTTTATTCAAGAAACACACCATTTTGTTACTTTTAACTTTAAAAAAGGTATTGGAACAAAATGTTTAGGTTGCTACAAATATGTCCTTTTTTGGAAAAATACATATTTTATTTATTTATTTAATTATTTTTATTATTTTTTTATTTATTTATATATTTATTTGTTTAATAAATTATTTTTATTTATTTATTCATGTTTTTATTTTTGTGTTTTATTTATTTATTGTTACTTCTGGGGCAACTAATAGGTACTATGTCAAATATTAATTTAACACACACCCAATAATAAGTTGCCAGATTATGGAGACTTACGATATTTATCGTCTCACAGATCCAGACTGAAAACACAATTAAAAACTGTCTTCATCGGGAATTGAACCCGGGACCCTTGGATCAGCAGTCAGATACCTAACAAACTGAGCCACGAAATTATGTATTTTTTTTGAAAATGCCGATTTATTAATATTTGTTTTTTCTTTTAAATAATATAATACCTACGTATTTTGTTTGACATTAAAAATCTTTAAATATATATATTATATTTTTTTTCTATTATTTATTTTTGGAATGAAATAGTTCATTAATTAATTCCTGTTTTTAATAATCACCCCTTAATAGGGCTTAAAAAACATTTCTCAATAGACAAATTAAAATTGAAATACTTCCCTTTATTGCTTTTCGTGGTTTCTATCAATTTGGGTTTGATTTGAAATTTTACTAAAAACGTTTGAAATTTTACGTAACTCTATTCAAAATTAAATGTCTTAAAACATTTTCCTGTGTTAATTTGTATTGATTATGTTTATTTCGAAGTGTTTAATTTGAATCTCTATCAATGTGATTTTAATCAGAAGATTCTTTCCCTTTTGTCTCTTACCACACATCCTCAATTTTTCATACCGAGTATCTTCAAGGCATTAGTTTAATGTCACAATATATCACAAATTTCTTATCTTAGGGGCTAACGACACATTTTACGGTATATAATCTATCAATTTTTTTTTTTATTATGCAAACAATCTAAATTTAGCTTTTGAGATTATCTAAGACCAAAATATGACATTACTGCGTCATCATTTTAACATTTTTTTTAAATTCTAGACAGATGGCTAAAAATAAAGAGTAATGTGTTATTTAATTTTTGTTTATTTTATCCCTGAATCACGATTAAAGTTTATTATAAAGCTTTATTTTCTGTTGTTTGATTAGCTCATAGAAATAAGTGACATTGAATAATTTACAAGTAAATCAAATTGAAATGTCTTAGCAATTTTATTATGTTTATTTTAATTTATCTATTCTCTTGATTAATTCTTATTAAGCTGCACAGTGTAAAACAAATAGCTATTTAAAATTTAGTAGGTACTCAAAATTCAGAAGAAAAAGGAAAAAAGAGGGAAAGGAAGGTTGTGGCACTCGCAGTCAAAAAGAACAAAGCAGGATTCAGCTACCGTAAACCTCCAAGGGTCCCAGAGGTGGCATTTTTATATTTTATTTTAGTATGTCTAAAAATATCAACACTCTTAAAAAAACATTATAAATGTTACATGCCCTTTGGATGAATGAATTTTGGACATAGTTAGTTCTGCAGAGAGGCAATCTAAAAATAAGATTTGTTTTTCCAACTTTGAAGTCAAAAACACCAACTTAGAGGCGTCGCTGTTATATACAATATGTGGATAAGAGGACTCCGAATTTGGTAGAAAATTTAATGTGTGTGTGTATGTGTTTGTGTGTGTGTGTGTGTGCGTGCTTGCGTGCGTGCGTGTGTCTGTCCTTATAACTTTTGATCCGCTTGAAGTACACGAGTTTTTAAGTGCATTAGCGCCTAATTCGAGGTAGTACCTGCCTCCTAATCAACACGGAAAGGTAAATACGCCTATGGGACTCTCAATAGTTTACATACATAAATACCATCAAGCTGTTCACATATTCTGGGTAGGGAAAAAGGACCGACCTCCAAACTATCCTATCCTGACATACATGTTTTTTATAGAAAACAAAATATGTATCTTACAAAATTCAATGACTTGGATTAAAGGGTTTTGTTAGGTGTGTATTTTTCAACAATACATTTTATCGCCATCGACAGTTGGATCTCATGTGTTACACGCAACTAGCTTTATTTTGAATTAACTTTTCGGTTTTTGATGTTAGTTTATAGATAAAATCATATTTTATGTTCCAATTTAAAAATTGATAAAAGCTTTCGTGAAGCAATATTGACCATAGATATTAACATACGTTAAATTGATTTTTATCCATTGTATATCTCCAACTTTTCAATGTGGTATGGGAAATATTGTTGGTGGTTTAAAAAGATAATCCAAACTTTTAGGTTCAACATATTTGAATACCCACGTAATCCGTGATTCAGAGTTGTTTTCATACATTGTTCTTTTTATTTTCAACCCTAATAATTTTCAGGCTTATGAGCTCATAATATAATGGATACAAAATGTGTGATGTGACTGTCTGTCTCGACGAAATGTCTGCGAACTTTTAAATTGAGACTACTGATTTTTTTCAATGTCTTTTTTCACACATGAACGAATCTAAAAAAAACTAATTAAATCGAAATTAACAGACTTCTTGATTTCCTTCTGCGTCTTTCCCTCTTTTTTTCGTTCATTATTTGTTGTTTTGTTTCTTTTCAATTTTAGTTACCATAATATATTTACCATATTATGTTTATGGCTTCTAGAGTCATTTAGCTTATAAGGGTCTGTCGCTATATTGAAGCTAGTCATAAAGCTATTTGAAATAGATAATTTAAACTTAAATTAAGATGCAGTGTAGGATTTCTTAAAATTCACTATTAAACGTATATGTATATCAAATTAAAAACTTTAACATTTATTAAAGATCAAATAAATATTTTTAAAAATTGAGCAACTTTGAAATGTAATATTTCACGGTAGATGTTAGTAACTACGATGAAATGTCGAGCGCTGCTTCACCTTTTATTTTATACCATCAGGGAGATAGTAAAATGAGTACATGTCCATGATGGTTCTCGAATATTCCTCTCTAGACAAGTACCTCTTGAAATTCAGTCACCTACCAGAATATTGTTTTCGATATTCTGGTAGGTTACTGATCTCGTCCTTGTGCAAATTGCACGACAACAAAACGTACTTGTGACGAATGTACCTATTCGCTGCACTCCTTTTTAGTATTGTTTTTTTACGCTGTCACAGTTTTAATCAAAAATTTCTCAGATTATTTATTCTTATTTCTATATCAGTTAGTTGCAATGAGGCTTCTTATATACATATTCAAAAATATGAATTGAGAATCGCTTTATTTGTTAGCAGTTTCTTAATTATGACACTTACATTATTAACTAGCTTTTGTCCCGCCGTTGGCCAAGAATGTAAAATTGTGAAAGAAAAAGCAATCGTTTTTATAATATTGTCACCCAATTATTTTGCAATATCAGACTATGAAAAGTGGTTTGAAATTTGATTGAGTTTAAGTATTGTAAAATTTTCAAGTGATGTCCACAACCCATTCTTTTTTATATATTGCTATAAAGTGTGAATGAAGTATAATATTTATACAATTTCTGCTCGCATGGACTATGCGTAATGGTTTTAAATATGACTGTTTATCAACGTTGTAAAGAGATTGGTTTGGCCACAACCCCCATTTTTAAATATTATCATCGAAAACAAATTGTAATGTGTACCTATTGAAAATTTAGTAATTTTGGATGTTGGGATGTGGTTAAAATTTGATTAAACAAACGTAGGTACTGAAAAGATCTAGTATTGGTCACATCCCATTCGTTTTTATATTTTTTCATCAAGTGTGCATTATATTTTTGCTCAATTTGACTGAAAGTCATCATTAACGAAGAAGAAGAAGACTTGAACTATAGTAAATAGTTTTTAATTTGAATATAAATGTTGTGAAGAGTTCAGTAATGGCCACAACCCCCATTCTTTAAATATTAGGTGTTGAAAATTATTCAAAATAGGATGATATAAATGGTTTAAATTTAATTAAACAAAAGTATTGAAAAGATTCTAGTGCAGGTTATATCGTCACATCCCATATCCCATTCATTTCATATGTATTTTCATCAAGTGTGCATATCGTTAATAATATTTCTGCACAATAGACTATTAGACTTAAAACTAACCCAAAAGACTAAATAAAAAAGAGAAAAATAAGTATAAGACTATAAGAAATAGTTTGTATAAAAAACTATTCCAATGGTCTACATAAAATATGTAAAAATACATATACCCAATAGAAGAATTAGACTATTGGAAATAGATTGTATAAAAGCTCACCCAAAGGTCTACAAAAAAGAAGAAGAAGAATATTTAGACTATTGGAAATAGTTTGTATAAATACAGACCAAAAGGTCTACATAAAAGAAAATGAATAAGACTATTGGAAATAGTTTGTATTAAAACTCTCCCAAAAGTCTACGTACTTAAATGAAGAAGAATAATAATTAGACTAAAGGAAATAATTTTTATAAAAAAATGACCCAAATGTATACATAAAAGAAGATGAATTAGACAATAGGAAATAGTTTGTATAAAAACTGCCCTAAAGGTCTACATAAAATTAAGAAGAAAAAGAATTAGACTCCAGGACCCGCCGCTTCAGGCCCTTCAGTACCTCCCGTCCCTTTAATCCCTCATTACGTCCCTTCCCATCAGGCCCTTCAGTACCTTCCGTCCCTTCAGGCAGTTTTATACCTCCCGTCCCTTCAGGCCCTTTAGTGCCTCCCTTCCCTTCATTACATCCCGTCCCATCAGTCGGTTAAGAAAAGTTTAAATCCAGAAACCATCCTGGAAGAACCGCGAAGAGATGAAAGAACCTTCTTTTCCCAGGATGCTCTACTTAATAGGTAAAATGACTAAATACACGAAGAAGAGGAAAAAAGTTTAAACCCAGATACCTGCGAAGAGATGGAAGGACAGTTGGACCTTCTTCTCCCAGGATTCTCCAACTTCATAGGTAAAATGACCAAAAATACACGATGAAGAAGAAGAAGAAGAAATAAGTTTAAATCCAGATACCTGCGAAGAGATGGAAGGAAAATTGGACATTCTTCTCCCAGGTTAGTCCACCTTCAAAGGTAAAATGACCAAATAGACGATGAAGAAGAAGAAGAAAAAAGTTTAAATCCAGAAACCTGCGAAGAGATGGAAGGAAAATTGGACCTTCATCTCCCAGGATAGTTCATCTTCATAGGTAAGATGACCAAGTACACGTTGAAGAAAAAGAAGAAAAAAGTTTATATGCAGAACCCGTCCTGGAAGACCTGTGAAGAGATGGAGGGACAGTCGGACCTTCTTTTCCCAGGATACTCCCCCTTCATAGGTAAAACGACCAAATACACGAAGAAGAAGAAGAATAAGAAAAAAGTTTAAATCCAAAAACCATCCTGGGCATACGCTCGACAATTCACCAAAGTTTCATTATAATCGGACAAACGGTTGATAAATAAATAAATAAAATAATTTTCCCATAGGAAATCAGTATAGGTATATTATTGTTGATTTGTAAGTAAATAGTATTAGGTAGGTACCTACCTACAACAACCTTCTAAATAAATTCGATTCCTAACAAATTTTATTTGAATATCACATTCTTTCTGTAGCCATGGAAACGATTCGAACACGTAAGTAATATCGAATGGTTCGGATACATTTTTTGAATATGTAGGTACCTACATTGGTTTGTTCGATGCCATAAAAATGAAAATTGTCAGAAAAATCAAATATTATTGAAACACTGGTTAGTTGGAAGAAATTGCCATACGGCAATAAACTCGCCACTTGCGCAGGGTGCAAGGAAGTGTTTATTATTATTATTATTATTATTATTTACAAATTATGCAATTTTATTATGCCTATATCTTTACTAATAAATAACACATTTTTACAATATATGTCTTAAAACTTGCCGTAATGTCTTGTGTTTCATTTTATTATTTCATAATTACATTTATTTCAAAGGTTTATTATTTTCAAGAACATATTCATTCGGTGGGAAAATGAAATATTGTATGAAAAGATATTAAAATGGCGGCGTTTATGTACAAAAGGCTTACTTTAAAAATAAGTTAAACATTATAATTATACCAAATATTCACCATGTTTTTCACTTAAACACTAAGTTATACTTCAAAATATATTTTTTTTGTGTAAATACCTACTTCTAACTTTTGAACTAACAGATATTTGCGTGCAAAATGTACACTTTTTTGACAGATATGACTTGGAAAATTTTGTATGAAAAAAATAATTATTTAAATATTTTTAAAATTCAGCATTTTTATCGCATTCTTTTTAGCGTGACACTGCATCAGGTATACTGGTACATGTTCGCACTTAAATTAGATTTTTAGATGCTCTTGGTTTTTCAGAAGGCGTGAGACAAACACACACACACACACATACACACACACACACACACACACACACAGACACTAACATTTTGATTGCTTTATTACTTTAGATTACATTATATATTTTGTTCTTAGTGTTTTTTTTTTATATTTATCTAAATATATTTTTCTCTGAATACATTTTGTGATAAATGATTCCCTTCGTTTCTATTCGCCCTCTTCGTTATCAATTATGAATGAAACTCGAGTGGAATTTTAACCTTTTCGGGTAAAGTTTGAGATCTTAAATTTATCACATAGACAAAACTTGACAATTTACTTAACACAAATACGAAAATCGCATTTTCATGTATGTATACATATTTTAAAGAAAGTTTTATTTACGATTACGATGCTCACCTCTTGATACAATAATATCGTTAGACAAATTAAACTTAGTAAATTTTATCTCACATTGTTCTTTTACAATTAAGTGCATGAAATTCTATAGAGATAGAAAATAAAATGAGCAAGATTTGAACAATGTATTAACTGAGGACTAAAGATGAGATGCTCAATAAATATAAGAAAAGCTCTGAGCATATTGTTTTAATTTAAATTATCGGGCAACCATAAACTTAAGCGCTTTGTGAAATACTAATATCACTACACGCGTTTGTTATTTTTTTGTCCAAACTTTGTAGATACTATTTGTTAATTTAGAATTATGTCACAGTGCAAACAATTGTAAAACTCCGAGTGTTATCAACTGAGACATTTATACAAAATGAATAATTTAATTAAAAATTAATATATTTTGAGAAATTTATGTAATACTTTAATGTTTTCAAATTACTTTAAATAGATACGTAAACAATTAAGTATATCAATAAAAAGGAAACTATTTTTAATGATTAAAATTAAAGTAATTCATTTTTCAATATGTTTGCTTTTACTAAAACGTATCTGCACCTGTTACAACCCTCCATATTCACACAGTCAACTTATCAGAAATGATAAAAGCATCGACAACGCGTTAAAACAACATTAAAGAATATTGCGAAAGATGTTTGCCAGGAACGGAATATTTCTTTGTTTCTTTGCCAATCCCGTCATCTAGCCAGAACCAATCATTGTACCGGAAGGTTCATCAGTTTTATTGCGCTTGTTAATCCTGTCCAAGAAGAATTAGAAGAATTTAGGTATTGAAATTTCATTGCAAAATGAATATTGCTTGATCAATTCCAAATCATCACTGAGCGATGTGACCACATAGAAATGTATATAACCACACCTTAACTATTTACCTCCACTCACCTTGCTACACTCAAAACATTATTTGACAGATGTTATAAATAATACGAAAAGCATGTTTTTTTTTGTTTTGATGTCGAAAGTTAGAGAAACTTTTAATTTGCGGAAACAATATACATTACAAAGCCACTTGACTAAACAGCACCGCGACAAAGTTTAAGGTAGGTTTGTAGGTAGTTTAAAAAGTTTTTCCAGTCTAACTTACACAGGTCATTCTAATAAATCGCTAGTATTGGAATTTTTATTTGTCAGTGGAAACGTTATGCCCTCGATATTATTGATCAAAATATATCAATAAATGTAGGATTCTGTAAAAAAATCAGTGCAAAATATCTATAAATATGGTGCCAAACCTCTATGCAACTGGAATATGAACAGCAGTCCAGCTTTTCAATTACCAAACAGCTAATTCATTTTTAGAAATAAACACAATTATCTGATTATTCGTTAAAAAGAGATGCAAATAAAGTACTTTTTAAAATTTTCACTATGTGCATCTACCACAATATTTTGAGGACATGAACACCCATACGGTCACCATAAATTTCAAAGAATTCGTTTCGTGCCTGACTGAGGTTATATTTGGATTATACCTAAAAACTTTCAGATCTTCTATCTATTGCTAGATTAGAACGATATACCAAGTCTAGTAATATTGGAATTTTAAAACAATAATCTTTTTGTTTTTGGATGTCATACAGAGAAAAAGTGTTTTTAATTCTTTTCTGAGACATGATCTTTTCCGAACATACCATAAAATTGAAACCTGCTGTTAAGCAGCCCATTCACGATCGTGCCATTCGGCGTCGTTCCATATGGACCGGTTCCATTTGGAGCATTGTAAATTTTTTATCACACTCACGGGCGCGCCATCGAGCCATCAAAATTAGTATACGCAGGCGGTCGGCGCTTTCGCATTAATGCGAAAAAATTCTTTCGCATTAAAATTCTTTTTTAATTTTCAAGTAAAAATGAGTTATAATTTTTTTTTTATGAGTTTTATTTAGATTTATTTAGCGGTTTGTTTATATATAAATAGAAAAAAACAAAGAGAAAATGTTGTATTTTCGCATTCACGAGTGTGTCAAACAGCTCGGCGTAATGTACCGCTGGTTTAAACATTCACGAGCATGCCGTGCCGACAGGATGCGCCGCGCCGTTTTCGCGGTACTACAGAGTTTCGATCGTTCGGAATTCCATTTTGGTGTGTCAGGCCAATTGGGCTGCGTGGGATTTGACATTCACGAGCGCATTTTGGAGTGATGGCAAGCCATTTGGAAGGATGGCACGATCGTGAATGGGGGCCTTTATGTTCGATAAAATTGAATTCTTACAAATCATCGAACTCCGTCTTGAAACAAGGTTTACTAAATAACGCTGCGGGAGAATTATTTAATGTCTCTCAATTTTGATTTAATTTTCCGATAAATCATGATATAAATCATTGTTGTGCAAAACTATTTGTTTACCTTAAAATGAAGTTTCCTTTTGTAGACAACATTAAAGGTATAAAGCATCTATGTACCTACACATATCCATTCAAAATTCATTTCGTTTCAATTTCCTTCGACAAGGTTCTATTGTTATTGGAATAAAGAAACATGGCATAGGTAGATATTGATTTATGAATGTTTCCCATATTGTCCTGGCTCTGACAGCTGCCATATTTTACTATCTCTTCATCATTGTAATTTTCCCTGGTGCTTCTTATTTTCCCTGGCGACAATGCCTATGACATAAATCTTATGGAGGATCTCGTGTTTTTGTGTCGGTACCGAAAAGTTGAGGAAAACTAATTATATTTTGCCCGATTAAACTGTCTCTCGTATATTACATAGAAAAGTCCTTTCACATCGAACCCTCTCTTAGAATAATGTTACCATAAAATGCATTTGAAATTGGGCTTAGTTTAATTATCACAGTCTCTTCTTTGGCTGAAGAAACAACCAAAGATAGATGAGGAATTTAAATATTTTTTTTCGTTTTCATTTTATATCATTAATTAGTTAGTTTTATATTGTTTTAAAACTACAAAAAATATTGTTTTAGATATACTTGGAATTCATTTTCATATTTATTATTCTGAAATCTTGATATACACTTAAGATAGAAACCACTATGAACAAAAAGTGGTGGTCAAAGAAAAAGTCTACTGGGTTTTTGATTTATTTAAAATTTTGAACCTGTCTGTTCGTAAAACAACTCGTAATTTCGCATCCATATGACTAAAATTAATACGTAGGTACTATTATGGTAAACTTAATTTCTGTGATCGAAAATTTATTTCTTTGTTATTTCATATTATTTTGATGTTTATATTGTGATCGCCATTCATATTTTTTATAATGATTATATTTTCTTCAGTACAAAAACATTTAAAATAAAGGTTTTATGACCATAACAAAATGATACGTATTACTTACTTATTTAACGTAATTTAGTTTTGCCACGTAAAAAAATAATATATCTCTATAACACGGATACTTTTATATCCGATAGCAATTATTTTTTTATTTAACTCCAATGTTCGTTTAAGTTCAATATCTTAATTTACAGTTACATATCAATGTGCTAAAATGATACTTAATAATTTCTCGAACCTATATTAGAGCGTTATCAGCAATGTCTTGGAGAAGAGACATTGGAATTATGTGAAGGAAAGTTAACGTTCTTCTTTATAGACCCATAGGATGTTCAATGCTCACTAAATGGCTGTAACTCAAGGCAAATGTTCAGTTTACGTCATGGACAAAAATGGGAACAGATTTAGGTTGGAATACTAATCAATGTCGAAAACAGACAAAACTACCTACCAATCTGAAGCAGTCTTTGCAGAACTTTTTCTTCGAAAGAACCCTTCATTCATCACACACTGGGTCTATGTATTGTGTGAAAAAAACGACATTTACCACAAAAAAATATCTATATTTGATAGGTACAACCTCAAGTTTATTTGATACAAAAATACCTTGTGGTCCCTTAAAAAATACAAAATTATATATACATATTTACCTTTTTTAATGAAGGAATCAATGGACACAAAAAATATCTTTCCAAAATTCAAAATAAATAGGTTTAATATATTAATGTAGAATTTCTCAGGTTTTTTCTTAAATACTTTTAGATTACATTGAGACAGATTAACATAACGGATCATAACTTATACTGTGTTGTTTAAACAAAAGTATCAGTAATATTACAGTGAAAATACTTTGATTTCATAAAATTCAGTCGTTTGACGGCATTAGATTAATGAAACAACTAAAAGTATTAAATAATTTTATGAAATCAAAGTATTTAAACTATACTTTTACTTTCATCTTTAATTGAGAAACACGGTCAGAGAATTATTTCTTTATATGTCACAAAAAGTTCAACCACACTGACATTGAAATTTAGTTTCTATAACCGGAATAACGTTGAAAAAATTGCGTTATTCGTGATTTTTAAACGGAATTCTTGTTTTTGGATCAATATTTTTTTTTTATTTGACACTCATTTTTTTAGTTGTAAATTGTTTGTTTAAGTGTGACACGAAATTCCCTTTGCCTTCCTCATAAAATATATACATTGAATGATGGATTGAGTATATAAAATCGGTTCTTTTCTTTTCGCATCACCCGGTGTTCACTTTGAGAACCACTGTTGTATAGCTGAGATTAGGTAAGCTTCATCCGTGGTTCAGCATTCGCGGCACATTCAGATGTATATCTAGATTATTTTTTAAACCCTAACCCATATCCAGAAACATTAATCAGGTTTGTGATGATAAATTACACTCGACGTTATATCTCGTGTCGGCCATTTTTTGTTAATATTCAAATTCATATTTCAGCGTCCAACACCAAATTTACACCGAATTAAACGAGAGTGTCTAGGGATTTAATTAAAATTTATGAAATATAAAATTAATTAATTAATTGATGTATGATAGCAATGAATCTGTTTCTCCGTATTTACGAATTTGTAGGTACGTATATCTCGATAACCATTGAAATAATAAAAAAAAATTCATATCATCGATTTGAATAATAAATAAATATTGATCAGAGAATTTATGAAAAAAACAAATTATATCATGCTACATATGTTTGATATTTTAATAAGCTTTTCGGGCAATTAACTGGTAGGTACTACGTCAAATATTAATTCGACACACATCCAATAATATACTGTCACATTCGGGACAGCTACACTCAAAAAATGTAGTTGTTAAAAATAAATGATTTGCTGCTAATAATAACCAAGCAACTTTGTTAATATAGTACCTGCAAAGTTCGTTGCTAAAAATTGCCAAGTAAATGGTCTGCTAATTTTAACCGAGTAGCTTTGTTAACAATCTGTCAAAATTAATCTAGTAACTTGGTTAACCACGGACAACTTTGTATAATCAGCCAAGTAACCTGTCAAAACTTAACCTACTAACTTTGTAATATCAGCAAAGTAACTGTCAAATTCAACCAACCTAGTTGGCTAATTTCTATCAACTTACTCGGTAATCTGAACTAATTCATTCAGTATCCACAACAAACAACTTGGCTAATTTCAATCTACTAATCGGTAATCTGAACTAATTCATTCAGTATCCACAGCAAACAACTTGGTTAGATTTAATTAACTACTCAGTAATCTGAACTAATTCATTCAGTATCCACAGCAAACAACTTGGTTAAATTCAATCTACTACTCAGTAATGTGAACTAATTCATTCAGTATCCACAGCAAACAACTTGGTTAAATTCAATCTACTACTCAGTAATGTGAACTAATTCATTCAGTATCCACAGCAAACAACTTGGTTAGATTTAATCAACTCACTCAGTATTCTGAATTAATTTATTCTGTAGCCACAGCAAAGCTACTTGGCTATTTTCAATCTACTTACTCAGTATTCTGCTAATTTACACAGGTAGGATATTTGGAGTGAAATAAAATACAGGTTTCATTCAAAATTTCATTTATTGCACAGGAATGTGATTTATTGTATTAAAAAAATATTATATTTCTAATACATAGAGACATATTAAACATAATAAATATAAAAAAAACATCTTTTTATTCTCAAGAGTACATAATTTTTATTTCATGCAAGTTAGGTTGGTTCTGAAAATGCCAAAAAAACAACAAATTCTGGGTTTCAGATAATTTAAATTAGGTATGAACTCTTTTCATGTAGGTACATGCGATAGTTACCTTTTCTAAAAATTGCTGAAATTGACGATACAACCCTTTCAAAAAGAATTTTGTGGATAAACGAGTCAAAATTTACTAGCGAGGGGATTATAAACCTTCACAATTTATATGCATGTGGTCTAATGAGAATCCTGCGTGGCCCGTTTAGTGTACTTTCAGAGAAAATTTAGAGTCAATGTTTGGGCAGGAGTGATAGGCAATATTATCGTGGGACCATACTACTAGCTGGACAACCTTAATGGTATAAATTACATGGATTTCCTTCAAAACAACTTGTTGTGTCCGGTTCACTATGCAATAGTATGCCAATTCCCGGATTGGATTGAATACCAGGACACGTCTTTTTAAAGATATATGTTTCCGCAAACAATTATTTGTTTTCTTGCGAGTGAACGAAGAACGCCTGACGAAGAAAATATACAAATCTGACAGGAACGGAATAAGAGGTCGCGGGCGCCCTAGAAAAGGATGGCACGACCATGTAAACGAGGGGCAGCTGTACAGATGTGCGGTGGTCTGTTATTGTCCACAGTCACATGTCGTTGGTATTCCCTGTTGCAGGAAGCCCCATGTAGACAGGTTATCCAATGTTCTCCCAACGCCCGTCCTCAGTCTGTTTAGTGTCTTCCACGTACGTCACTCCACGTTGTGGCCCGGGGGAAGACTCTCTTTAAGACTCTCCACTGAATTCTGGCTGCATGTTGTTTTTTCATCTTGCCTCCTTCTATAATGAAACAAGAAATGTTTAATAACAATGATGCATTTAATTTCTATCAGACCATCATGGAGAAATGCAGTCGTGGTACCTTTGTATTAAAGTAAAGGCTCAAAGCTCGACTGCAAAAACTATAGAGCCATAAGTTTGTTAAAATTGAGTACTGTTATAGTGCGAGATTTGATGTATGCAGACGATAAAGTTCTGTTAGCAGTAAGTATGGAAGATCTACAGTATCTTGTAAGTATGGTATATGAATATCCGTATCCATACACCGTACCTACGCCATACATACAAACACATCATGATGAAAAACTATATATTGTCAAAATCTCTCAAATGCACTCAAAAAGTCTTCATTATGATATTGCTAATACTTTGTGGCACATTTTTAAATTATAAATAAATTAAATTTCATATAATAACTTTGAATAAACCACGAATTATCCGGACAAACTTTTTTTAACTTGGACAAACATAGTTTGTCCGGAGGAAGAAGCGGTCAGCTTCGAAAACGTTAGAGAGTAAATACTCAAAATTCGTGGTTTATACAAAGTTATTATATGTCATTTAATTTATTTATAAGTAGGTACTTACAAAGTTTAAAATGTGAGTACACCGGAAATCGAACCAGTGTCATTTGGCTTAGGAGTCAAACTTCTAACTGAATGTTTTTGAAAATGAATATATTTTACAATGTTAATTTCGAAACGAAAACGTTCGTTCGAAAATAAATTGAATTTGTAGAATATGATTTTTCTATTTTATTTACTAATTTCAAAATGGATTTCTAATCTGTCAACACAGGAACATTAAAATTATATGTGACATTTTTTCATCATCTCATTACAGACGAAGTTGGAATATTATAGGAGAACCAGGAACTCATTACACCTACAGGGCTTACGGCCTGTCATCGGCTGGTGTACGTGATTACTTTATGCGCTTGCGAAACGTGCACCAGTTACCTATACCTTCTTATTGAGTTCCCTTATCAATGCAAATTTTGAAAGTTCTGTACATTTCAATAATAGAATTCGTTTAAAAATAACACATTTTTACTATCGCCATCTATGAAATAACGAAGATACCTTTTTTGTAACGCCAAATATTGAGAAGTTTTTTTTGTTTTTTTTTGTAATTTGAATTAGTATTATCTATCTGTTAGATATTTCGTCTTACTAGAATATTTACTGTCAAGACTATAAGATTTTGTTACATTGTGAAAGTTTTAACGTAAATGACTCAAACGGGAATGTAAAAATGTAATTATATATCGTCATGTTTGTTTTACATTTTACAGTGTGATACTTCAAACACAACAAGCTTAAAACTCTCATATCATTTACAATGTATGTGAATTCAAAATGGCGATGTTTCTACATACGGTTGAGTTCGTTTTATTGGGCGTAAAATCCCAAGCGCAATTTTGTCATACAGTCTGATTACAATGTTCTTAGTGCAAATATGTAGGTATGTTACGTAAGTGAAGGGTTGCACACTCGGCTGCTATAAAGATACTGCTGTGTCCATCTGTACAGGGGTTAGTTATATATAATACCCACGATGTATGTAGATTTAATCTACCATTTCCGCTTTGCCTATTCTCTCAGGCGTGATTTCCGTTGGTGACCGGATGCTGTCTGTAAATTACATTTAGATGATGCCTAAAAAGATATTGATAAAAGAGATATCTCCATACACACAGATACCACCCAAAACAGATTAAATCGAATTTTACCTCACTATTTTAATAAAATCATTTCATATCAATGCCGATTTGAACACATTTCTAAAACAAATACGTATCAAAAAGACGACTTTAAATATTTTTACTCTCCACTACCAACTATGGAATAGTGGAGAGTCATGATTTCACAATTATTAAGAGTATTTTTTTACATCAATTTCTCAATGGGTATCATGTAGAGAGTGTATACTTTGAGTTTCATCGTGATGTTTTCGTGTGTATGCCGTATGCCGTACACAAATTTGAAAATTTGTGTCCTCTGTACAGCCCAAACCAAATGACTGATGAACTTCATATTGATACCATATGTGTGAAGTACATAAACTTAGAGCTGATTAGTTTTCCATACACAACAGTTAATTATTTTTCTATGATTTCATCTGTTAAAACTTTAAAAATGCTCTCACGACCTGGAAAATTGAGATATTTTCATTTTATTTGAATTATTTATGCAAAAAAAAGAATTTTCACAAAACTGCATTCAGAGTTTGCCAACCTTAAAAGAAAAATATATGTTTCTATTAATCGATATTTTGTATGAAAATATATAGGAGAATTTTTATATTTAGCAATGTTTAGTTACATATTTGATTTCATATTGATATTAGAGTGTAATATTAGCAGGGAAGCTTCATTGTGTAGTGGAGAGTTTAGTGTTGGCCACAACCCACTCGTTTTATTTCTATTGTTGATTTTTACATGATAATTTTATATTAATAAAAGTTTTATGATTAAAATTAATCAAGGTGCTTACTTCATCTTTCTTATTTATGTCAGAACCCGATTTTTCAATAATTTTGTATTTTTGAATGATAAATACCCGAAATATTGCAGAATTATTCTCTTATAATATATACGATTAATTCCGGCATTTAAACAAAGGAAAAATAATAAAGGTATCCTCTATATTTGAAAATGGTAAGAAAATTGGTCTTGGCAGGTTTCGAACAGAATTCCACTTAATTGCTAGTTTAGCACACTAACCATTCAGCCTTCAACCTCTTCAATATATGAAATTTTCTCCCTAATTTATTGTCATCTCTTATCCCCATAGCAATTAATAATGACCATGGAATTTTATATTTATACTCAGAGAAGCAATTAACAGATCGTTTTTATATTGTGTCTTTCGTCCGCAAGGTTGCAAGTTCAAGTGCAGAGATGTTCATAAATGTTGAGAATGAAATGGTTAAGGAGGAAAGGGAAAAAATGGATGGGGTGGTGAATGTGGGGGAGGTGTTTACCGCTGTTCTTGACCTCCACGTGGAGCTCGCGACACCATTTTTGAAGTACCACTCATCTTCATCCCCTTTTAACACTACACAACTGCAAACTTAAACATGCATGCCTTTCTTTGGCAGGAAACTCATAGCACAATTATGTGTTGTATTGTGTCGAAATACAGTATTTTTAAGCAAAGCGTATGGTTATATTTTTTTGCCGATTTTAAAAGCATAAATATTATATACTTAGTCCATAATATTAAAAAGAAAAAAAAATATAACTGCATCACTAGACAGAGATTCTAAAATAACAGTTAGTATAGTTATTTTAGAATTCAAAAATACACGAATAAAACATAACATACATATGGAAAAAATAACTATAGTCTAGGTACCTATTTCTAGCAACCACTTTGTTTTCGGCATTCTGAAAAATTTTAATACCTACTTAATGTCGATGGCAGTTAGTTAAAATACTAAGAATGGAATAAGAAGAGTTCTTTTCGGAATGTTAAGCAAGTATATAATTTTCCCTACGTTTATTACGTATATGAAAATCATTTTTTTTTTCCTTTTTTTCGAATCAGTTCCCTACACTGTACCTTATCATCATCATTGATACTTCATCCCTTTGTGGGCCTTGGCATCCTCCAGAATCCTTCTCGAACCGACCCTGACCTCCGCCGCTCTCCTCCAGTTTGCTATTCTGATACGAGGGCCTATACGGCCCCCCGTGCTTGTCATATTGCGCATGCGTGGAGATTTTATCGGTACAATTTTTGGCGCAGTTTTATTAAATTGATATGTTGGTAAATGAAAATCCACTTCAACATAAAAAATAATAAGTAAGTAATATTAAAAATCATACAATTACGTAAATAATATGTTAAGAAATATAATTGATTTGAAATCAAATGCGACAAAGATATTGATAACATTTTTCAGCAATCAATTTCCATTCAATATATAAAGCAACTAGTCGCTATTATTATTAAACACTAACTGAACCTAACCAAAAATTAATAAATGGGATTTACGTACACATCATACTATTATTTCGCTGTCGTAAAATTTCCCCTTGATTCATCTGTCGCCAGACGCTAGCATTTGAATAGACAACATTGGCGCATGCGCAATATGACAAGGCACGGGGGGCCGTATAGGCCCTCGTATTCTGATCGCCTTTATGTCGTCTTCTGTGTCATCCAGCCATCTTAGCTTGGAACTTCCAGCCATCATGGCACTGTACTGCGCCATCCCTAACATGCCAAGAAATTATCGAGACAATAACAAGACCCTACTGACCATCCTTAAAGACTTTCTATATGCCTATGTAAATATAATTTTTGACACAATTAAGCGACGAAAGGTATTACATTTGGATCATTTTCTGCGAGGCAAAAAGTACAGGCTGCTCCAAATGATTATGAAGGGCAAAATAGTCAAAATTTTCATTTCCCTCCTATTATTTTAACTATAGCAATAATTTCCATAAAAAAATATATTTATAATTTGTAAATTTATTATAAAAAATAATATAATAAATTTAAAATACGCTTTATAAGGTCGGAGTCCTTTTGATGATTATTTGTATCCGAATTAGTGGTAGCACGTGCACTAAATTTTGTACTTTTTATTAAAGGAAAAAAGTTTTCGCTTGCGAAAAACGAGTGCACCCACTCACCCAACAAAAATTATCGCATAACGACGTGAACGCCATCTGTGAAACTCGCGGACAATACAATTTCGTATATTCAGTTTCGGAGAGTCAGTTTACATTTTTGAAATTCTTTCCACGGTATTTGAAACGAAGTAATTTTCGCGCGGAATTTCTGTGCAATAATTTATCGTCAAATTGCTTGTTAGCTTTCACATGGATATTGAGTTATAAATCATTATAACTACATTCTACGTACAAAAAGGATATGCATTTACCTATTTATAGTATATGAATATGTTATGATGAAAAACAGAAATCCCACATTGTGTAAAAAAATCTATTGCGTCGCGCTTATCAAGTTTACCTCCAACAATAAATTACACCTTTTCGAACTAATATTGGTAAGAACGAATTGATTCGAAGAATTTGCTCAAACTATAAAATTTTCGAATATTTTTTTAAATTCATGTACCTACGCATACATTATTTTTTTCCCTGTCGGGAATCAAATTATTTTTTTTTGACAAACTTTTTAACATCTCAATAGAGACGAAGTAGGAATATTATAAAAGAACCAGGAACTCAAGGAACCTACAGGGCTTACGATCCGTCATCGGCTGGTTCACGTGATCACTATGTGCTTGCGCAACGTTCACTAATTATGCTAATGTAATTAGAAGGCATAACTGGTGAACGTTGCGCAAGCGCATAAAGTGATGACGTAAACCAGCCGATTACAGGTCGTAAGCCCTGTAGGTGCCTAGAGTTCCCGGTTCTCCTATAATATTCCAACTTCGTCTCAATTGAGATGTTTAAAAAGTTTTTCAAAAAAAATATAAAACTTTCCTTAATCATATAGATATATTTTATTTAAAATTTGACTTTTTCAAACATACATATAAGAATATTTATGTTAATTCATGTGAGCATTTTTGATGTCAAGTAAACCATCTCCTAACTTCATCCATTTCTAAACCCCATACTCCCTCTCCCACCAACTCTCCTACCATTTTTTTCTTTTAAAAAATTTCTATTTATATGCTTATAGTATATACATTCTTAAGTGAAAAATTTACTGTTCATATAACCTAATATTCATATATACTTTTTGTAAACATGAAAAATACTGTTGGTTTTCTAATCAATAAATAAATAAACAAATAAAAACTAAGGTTAGATTTAGTTCAGTTACTTTTAAGGTATAGCTATTTTTAGCTGACTTATTTAAGTTGTTTTTGTTAATTTTTAATACAGCTTCTTTTAAAATAAAGTTAAAATTAAATAATTTTATCGAAAGTTTTAGAATGATGTGTACGTTTGAATCGATGTCAACTATTGGAACTTGTGTTAATAGTCGCGGATTGAATTATTTTAATGTAAATTAATCTATTGAACTTGGTGAATATTAATGATTCAATTGTAATTACCGAGGTAAATTTCCAGTTTCACATTCACATCTACCTATATATTAACATTATAATATATCCACGATATCATCAATCTTCATTTCATATTACCTACATATATTCCACTGAAATTGTTTACAAAATTAGCTTTAAGACCACATAATTAATAATGATACAAGTTTACAGTTACCAACTCTGTAATAGAATTATTTTATTAAAAATACTTTTGAATTTATATTTATATTTTGTTTTATTTCTAAGCAAATTAACAGGTCAAATATTAATTTAAACGCACTCAAGAACATATAATTTTTTTCACGAATCCACCGGGAATCGAAACAAGTACCTTTGTACCACGAGCCAGATATTTCACTCACGAAGTCAAAATTCGAAAATTCTTCAGCGTTAAATTTTTGGTTGTACCTACATAGTAGTAAAAAGTTTTCACTTAACTTGATTTTTTTTTACTACGGTCAGACTTTTTTTCAATAAGACATTTTTTTTAGTATGTCCCAATCCTTGTTTTGTTTTATTGTTTTATTTAGAAATACTACAGCTGTTTATAATTATTAATATACAGTAAATAATTTTCTTATTTATATCGCCAATAACAGTATTTCCTATTTGAATTTGAAAACAGTTTAATAATAATAACATTTGTTAATGTTTCCTGAGGGAAAACTCTATTAAGTACATTATTTGAGTAGTTTGTCAGCTTAATTACTGCAACGGTATATTCATAATCTAATTTTGAATTTCCTCCATATTTAAGTGACATCTATAGTTTCTAAGACAAAGCTTATTATTGATTAGATTAAAAGTACTCGTATTGAACCATAAAATGTTATAATAGAATTTCACAGATGGCAGCATAATCTAATATCGGTAATAATTATTGAATTATAACATTTTCACCAAATAAATTCATTACTCTCAAAATATTCAACTTCCACCCAATTTATAGATACGATGAACCAATCGCAAGGTTTGATAATTAATAAACGTTGTGAAAACTCAAACCTGACAGGTCGTAAGTCCTGAAGGTGCATTTATTTCTTTGTTTGCGACATTCTTATTTGTCTCTTTTAGATATGACGGAACTAATTCAGCTCAGTTTTTTTTACGTAATCATGTGTATTATATTTGATTGTCAAGTAATCGATTCCATCGCTAACAGATGTAGTGACACGGCTTCCTTATAAGGCAGAAAAATATGACACAACACTCTTCTTTTTTAATTATAAAGTTTGTTTGATGTTGGTTGACCCAACTCCTTAAAGGATATCCGGTTAACTATGATCGAGGCTGTGGTGTGAGAGTTTATGCAAAGTGGAATATTATATTACATATTGACCAGTCTCGTAGCTCGAAGTATCAGAGTCTTCTGTAATAAACTGAAAGCAACTTTGTTTCGTAGAACAACAGAGGACAATGGTCCTTAACTTATTCCAAAATTATAGTTTGTAACTATAACATTTTTACTTATATTTGATTTGATTTAATTAGCTCTTTAAAACGTATGCTTTTGTGGTATGAAATTATATAAATAACATTTCTATTTTATAATAAATTCTTCAGCTCTAATTGTGCTTTATTTTAATATAAGTTTTACTGTTGATAAGTTCATACAGCCGTTCTTTGAAAAGGTCGATTATATTTTTTTTATTAAGAATTAGTGAAGGTGAAGATGGTACAAAGATAGATCTATACGGAAATGAAATGAAGAGTGTTTTTATTGCGTTTCCTCGCCTTTCTTATTATGCTTATACGTTATTCTCATACAATCGTCGTATATAAATGTTTCATTATCTTTCAATGAATTCTTTATTCATATATGTAAAATATTCATCCAGAAAAATATTCATTCAGAGAAAAACCCAAAGTTAACATAGACTATATTTGGGATTGAGCATATTTCATTGTTATTTGTATTTTAAAAATAAAAGTACACTTTAATCAGGTAATAAATATGTTATATGAATAGTAGATACAATGGCCAAAATGAATAAATTAACTAGAGAAATATACATATACCTTTTGAATTTCTTATAATGACCAGTAAATAACATAGTTTCATTAAAATCATAAATAACATCTTGATAATTAATTAAAAAATATAATATTCTAAACTTTTGATTTATAATCCATCTTTTTAGTAGAGAATAATAATAATTACAATATACACGTCATCTCGCAACAAATTAATTAATTTCTCTTAAACTTTCGTGTTTTGTGAGTGTTGCGTGTATTGCGAAAGATTTAATTGCGCGAACAGTTTTCGTGTCTCTTGTAATAAATCTAATTTACTCCCAGTAACGCAAACACTGTATTATTATTAAATTATATCTTTAGGTCCTTGGAAGATTAAGGTGATTATTCGTCCTGAATTTTACGGGACAGACCAACAGTCGAGTCGAGGGTACAAGGAAAACCCAAGGATAATATTTCATACTGATAATAATACTAACTGTAATCCTTAATGTGAATTTCCTTATAACTAAAATTATGTCCGTTCTTTTGAAACACTCTTCTACCGTTCTGCTATCCGGTTACAATCTTTTTATGTAGAATTTATTTTGTTGTCAAAACGAAATTTTCAGAGTTTCATTTCATTCCAACAATGATTATATATTATATTTAAATTCGGTTTATTTTACACCATTTATAATTTCTTCTATGTATGCAGGTTATCCCTTTTCTACACACATTGATACTTCACCTGTCTGTCCGTACTGGAATTTTCCAATTGATTACTAACTAACTCTTCGATCAGTTGAAACTCTGAAACTTTCAGAATTTGTGTATTACCGATGACAATGCATGTTAAAACTTTCAGCTTTCCAGCTTGATTCATTTGATATTTCGATCAAATTTAACAATAGTGTATTTCATACAAACTTAGTGTAGCATTTATATCGTTTCACAAGATTATGTGTGTTCTGTATTTGATGTTTTCGCTGTATAAAACAACTACGTTTGACATTATGAGTTTGACATCGGCAGTATGAATGTAAATAATCTTCGTGTAATATTTTTTTATTCTTCACTTCAACGTGAAGAACAAATAAAAAGGATTAACGTCGTAGAGATGTGGTGTTGTTAGCGGAGAATGTTAGGAATGCCAAGGAATGTTAAAAAAACACACTGTCCAAATTCCATATTAACAGACCAACAAATAAAGCATCTTCTATCGACAATTTAGCACATCTTTTACTATTCTGTAAATATTACTAAATGAACCTCGAAAGCTTCGAAATGAGAAGCGTGGAGGGTAGAACGAAGTTCGCTAAGGGATCTTTAATTACTGAAGTCCTTCAATATGGCCATTGAGGCAAACCATTCTTTAAGTGATTGAATATAATAAATATCCTTTTTTTTTTTTTTTTTTTAAAAAAAATGAATATGTCCTTGTTAAACAAGTACATATACATCTTCCTACGTTCCCTAAAATAAACATAAATGCTTGTGCTATAGGTGAACGAAATGGGTCGAGGCAGGATTCGAACTCGCGACCACTGGATTACTAACCCAGCGTGCTAACCTCTCTGCCATCGACCCATCTGAATATCCTTTATCCCTTAGTCACGAGGCCGAGGATAAAGATTATGACGAAGAACTCAAATATCAAAATATCGGCACAATGTTTTGTATCGAGCACAATCTACATAAATCTAATCAGATTACATTTGCTTTGATGTATATTTACAAAACTCTTTTGTGAGTGTGGTCACCTCACTTGAAAGACAAATAATAATACACAAAGGCAAGAGATTTTCTAGAAGGAAAGTTATTTTTTACTTTAATCGCGATTGTTTGAGTTTTATTGACTCTGTCTTATTTCCCGCGCTGCTCCAATGAGAAATACACAAGAGGATAAGAGAGGACGAAATATACCTAAAGATAAATAAATAATATACCTCTGGATAAACAAGAATATTCCCTAAGTCACTAAATTATTTTAATAGCCATAAACATTCATAGTCAAACAAACAATAAAAACTGCCCGTGTTTGTTTCTTGTAATATTCCTTTAGAATATTTTATTGACTTTAGTTTTAGGCGAACAATACGTTGATACGTATTTAGCAAGACTGACACGATGCAGTTTTTTATGTCATATTTAATATAGATACCTAATTGGAGTATGAGCTGAAAAACAATTCGTGTTTCTTCTTCTTCTTCTTCTTCTTCGTTTAGTAGACCTAGATGGTCTGTTCTTCAGAAACTATGCCTCCTGGGATGACGAAATCCAGCTATCCTTCCATCTATTGGGTGGTCTACCGGGTAGGCGGCGCGCGGCGGCCAGAAGGAATATCATTTGCTGCTATATTTGCAAGCCGATCACTGTCCATCCTGGATCTACTCCATCGGACGTGGTCCCTCCAATGCCTTCTTCTGGATCGACTCCATCGAACAATGTCCTGTATTTCACATGTTTTCCTTATTTGAACATTGCGAACACGATCTCGGAGAGTTTTACCAGTGATTGACCTTAGGACCTTCATCTTCGTTGTCCTTAGGAGCCCCTTGGTTCGCTCGCGTTTCCACAGAATACGTCATGATCGGTCGCACACATGTTTCTGTCAATACGCATGTGTTTATTTTTCCAGATCATATTTTTCAAACATCCAGATACGATAGATGTTTTATTTACTTGTTTCGTGCATTTTTTTCACGCTATGAGGACCGGCTATAGAATTGAACTTCCACTTTTTTCTATAGTCAACGTATTTGGGTGTCCCTCAAGAGAACATATAACGCTAAATCTACTGACATAAAACATTATATATTAAAAATGCCTAATGCACTATGAAGTTACGTGTTAGTAAGGGTAACTATCGCATGAATTAAAAGAGGTTTTTACGTGATTTAAATTATCGGAAACCAAAAAATTGTTGAATTTTGCATTTTTAGCACTACTTGAAATGAAAAAACTTTATAGGTAATGACATTTGCTTTATACACTCTAGGCATATAAAAAATATTTCTTTACGATACATAGTTATGGAGTAATTTAAAGAAAATGAGGTAAAAAGATATATTCTTAATATTTATTTAAAGGGGAATTTAGGTTGAATTTTTAAATTTTTTGACGAACATTCACTAGAGAAATGTAGAAAAACACTTATGGTGATTTTTCTAGAAACACACTGTTTAACATATTTGAGGTTTTTTTTTTTAAATTGGGGTTAAGTTTATATGCCCCTTTAAGAGCCGGGAAATCGAAAATACAAAATAACTTCTCACATGATTCAGCAATAAAGTTCACCAGCCATTCTGAATGTAAAGGTTTTTGGGGATATGAGACTGGTGTCACACATGCGTCTCACTTATCTCTTTATATATGATAATGCGCTGGTTTCCCCACATCTGTCAAAAAACGTAAATGTAAATACGTATTTGTGATTAATTCATATAAATACAAATATCTGTCATTTATACCTACTGCATGTAACCATCGGGATACTTCTATGGCGTTACATGTTTAGATAGATTTTGGTTTCTTCCAATAAATTAAGATATGAAGTCACGAGCGTGAACCTTTATAATAATTCTTCTAGATTGTATTTTTTTGCACCACGGTGCAAGATCTCTACTCTAGATGATATACTAACTGTTGGTGCTATGTTTTTTATTATATTTGTTGCGCTTGTAGCGAGGATCGAGGAGGCAATCTCTTTGACTCTACTGTATAATATATCCCCACCAATGACTAACCAATCAGTTATTCCTCACGCTTCCGTCTAATAAACAACATGTAATTAGAACACGCATTTTTATGTCACCACCTTAAAGTGGTGACCCCGACGTGATATTATGAACACGCAACCTTCTGATCTGGTGTTTGTGGTGACTCTCATTGTGTGAGATACATTTCAAATTCTCTGAAAAAATGCTTTTTTTTTTGTACACACGAGTTTTTATATTACTTAGTGTCAGGCCAGCTCAAGTTGTATTTTTAAAAGCCTTGTAGCTTTGTAAACGTTTAATAATATATAAATAAATACATGGCAGTTTAATCTAATTTCTCAGGTTGTTTACTTGAGAAATTGAATTTTCTTGTGCTTTAAGAGAAAACCGCAGTCCTCTTTATCTTTGTTGCGTGCCGAAATGTGTGTTGTATTTTATGTCGAGTAAGGTTTTATACGCGGTTTAACAAGGCCTTATATGTAGATGCTTCACACAAAACTCCACAAATAGGTATATGTTCAATGTATTTTATTTACATCTGACTGCGCATTTGCCTCAAATGTCTGTAAATGGACCATGATTTCTAATAGTCTTCCGTAGTAAATAAAAAAAAAATCACGCTTTACACTATGACCTATGTAAATGCACAGTCCTAGGTAACTTAATACTAACTCCTAACCTCACTGGAATTTATTTAGTATTCTTAAGTAAGAAATTGCGTTGCAGGGACATCACTAACTAAATACTACGCCAAACTTAAGGACGATGGCGCAGTATTTCACATTATTGTGTACGAAGAAAAGAAATAGATAGTTTTCTATGACTTTACACTGACGTTTAAAATATTTTTTGTCGACCTTAGTGGCTCAGTTGGTTAGGTATCTGACTGCTGATCCAAAGGTCCCGGGTTCGATTCCCGGTGTAGACACAGTTTTTAATAGTGTTAAAATTGATTCGAACCCGGGACTTTGGATCAGCAGTCAGATTGTTGAATCTAACCAAATAAAATACAGATTGTAACGCATAGCTTTGTTTATTTTGTATGCTTTACAAAAATTTTCAATTTAATGACATATAACGAATATTGACAATGTTTCAAAATGTCTGTTAACATATGTATAAACTCGTAAAACGAGATTGGTTCATTCATCGTAATATTCTAAATTCTTCTTTTCCTTTAATTACGTAAATAACAAATGCAATATTTTTTTTATTAGATATTTTGTTGGAGCATGTCTTAGTACATCACATGCGTGTCAGTTGGTCAACAAACTAATAAATGAAACCCCAAAAATAGCCTTGGAAGTTTCTCAAGATAATATTTTTCCTGTTTCATGAAAATTACTTGAGATTACGTGGCTCACTCTCTTTATAGATAGCTAAATTATGCCTTTAGGAGAATGAAAAAGCCAGGGATTCATCAAAGGAGAAATAATAATCTTGAAAAATATAATGCAGAATTACAAACAAAAATATTGTACCTACACGTTTTTTTATACCCAGCGTTGCTCGGGAAGGTAATTATTGTGAAGCAAAAATAACAAAATCTTTGAACTGTATATAAATTCAGAACGAGTAAAAATATCCAATACAACAAATACAAATCAGTTTTAAAAAATAAGTTTTTAAAAAGTCATTCCCCTCCGACCCTTCCGTCCCTGCAGTCCCCTCCGTCTCTTCAGTCCCCTCCATTCCATCACATTCCACCAAATTAGTTTTTAGGTTAAACCCACCTGAAGAAGAAAACGGTAGTTCTTGAAACTAGTTGTGGAATAAATAAGTGGAAATAAACAAATTTACATTGTTATTTTAATATTTTTAAAATGAATTTCCACAATGTACACGTCTCTACCTTTGAATACTATCTAAATTGTTTTGTAGTAATGATGCCATATCAAACAGAAAAAGATAGGTACGTTGGTAGCAGTTGCCCCCTTAATCTATCTATCTGCTATCTCTTCTTTGATGTTTCAATTCTTGTACGAGAAAAGTGAACGGGCAACATAAAATATTTTGGTTGCTAATAAATCACCATTTTGTAAGGATCTCAAAGGGTTGTAACATTATTGTTGCCGTCATTGGTTTAACCCTCTCACCGCTATTATAAGTGACGTGTTGTATCAGTATCTCGTTTTTTGGTTAAGTAAAATTTGTGTTTTTCTTCCCTTCGTCCCTGGCCTTGTGCGTGCACAGCATCCTATACATACATACATATTTCTCTCAAGGAAATGATTGGATGGCCATTGTGAAGAAAGAGGTATTTGTAGGCGCCAGCCAATCTGAACAGGTAGCAGAGCATCTCACATTAAGAATTTGATATACGAAAATTCTTATCCAAAATAAAATGGAATGTAATTAGATAAAATTTTGATTCTTCAATATATTATATACGTAGGTATCGATTCAAAATGTATCTCCAAACTTTCTTTAACCTATGATAATAATTAGCACTTTATTGGAATACCTGAAAGTAGCGAATATATTGGCAGTTTCATCCAAATTATCATTTTACATACACATTTATATTGACATGCATCCATCGCCTCATTAACATTTCTACATTTTTCTTTTTATATTTTTTGTATTATTTTACATAAATAACAAGTCTACCAAATAATTGAGGTCTACCATCTGTGGAATGGACGGTCATTTATAATTTATTTTGACGTCCGATCACACACAGAGGGCCGATATATGCAGTTTTCGACTTGTGCTGCTAACTTCAATTCATTGGCCCCTTCGGCTGTCAACATTTTGAACTCCACTGGTGTAGAACTGATCTCCCGCATGATTTTTCGAAACTCGCAAAATAAATAACAAAACACATATTTTTGGTGCTGTATACATACACGTTTTTTGGCGTAATTTGTGACTACAATTTGTGAAAAAAAACTACATACGACTACCGTTACAGAACCCACCTGAGCATGCATATTGAACATCGAAGCTGGTCTTGTGAAGACAGAAAGATACGCCTCAAGTAAATGACTATGTTTAAGTGAAATGTCACATCTCGATTTTAAGTTGTTTTTGCTCACACCATTATTTTTTGGGGTAACTAAGCCCCATACTCCCGGATAGCGGGCTATATACACGCCAGCTCGTCCACCCTTTGAGAATACAGTTCACATGGTCGTACTAACAATTTCTTAGACGACCTCGAATTCTTGTTGCATACCTGTCAGCTTTGTATATTTTCTTCGTCATGCGTTCATTGCACTGACAAACTGTTTATACAGTTTAGTATAAAAATAATATATCCTGATGTAAATTTTGAAAAATTAAATAAATAAAAAATCATTATTGACGAGGTTAAACCATCTCAATGTGTTCTCTTTAAATTATTAATCTGTATATACTGGACGAACAAATATCCCGCTGTCCGGGGGTTTGAGGCGTAATTACTCCAAAACAATAATTATTGTGAGCAAGTCTACTTCAAATCGAGACCTGTTATTCCACCTATTAATATAGACAGTTAATTACTTGAGACGTATCTTTCTTTCTTCATAGGAACACAGGAACAGCTCCGACGTTCAATAATCTTGCTTACAGGAAGGGGGTAGGATCGACAGTATTCTCACAGAACAGGATCTGGTCACCAAATAACAGCACACAACACCAAAAATACGCGATAAATATGTGAGCCACGAAATATCAATCCAACCAGCTGAAGACTTATAAACGTAAAGTAACTATAGTACCTGGTAATGAGCGTTATTAAAGAAAAAGTTTACTTTTAAACAGTAACTATCTTTATTACACCTATATTTAGAAGACGTCAAGTTAGGACGGGTCAAGAGGTTGTTTAACGCGTCATACCAAATATTTCAAAATGGCGGATCTTTCATATATGATCTGACGCATATTTGAGATTGACAGAAAAATTTAATCCTTATAACGATTTTCTTTGTTATTCTTCATCGCAATCGTCTTAGATTTGTCTAAACACGGCACAAGTCGTGTTTGTTTTCAATTTTCGTTGTCAGTTACCCAAAGATTACATGCATTTATCTATTTTTTGACATCTGAGAAGCCAATGCAGCTAGATGAAAAAAATGAGGGTGTTCGTAAACAATTTGGTGAACTAATTAGTCACATCTTAGTATACATATTTTTTAATACCGATCATAACTATTTAGTCGTGCTTATCTAGTTGCGCGTTTAGTAAGCTTTTAACGAAATCTAATAAGTTAACTATCTCTCCCTGTAAATCAAATCCATAACTCTTGGTTCAGGAGTCATAAATCTATCTAGTAAGCCAATAAGGCCAATTGATTTGAAAAAAATGAGATGTTATGTTATGTAAAATATTTTGTTAACTGTCCCAGAATCATTTATTTTATCGGGCGATCGGGTTCTCCCGGTGTTTGTGAGTGAATACGACGTCAAAATTAAATATCTCCATAGTCAGGGGCAGAGCACCGTAACCCTGATAGGTACACCTCGCCCTCGGGGCGTGATGTGCCGTTGTCGCTGGTCTGGGTTGCTATCACCGTTCCCTGTCCTTCCAGGGGAGGTGAGATCTAGCTTCATTCGCTGCTTTCAAAGCTGAATCTTACGTTGTCATACGAAACAAAGTGGATATAAATCATTATTTTTTAGATTATTTGCGAATGGATTTGGAATCCCCTTAGTGTATGGAAGTCACGTATTTCATAGCGAAGATGGTTTATTTATTTTAATTTTATTTTATTAATATATAGAACCAACAGTTTATAATGTTGTTAAAAAAAGGTATAATAAATTACAAAAAAGGTTATTAACCTTTTTAAAGCTCTTTTTAGTATGTACAATGAGTTGGGTAAAATATTAATCAATTCCTGGAGATAAAAAAAAATGTTAAAAGAAAAAGAGAAGAGAAATAAAAATAACAAGTTCATTATTAAGCCATTTGTTTCCATACGACAACTACAATAATATTATATACCAGTCGCATTTGGATTAAATTCATAAAAGCAGTTTCAGTGATTATTAAACGGCAAGTAAGAGTAGGTATCTTCACTACTTTCAATTGTTACAAATATCTTGTACTATGAACCAATGTAGGTGAAGTGTATATGGGATCGTTTTGTCATGTAATTATATTTAATGTGATTTATAGAAAGGATCATTGAATAAAAATATATTTCGTACCAAATTAAATTTACTTTAATATTGCTTCTCGGGCAACTTACAGGTACTATGACAAATATTAATTTAACACGCACCCAATAACAAGTTGCCACATTCTGGAGACTTACGATATTAATCATCTCACAGATCCAGACTGAAAACACAATTAAAAACTGTGTCTCCACCGGGAATAGAACCCGGGACCTTTGTCCCGGTACGTGTGAACTTCGAAATTATACAGAACATTTTATTGCAAATATCGCGGTGATAGTCCATTTTTTAATTTATATATGAAAATTAATACATTTAAAATTAATTGCTGTTTTACTGACAACAACTTCAACTTCTCAAGCATATATTTCATTCGGGTAAATCTGCTGCATTTTAAAATTGTCCGCATTGCTCTATTTTGTATAATTTGTACCTTTGTATTGCTCATAAATAGTAGGTACACTTGAGCAGTAGTTAATAAAAATAACGTATGTAGGTATGGGAAACTGAACTAAACGTCTTTCATGATAATTGATTGTATGAAGATTGAATATTTTTTTATTTAAAATTCGTTGTAAAAATCCATGAAAAAAAAACAAACATGTTACATTCTCTAAAATAAACAATGCTTGTTCCATAAGCGAAAGAATGTAGTCTAGACTTAGATTTGATCCCGGATCTATAGGATTGTTTAGCCACATTTAAATGCCTGTCAAATGAATAATTTACTAATAAGATGTTTGGTTTTTAGTAAGATGGATGAGATGTTTATGATTTTTATATCTTATTGTTTCATAAAAATATAAATGAATAAGAAACTTCTCAAATTTCAACAGATCTGAGATATCTATGATCTGCAGGATGCGATTTGGTACTGCAGACTCAATGCGCATCTTTATAAAATTGGAATCGTCCAGAACCCATACTGCGAGTGCGGTCTGGACGAGGAAACACTTAACCATGTGTTCCTAGGGTGTCCTATTAGGGACGCTTACGACACATATCATTATTAATCTCAGCTTCGGAATCTACTAAAGCGACCCTCTTAAAATCACTTAAGACCAACTTTGTTATTTTATAATTCTTATGTATTTGTTAATTTTATTTGAGTGAGTTTGAGTCTGAGTTTGTTTGTCTCTATTACTTTTTATTATTTAATTCTTTAGTATTTGTAATTTTATATATTTTTATTTTAGTTCCATGTCTAAGTTTATTTGTTTGTGTCAAATTGTATATTTCATTCTTATGTATTTGTAAATTATATATATTTATTTTAGTTCCATGTCTGAGTTTATTTGTTTGTGTTAATTTGTTAATTTGTCGATTTTTTGGCGCAAATCATCCAATAGGATGCAATGCCTTGAAAATAAAAAAAAAGAAACCTCTCGGGCAAATAACATATACTTTGATAATTTAACTTGCACTCAATAACAAGTTACCACATTCTGAAGACTTACGATATTTATCTTCTTTCCCCTTAGCGCTTTTGTCCCGTTTCTATCGGGGTACGCTTTGACCATGATCCTGGAATTGGGATCATGGTCAAATGAACTTATGATATTTATCGTCTCACAATAAAAAAAAACTGTGTCGTCACCGGGAATCGAACTCGGGACCTTTGGATCAGCAGTCAGATATCTAAGGAACTGACAGTAAAGCAATACATCAACACATCAACTTATGCTTCCAAAATATATTATTCAATGCCAATGTTCACACTTACCCTACGAGAGGATGTCAGGATTTTAGACTCCCAAAAACAAGATTAACAAGTACACAAAATTATTTATACCATAAAGGTCTCAAAATATGTAATAGTTTGCCACCAAACATAAAAGAAACCACAAGTCTTGCCACCTTTCGTAGGCTAGGTGCTGAACACATAGTTAAAAAATATTAATGTTCTCCATACTTTTACATGTTTTAATAATTTAGTATCATACTCTGTACCATAATTGTTGTTTCAAAAAAAAAATATCCTTTTTGTTTACTAGATGTATTAATTTTATTAATTTTGTATTTTTTACGTCAAAATAAAAATTACTATTATTATTATTATTAAACACGAAGGTCGACAAAATACTCAGAAACGACATTGTCAGTCTTTTTTATTTCGAATATAATATTTTAATGAATATAATTTTACGTCCTATTGTGGTAATGCTATAATTATGTAATAATTTTCAAATCAAACTCGTGAGTGAACTTGTTAATATATCCCGATGGAATCCATTCGTTAAAGGTGTGTCCGCCCGATTCATCCCCCCGTTAGTACGTATAGGCCATCGCAGACTATAGGCAGGCTAACGGGCGTCGGGCGTCGCGGCGCTCATTCGCTCTTGCCCGCCGCGTCGCTCAGTCGCCTATTCGCTCGCTCCGACTTGTGCCAGCCGCCGCCACTAGCCGCTCAAGTCACACCAGTAGCTTCGAATACATTCATACCCCGTGTAGTTGTTGCATTTATATATACTCCACGTCACTAATTATTTTCTTCAAAACTCTAATTATTTCCGGTGAGCTTTTAACGAGGACGTAGTTTTACCGCGCGCAAAAACGGTTCACTTTACAGTTTCGCGCGCAAATTATTACAAAAAGCGCTGTGTTATTTTGCAGTTTGAATGTTTATTAATTAAAATCGATTAAGCTATAATAAATAAATAAAAAATAATTGTTATATTTACTACGTTTAAATTTAGTCGATGTTTACGAGTACCTAATCATTAAGATTTTTGTTGGGTGAGAAAGAGATTTTGTTTTTTGTGATTTTGATAAATATTAAGAATAGTTTTTCATAGTTAATCTCTATTTGTCTTTTGAAAGTGTTTGATATCCAATTATTTTATCTATATTTACTGTGAATATTGTGGATTGGTGAGAAACTCTATATTTATAAACTTTATTTTATTGTTCTTCTTGTATTTTTATAAAATAAATTGAAGTATATGAAAATGGGTAACATAAAAATTCAACATTTTTAGCGCTTTATAGTAAAAAAACAAATTATATATCTATATTTATTTTTAGAATAACTGCATATTTATATTTTAGATTTTTTTTGCAAAACGTATTAAATTAGACATACATAAAATAATAATTCATATGTATTATTTGTTCGCAAAAGATTCCACGTGAAATACAACTTCTTATGTTTTTTTTTAATTAGAAAGTTTGAAACTCTCGTAGTAGAGACATAAAAAATAATTAAATAGTGATTAAAAATTATGTCTGAAAAAAAATATAATTTATTCATGTCGAATTATAGGTTGAATTATACCTATATTGATTAAAATATTTATTTTCACTCAAAACAACTTTTTATCTATGCATAATGATAATTTTATGTCTTGTTTTTTTAATAATGTATAAATCTTTATACCTACTTAAACACTATTTTCCCCATGATGATTTGGAATAAATCTAAATAATCGAATGCCACATCTTCTATTTTCATTTAGTCCATACATAGTTTAAGAAAATACGTTTTTGTTCCAATATTTCAAAATTTCACTAATAAGATCTTATAACTTTTTTGCGTTCCTTCAAAATTTTAGCTTTCTTACTACATTCTGATAAGGCTTGTCTTAATTGCATCGTAAGTCATTACAGATACCAAAAAAATTCAATATGACAGCATCTTAAACGAAATCTAATAAGTAGGTATTAGTGTTTAATATAATTTTGCTACATTTTACATACACATTTAATGATTTGGCGAGAAAATAATTGCCAAAGGTTTTATTTCGAATAACATTTCATGTACCTAGACCGTATATTTATATCTATGTTATTCGGACATATGTAATGTAGGTATAACAGAAAAGAATAAAATTCCTACTGTATTCTTTTTCCAATTGATGGACGTTCTCTGTTTCCCTTGGGACTATAAACTACCATTTCCAGGTATCGTTCGACGATTTTTGTTACGTATTCGATACACACGGAGAAGGAGGTGAGGTATGGAGTGATATATGAAGAAAAATAAGACTAATGTAGAATGTAAATATGAAATAAGCTAGGTGTTTTTTTATCGTGATTTTTCTTATTTAACTGCTGCTTTTTATGAAATATTATTAAATATCTTTCTATAAAAACATTTTCACAAAAGGGTGAACATTATTATCGTTATCTAAATTATTAGAATTCACGTAAAATATATTAAAATATAATATTATATACCTACCTGAAATTTAAAAGATTCTGGACGATATGTGACACTATAAAATAATTAATATTTAAAATTATTCTTTGGCAGACCTTATTTAGTATTTTATAATTATGAAACTATCATTTAATTATTTTTTTGAATGGAAAATGCACCTTTGTTTCAAAAATATTAATCCATTAAAATATTCGATTGAGTTAATTTTTTTAATTTGAAAGCGCGAGTTTTTTTTTGAATATTTTATTAGATACCATATTATTAAAACATTTGTTCATTGTTTTGGTATGGTTTTGCTCCAAAATGAAGGTATTCGATTAAAACTACGTTATAAATAAAAAAAATATGTTTACTAATTAAATATACTTACTTGAATATTTGTTATAAACGATTTATCCATTCTGGATGTTCATTTTTAGTCGTACTTTTTAAGATGCTTCACGTTCTTAAACCATAGTTTCTTCAAATTTTAAAATACTAGCCATGGCAAACCATAGTATTATGATAAACCAAATGGCAGAATTATTTAAAAGAAAATATATTGGTTGGGCTGCTTTTGGTTAATAGAGTCATGTTTATGGAAACAAAGAAGTGTCCCTGTGCCTTAACAGAAAAAAATATGATGTGTTTTGCCCGTAATGACATATGGCTTAGAAACGACGCGACAACGCTTACAGCAAAAATATTCTACAAGATGAAAGTTGCAATCATCTGTCCATGGAGAGACAGATGATTGGCGTGAGACAAAACGAAGAGATCAGGCGCCGTAAGAGATCAGACGATAAAAGTGGCAATGGGCTGGTCACTTGGCCAGACAAGGGGATACCCCCTAAAAGATGGTCTGACGACATTGCCCAAGTGGCCAGTGAAATCTGGATGCGGAGGGGACAGAACACAGACGAGTATAAGTGTATGAAAGAGGCCTACATCCAGCAGCGGGGGGACGAGGGCTAAAGAAGAAGAAGAAGATTTATCCATTCTAGGATTTCGTGTGTCGAAAATAGATGGTTTGATTTTTAAACAATAATAAAAGTTCTATACAATCCGAAATCCGTATTCATAAAATGTTTTGAGATAATGCCTTGGTATTATTGTATCCTTTTTAAAAGTTTTAACCCTTTTATGCCTACGTGAAATGTTTTCCTAAATAATAAAAAGTAACAAATCCAGTGAACAAATAACCATTTACAACGAAGATATTTTGAGATAGGTACGCATTTTTTCTAATTTTACAGAATACTTTTAAATATCTGGAATCATTTTATAAATAAATAACGTTAATCGTTTAGGTAATTATTTATATACTTATTGGGTCATTTTGGAAACAGACTGGTAAAACAACCGTTCATAAAAAAAATATAACAACTAAATAAAAGCGCCATCCGACAGCCACTTTAATATACTCAAACAATTCTGAAAATGTGACTATTTAAAATGAATAATACTTTTTGCTAAAATGACATTACACATTTATTGTGAAAAGCTGTTAATGGTTGTATGTATGTACATATTATGTGCGTCAATTTGTGTTATTATATTATTATATATCATATTTAATAATGTTGATATTTAAGTAACTCATGATTTATTTGTACGGGAAACTCACTGACTATTCAGTCGGTATTACCTTTTATTGAATAAATGAATAAAATAAAAACACGAAAAAATTTTAAATCATGTCCTACGTAAAACATCCATAAATATATTTTACCTCAAAGATAAAATACCTCGGTATTATCCAAAACATGAAATGGAAAGAGCATTTAGGTGACTTAGTTAAACGAATAAGGATATTTATATTTTCATAAGACTAAGAAATGTATTAAATTTAAAAAACATAAAAAACATCTATTATGCGACGGTCCATTCCTTGCTTATTTATGGAATCGTTGGTTGGGGAGGAGCATATGACAATATTTTAAACCAAGTTAGAGTTGTACAAAAATTAATCATAAAGGTTATACTTAAGAAAACACGCACTTTCCCCACTACAACACTATTTGACATGTTCAAAGTACCCAAAGTAGATAATATTTATAAAAAAGTGTCTATTTTGCAAATTTTCAAAGATAATGTTATACAAAAAATTGAAAAAAATAAGTCTCTGCGATTCCAAAATGATTTTAAAATACCCAAATATAATACAGGACAATTACAAAACAACTACATTTATTTGGGAATAAAATTTTTCAATTGCCTCCCAAATGAATTAAAGCAGATAAAAGAATTTAAAAAATTTAAACATAAATTAAAATTGCACTTAACTTTCTAAAATAGTAGTTTTCGATTTTGTTGTTTTGATTTGTTTCAATTTCCAGTATTTTCTTTTTTTTATTTTATAATTCTATATTACTCATTTTTCAATTATTTTCATGTTTTTCTTTTTTTTGGTTTGAATATGTATTCTGATATGTTTTCTCATTTGAGTATTCTTCTTTTAAATTTATTTTCAACCTTTTTTTGATGTTTATTTGATTTTTTTTTGTTCATGTATGATTTGATTTAATTACTTTTACTTTTATGTTGACTTTGCTTTGTATTGATATATTTTTTTTAAGTGCTTCCCTCATCAAGCACAAGATTGTAATCTTTTTGATGAGGTACTGCAGGGAAAAATATGTAAGAATATTATTACTAGTGAATTTATATATTGATTTGTATTATAAAATATATTAAAAATAAAATAAAAAATATATAAATAAAAATATACTACAATTTAATATATATACTTGAATTTGTGTAGGTACTTGAATTGCTTTGCTAATCTTTTGAATTTAAAATAAAACCTAGTACTTGAATTACCTTTATCATATTTTATTCGTTTCAAAGTGCAAAGTAACGTTTTCTTTTAAAAATATACATAAATCAAAATGTAAGGTAAGTGCAATAAATAAATGAATAACACATTTTTTTACAACATTGTACTTAAACTTTATTATGGAGGGAAAAGTTTGTTTCTCTTGGGAAACTTAATATTTCATATTTTAATGTTTAAAACGAATTTTCGGTTAAGAAATTTTGACGTGGATAAAACACTTTAGCTCCGATGTTTTTATTCTCCTTCTCGTATTTTTATATCTTAAATCTTATTAAGATTAATTTTTAAGGTATGATTTAAGTGCTGCTATATACCAATTTTATTGGAGTTATTATTCCATTAAAACACTTAACAAGTATAAGTTTTTGGTTCACCATAGTTTAAGTACACGAAATATATCAATTATACTATTATAGAATGAGAGAAAAGTCACCGAAGTGGTTATGTGAAAAAGTGTAAAAAGTACGAGAGATAAGTTGATTTAGGGACAGTAAAATAAAATTCTGAAAGATAAAACCAAAAAATATACGTGCTTACGTTGAAATGGTCACACGGAAATATTGAACAAATAACGACAGTCTGGGGAGATACTTGGGAAAGAAAAGATTTTTTACCTTTTTTACTCTCCACTATTATGAATGTAATTAAGTATTCATCTACATACATACACTCATGCCATCTTCCTCACAGGGTAGGTAGAGAGAAGTAAATACCACATTTTGAAACAAATCTTGACACATCCATCGCCTCATCAACATTCATGCATCGTCTTATCTCTCTCTCTCTTCCTTAGCTTGTATCCCACATGGTGGTGGGGTCAGCTCTCCTCACTGCGCTCCTCCACTTTGCCCTATCCTGAGCATCGTCCTCAGAGACATCACATTCCTGCATGTTCTCAGCTACCAGGTCTTTCCATCGTTTTTTGGGACGCCCTCTGGATCTTTTGCCAGACACTCGATGGTTCAGTGCAGTGTTTCCTATATATTCTGGCGGTTTTCTAAGGATATGCCCGAACCACCTCAGCCTATTCTCCATTCATGCATCGTCTTATACTTGATCGTATATTGTTAAAGCAAATTTTTCTCATCAATTTCTCAATAGCTTTCATGTAAAGAGTGTATACTATGAGTTTCGTGACAATATTTTTGTGTGTATGGTGTATTATGAAAACTTTTGTCCTCTGGGAAACTAATATTTACTTCATAAAAATGTTTTGAGTGATTGTTGACCTTTCAAAAAGAAAAATGTACTTACTATGTAGTGGAGAGTTAAGTGTTGGCCAAAACTTACTCGTTTTTTTACTCTTGGGAAATTCGCTTAAAATACCCTTTTTTCCTTATTTTCAATAAAATTTAAACAGATATTAATGCTCGTCAGTTCAATACAATTGAAATCTTCAAAATTCAATTTTCTAAATTTACTTGCTTCGTAATGATATAAGATAATCCTAAGTTAGGGGTGTTTAATGAAGATTTATATTGTGGGGCACGTCAAAGAAAGAGGTCACAAAGTAACGGATCGAAGTGTATTTAGGTAGAAACTCGTAAAACTACGGGTTCCTTGAAAATCGGCAGCAAAAAACGACCGGACAAATACGTCACATGACAATCTTGAGAGGATTGTAAAGTAATCTGATAAAGACATCTGATGTGATATTAAGATAAACTTAAATATACTAGGTATATTTACATAAGTTTATCTTAATATTATTAAACATCGTGTAATTTTAATAAGTACATACTTACTTGTGAACATGTTCGCCACAAAATAGTAGGTAAATAGATCAGATTTGTACTTTTACAAGTATTTTTACTGCACAAGTTTTGTTTTACACGTGATGTTTTATTTTCTACGCAATTAAAATGGTTTATTTAGCATGGTTTTGTAGCACAACAGGTTATTTTAAAGTATATTCTTCTTCTTTGTCGTTTGTGTAGACCTTTGGGTCTGTTCCTACGAAGTGCACTTCCAGTTTACCCTCCATTTTTATTTTTAAAAATATTCTTACAAAAAGTATTATAATATTTTTAAAATGATTAAAATTACAAATGAACTTTAACAATCAATAAAGATTTGCATGTTTTATTCTTACATTTTATTTAATATTGCTTCTCGGGCAACTAACAGGTAATATGTCAAATATTAATTAAACACGCACCCAATAATAAGTTGTCATATTCTGGAGTGCAATCGCTTTTTTCTAAAATATGAAACCTATTATCATACATTTTAAAGCAACGTTTGAATATTTTAGTGACGTCATTTACCAAGTACTATTTTCGCTATCGCTTTCACCAAGCTTTCCTATAAAATCGTAGCTTTAGTTGAGTGGAATTTTAAGCATTACAGCCGAGGGTCAATTTTGTTTACCAAATGTTTGCGTGTTTACAATACAACTGTCTTCTAAAATAGACTTTTGTTTATATACTTACTTATCCGATAAGATATTGCGTAATCAGTTCAGGGTAAATTGTCAGTCAATATTCAATTTATTCAATTTGATTGAAATGATAAATGCATTATCAATGTATTATTTATGGAATAATATATATCAATTATTATGTAGTTTACTTTGAATCAATTCATTACCACGACAATTTTTATGAAGGATAATTTTAATAATTTTAGTGTATTTTTGTTCAGTGAGTGGAAATTATTATTTTGATTAGTTTATAAAATAACGTAGAAACACTGCATTATTTTAATAATTTTAGTTTACTAAGATACTATCTGTGTTAATGAAATAAAGAATCTGTGTTGTCGAAAGCGCAATGGTTATTTTTATACGTCAATAAAATTTTACTTATTGTCACCATCTTTCCACTACTGGATGTAGGCCTCCATATATAAAACTTGATTCGATGTTATTGTTCAATTATTTTTATTGGCAATTCGGAAATGCTTAATTTCATTGCACATATATATATATATATATATATATATATATATATATATATATATATATATATATATATATATATATATATATATATATATATATATATATATATATATATATATATATATATATATATATATATATATATATATATATATATATATATATATATATATATATATATATATATATATATATATATATATATATATATATATATATATATATATATATATATATATATATATATATATATATATATATATATATATATATATATATATATATATATATATATATATATATATATATATATATATATATTATTTTCGATGCCAAGTATAAATTAAAGCAGGCTCAATATAATTATTCCTGGAAGGCCATGGTTTGATTGTTTCCTACTAAACAACTGAGTGAAATGCTTTGTGAATTGTATTTTACAAAGGTCAGCGATTCCGGACAATAAATCTATTTGACCCTAAGAGCTTAAAAGAAATGACCTTGCCAGGGTACACCTTTTGTACAAATTAATTTTGACACAGCCAAAACTACAGGTGCACGAAATAATCTAATCATATTAGTATGTATTCATAATAATATTCCAAAGAAAATTGTTTGAACTTAAAAAGCTTTTAGTAAATGTGAGAAAATACCTGAGTTGTCGAAAATAAGAATTAAAAAAAATGTGGCACATTTGATTAATTGAAATATTATATGGACTCGAACGTCATACACCATTTTTGATTTCGATTCTAGAATTTATAATAAATTTCCTTCAAATGTTACATTGTTAACATATACATATATGATCAATAGGATGTATTTATTTATTGGAATTTTTGAATACTAATAAATAAATTTTAGTTACCCAGATAAAACAAAGCGCAGATGCATAACAGATCATCCTGGCGCCGAAAGCTTAGGAGAGCTGACACTACCTAAAAAAAGCTCAACGAAAAGAAGAAAAGAAGGATTATTGATACAATTTTTATTTCAATTTTTAATTCTATGTAGCAATTGTAAAATAAAAAAAGACTAAAATGGACTTATAAATTATTATTTTTATCAAGATTTAAATGAACAATTCAGATATCAATCATTTTACCCAATCAATAAACTGAGAATAATTGTGCTAATCTATATTAAATCATTTAATGTTATTAGTGCCCTAAAGTCATTATCAGTTATATGCAATGTAATACTTGAAATATAGGTATAACGATATGTTATTTATTATCCATTTTGGAGAAATTGTGAAGGAAAATTGTCGTCAGACTATTTGGTGGAAAATATATAACACTGATCAAACACTATCATCATAATCTTTCGTATTAAATAAGCAATTTTAAAATAAATGAGGGTCAAGAAAGAAATACATGTGGCGTTTGGTTCTCTCTGCTTAGCCGATGAGGGATATACTTTCTTACTTATCGGGTCCGGACTTTAGGCTTTGCCACTCCAGTATGCAGCGACGTATATTGCTTTGTTATTTGCCATCAGCAGATCATTCATATTACATGCACTTCGCATCAGCGGGCATTGTAATAAGTGAGAATCACTCTACACCTCCCCGCAGTCGCAGCTCGTGTCCTCCCCATCCAAAAAGCCCCACCTCTGCTGGTTACTTTTGCACCTAGTCACCGTCTGTTCAGTGTTTTCCACGTGGGGTAGCTCAGACTCTGCACGGTGTTTGTGCTTTCGGATGGCATCATCCATGGATTGTCGCCTTCACAATTCCTCTCTACGCTTTTCTGACAATGAGGGATATGACGTGATTACCTACTATACAATCAACTTAAACAATAATACGTAAATTCTTCTCAAATGGATGACTTTCAAGATTTCCATCATTAAATCTCTTGGCTGCGTTCATTTGTAACCACCCCAGAAGTAATCCCTTTCTTATAAAAAAAGGAATCATCGAATTCGGACGATGCGGTAAAGAATTATTGTTGATTTTGCAAATTTCAGTTTTTGACGATTTCGTCGTGGTTACTATCATCAAATCTTGACCAAATTGAAATTGAACCAATCGAAAGATATCCCCTTTCTGACGAAAAAAAGAATAATCGAAATCGGTCAACGTGGTAAAAATTTATCGCCGAACAAACATGAAAAAAATCACCTCGAATTGATATCCACCTCAATTTTGGGAAGTCAGTTAAAAATGTACGTGAATAGCACATAACGAAGTTCATTGTGTTAGCTTTTGCATCATCCTTTTTTACTCTAAATATGGTCTAATGGCTGGTTCTGTACTTTTTTTTCAAATTTCATCGTATAATACGAAAATAACAAAGATGTTTTGATGAACAATCGTAAAAAAAATGTTTCTGGCGACTTTTATTCCATTCAAGCGTATGTTTTTGTAGGAACACATTGCATTAATGAGGCTTAATACAGCCATGGCTTAAGGTTTACGGTCAACCCTTTTAGAGAAATCTTTATTTGCATAATCGTAACGACAGTCGAGTCGCGGAGCCTTGTTTTATGAATATAAATAAATCATTTTGTAATTTTCAGTCAGCAGCTGCTACGCCATATCAGATAACTATTTGTTTTTTTGTGTACCTAAATTAATATGAACAAAGACAAAAAAACAACTCTCGGATAATAATAGAATGTTTAATGAACTTTCGTACGAATATTCAATTAAGTAATACTGCTTCAACCATTTTTTTTCGTTTCTTAAAAATAAATCTTGCGCGTTTTTCTAAACAAATTGTTGAGAAAGTGATTTCATGTAAGTCACTTTCTCGACAACAAGAATATAATGAAAGTCAACTATTGTAAATAAAACCTTGAATATTTTTTATAGTGATGAAAACATGTATTATGTTGCGAACACAGAAATCTATGTCAAGCATAAGCAGTACTATCACATACCCATTTTTTCGAACTCAGGTATAATTATATTCTTTTTTAGCATCCAACGAAAATATACTTATTAAATAATTAACACGAATCTCCTATCATGTTTATGGCTTTTGCTGATCAAAACTTAAAAATGTTGACTTGCTTGTCTAATACTTAATATTTTAAAACATAATTTTTCCTACTTATTCTCACGAAAATATAAATTATTAAGTAGTAATACAACATCCTTCGTGTCCTTTGTGGCTTAGTTGGTTGGACATCTGACTGCTGAGCTAAAGGTCCCGGGTTCGATTCCCGGTGGAGACACAGTTTTTAATTGTGTTTTCAGTTTGGATCCGTAAGACGATAAATATAACAAGTCTCCAGAATGCGGCAACTTATTATTGGGTGCGTGTAGAATTAATATTTGACACCAGTACCTGTTAGTTGCCCGTACCCAATACAATTGCAAATATTTTGCATGCTACTATGCAAAATCATTTTAATAAATATTCATATTATTGAAAATATCTGTTTTGTTTCGAGCTTTAATGAAAATATGCCAATTATTTCTTATTGTGATGAAACAATAGGTATTCATAGTTACTGACAAGAACAAGCTTACTGTTTCTAAAGCTGATGAAAATAATACTCTTTTGAGTGCAACTCGAGCAAAAAAGTTCACTTCAGTATAATGTTCGTTGCAAGTAAAATGAAAATCGGTCACGAGTGAAACTTTTGTACAGAATAAAGGTACTTTTACCAGAATAGAATAGATGTCACGATGCTTTGACAATCTTTAATATGAAAGCCGGTAGTTGCAATCTCTCTTTCATTGATATCTTACACCTGGAAAATATCGTCTGTTTATTTTGCATTGTTCTGTAGCAACTTTTGTTAAATTTTCAAGGTAAAAAACTCAGTATGATACTGCTTTTTTTAAAGTATGACGCGACGTAATCAGTACATTTGAATTCAAAAGAATCTTATCTCGAATAACCTACTTTTCTATGAATAAACCGTATCGTAATACATTTTAAAACCGTTAAAACAATGCTATAAAATAATAATTAGTTTACGCTATTATGCAAAGAGATTCATCTGTTTCTCGGAAAACGAATAACAAAATCATTCTGAAAAATCGTAATTGACTTAATTAACAGTTTCTTCCAAGTGACCGTCGACGTTGGGGGGACGCACACCAAGAATTGCTTTAAAACTACTTGGGTAGAAGATTCAACTTTTCAATAGAGTCCACAATGTGGAGGAGCTTTTCTGGTTACAACATGCCTTATGCCAAAGTAGCAAGGCCTTACTATATATAGTGAGCCGTGCCAAAGTAGTAGCTGACGTCACGTCAAGGGGACCTGACATGACACAAAAATAATAAATTTTATATTTGAATCAATCATCATCATCATCATCGTTGGCCCTACATCCCGTTGTGGGCCTTGGTCTCCTTCAGAATCCGTCGCCATTCCTCCCTGCACTCTGCGGCTCTCATCCAGTTGGTAAAGCCCATCGCTCGTACATCAGCCTCCACATCGTCCAGCCATCTCATTTTTTGGTCTGCCTCTACTTCTTCTTCCGTCTGATGTGGTGTTTAAAACCTTGTTGGGAGTACGATCATCACTCATCCTGTGGACATGGCCCAACCATTGCATTCTTCTTATTATGATGAACTGTACAATGTTAGGTTCGCCATACAGTGCCTCTAATTCGTGATGGAATCGTCTCCTCCACACTCCATTTTCGTTGACAGGACCAAATATCTTTCTGAGGACTTTCCTTTCAATATTTGAATCAATGGGTTATGATTATGATAAAATCTTCACTACTTAATTTTTTTTGGTCATTTTTTAGCTTATAACATAGAAATAATGCTTCAATTATTGCTTCTCTGAACTGGAAACACTGGTAAATTACCATTTGGAAATAAAATCGCTACTTGCGCAGGGTGCAAGAAAGTGTTAATTATTTATATTTAAGTTAAGCTTCTCCTCTCTTTCACGTTATAAGGAAAACAATCAATAGTTTGAAGTAAATATTTTTTTATAAAAAAATTGAATGTGTCCTTGCTAAACAAGTACATATACATCTTCCTACGTTCACTAAAATAAGCATAATGCTTGAACTATTGGTGAACGAAATCGTTCGAGATCGGATTCGAACTCGCGACCACTTGATTACTATCCCAGCGCGCTAACCACTCTGCCATCGACCCTTCTATTTTATTCAATTCAATGAATTAATAACACATATTAGGAATAAATATTAGCTTTCTACATCTAAACTTTCACTATGCCAAATTTCAAACTCCTCTGTGCGCGCAGTTTACTTAAAAATGGAGTCCTAAGTTTTCGCAACACGTATATAGGTATGGATCAATATAAACCAGCTCTAAATAAAATTCATAAACAAGCATCTATTAGCACAAAATAAATATCTCATCGCGAAATGCAAGTGTTTAATTGATACAGAAAAGTTATCTATGTATGTATTAAGAACTAGAGAATTCATCGCCATAAATTATTCTAGTGAAATGTTTGTTAACAAAGAATGTATTTTGTGTTGAAGAAAATTTCGGTAGCTCTCTTAACAATAATACTTACTTACTGAAAAATAATTTCAATAAATTAATACAGACTTACTGATGGATAAATATATCTTGCTATGGATTCTTAGAGAAACAAAAATAGATTTCAGATTCTAAATGAAAACAGAGATTTTGTAATGTTTTGATGGTGCAGTGAGATGTAATTGTTGCCTGTTGTATTTTCGATTATCCCGTCTCTTACGGGGCACCTGAAAACTATGATATAAAAGAGTGGAAGCACTATTTTAAGCCAGTGCCTCACAATGAATTCATTTGATTTAATATTTTTGTTTGCTCACTTGGCTCAGCCTGTAAGATATAAGCATCCTAAGTCAATGATCTCGGTCTCTAGTGTATATACAGTTTTTCGATTGTGAGATTCAGTTTTTCAACATTTGTGAGACGATTGTGGAAAATTTGTCAAGTCTATATATCTGCAAAATGTGGCCAGCTGTTATCGGATGAGTGTTACGCAAATATTTTATTTGTAAACGATTCGAGCTAAAAGAAGTAGAATGAGAAGAATTGATTTGTCAAAAAGATCGTCACCATTCTTGATGTCGTTTTCCACTGTCGATTCGTTCAAGAGAATTTAATTCTCTTGATGAATCGACAGCCAAGACGCGTGTACGAAGGAACATTTTGTATGTGTGTTTTTTGTGTCTGTGTGTCCCCTTATAACTTCTGATCCGCTCAATGCACATAGCCTAAAATTTTAGAATATATAGAAAGTTATAGGCCTACAAAACTTTTATACTCAGAATTTTGAATTTTTGTTTCAGTCAGGGGTTATCAACTTTTGAAATTTTACTTTATTTTTTCATATATCTCAAAAACCATAAAAGCTAGAACGCTGAAAATCAGCATAACTATAGAAAAATACAAAATCTCAAATTAATTTTTTTGAAATTCCATAGTTTCTCAAACATTTTTTATTATGAAAAACATTTTTTTTATGATAATTTTATGTGTTTAACTGCCCTTATTTCCAAAGTTTTTGAAAATATCGAAAGTAGCCAAAACACCCCAACTACATATATTAATTTTCTATAAAAAATATGAATGTACCTACATCTCAAACTTTTTTAACATTTTTTATAAAAATTGAATTTACTGACGACATTGCTTCATACAATTTGTAAGGCAGTAAACATTGGATACCACAATACACAATATCTCACTCAATAGTTTAAAACTTACTTAATCTACAAACATACATCATGCTATTTTCGTATTCTGGATAGGAAAAACAGACTGAAATCCATACTATCCTATCCTGACGTATATACCTACATGTTATATAGAAAACTAACTATCTTAAAATATTTTTTAATTTGTGTTTAAGTATTTATAGTTTGGTACATATTCTTCAATTATGCATACTATCGCCATCGACAGTTGGATCTCATGTGTTACACGAAACTAGTAAATAATGCTTTATTTGTGATGAGTGTCTGTGAAACACGACTAAATTAAGAAGGTAGTTATTATGTATGTATGTCTTTGTATGTATGTATTATGTATGTCAATTATAATTCATGTTTAATATTATTAACCTAACTGCTGGGAGTCAATTACTTGTGGAATTAGATTAAAAAATATCGTGAAATTTCTACACGTACAAAGATATGTACGTAGGTACTTTCCTTACTAAGCTTGTGTCATTAAACATAGGTACATTAATTGAAATATTAAATTCTTTTCCTAATGGAGTTCCATTATTCCAAAGTTGATAATGGAAAATTCCCCTGTACGAAGTTATGAAATATTTATTTTTGCTTCATTTTATTCTGCCAACGATGGTTATCATACATAATGTTATACTGTTACCAACGTACAATATTATTCTGTCATGTTTTCTTAGAAAATGAAAAACTTTCAACGTTTCTCCTCGCCCATGGTGATAAAATACGTTGAGATAATATAACACTACTTGTTCTGCATGAAATTCAACATAAAACCTGGCGATGGTTCTGCGATGTGGTGAGGAAGAATGTCGCAGCAAGAGCGATGGTTGAATTTAAATAAGTTTTTATGATTGTGAAAAAATAGCACACTGGTTCGGTTTTAATCCAATCTTTCTGCAGATTTAGATCATCATCATTTATCGTGAGTATTGAATAATTTATCATTTTCGATGAGCTCTTTTCCTATGTCTCCATCAAGACCTCAAATTCAAAATATTTTTAACGAAGTAGAGGAGAAATTTATATAATTAATATTTCTCGCGCAATTCTTGTTTTCTTAGCTGAAGAAACTAGCATATCGAAAGACACCGCTATTAAAAAAACTCGTTACTTTCACTAGGTTGAAAGAATTGCTGGTAAAAGAAGTTTTTTTTAGTATTTTCAAGAAATTAAAATATGTTAAGAAATTAAAATGAATGAATTCTCGGAAATAAGAATGTAATTAATTATAAAATACAATGTTTTGTTTTTTAATAATTAAATAACAGTTTTAAATCCACAGTGAGTTTTTATGTTTTATGCCTAACAAAACTGTGTTATTCAATTATTAAAAATAAAACCTTTTATTTTATAATTATGAACTTTGACTTTAACGAAAAAACACTTAAAATTATGTAATTAATTAGTTGAAATAAATTATATATAGAAAGTGAATATCGTTTAATCATTTTGCGACAATAATGACAAAATAATGTAACAATTTTCGTATTATCATAATGCGTTGTGTCTATTAATAATATTCTATGGTAGGTAGTCATGTTTTCAGCTAAAGAGCTGATTTTTATTTTGAGTGGAAGTTTCCAGCTCGTATTTGTTTTGTTTTCTTTTTGTTGACAAGTTCTGCTGACAATCTCTTCCTTTATTCCTTTATTTTCTTCTTTGGATTTCTTCTCTCGGCTCACAGATAATCCCCTTTTCGATTTATACCCAAAAATTCGATTCACGGCGTATTAATGCCTCCAGAATATTTGTTCACTTTGATTGTTCTTCCTCATTATTCGGTAGAAAACAAGTTGCAAGAGAAAAATTACGGAATACCTAAATTTTAACTTTATTGATGGGATTCATTACATTTTATGTTGCCGACATTTTGGATTTTTTTATACGTATTGGTATCGAATATTCATACTTACTCAATATTTGTTGATTCAAATACAAAAAAAGATTTATGTGTCTAAACAAAATATATCTATAACTTAAACTTACAAGAGAAGATTTATGTAGTATATACCTACGTATTTATAACCTAAGTAAATGACCGTACATTTTTCATTTTAAATATGCTTGCTTACTTATGTTGTTCAAAAAACCATGTCATATCCAAATATGAAGTTTTTATTGATTTATATTATTTTATAAGTGACGTTTACATCAAAATATAATCAGTTTTAGTGAATAAAACGGGTGTTGAGTTATAACAGAATACTCTGAAAATAGTTACAATTGCTTTTGACCAAAGACAATACAATAGCATGTTCAGAATAACCAAAATGTGTACTATAAGATGACAGTTGATTTGGCAAACAATTACAGCTATTGTTATTGGATTAATTTCAATACAATCATAGAAATTTCTGAATAACCACCATTATTCTTTTTCAAATGCGTCTTCTTTACTGAGGTTTGCGTTCATCAGGGCTATCTTCACCTTACCCCAACTCCGATGCAGTAAGATACACATTGAAGCCCTGACCCTCTTCTTTTTTGTATTATAAGTTATGTAGGAGTTGGTGCTTCTATTTTCTCATTACGTGACAAAAGTTGATTTACAATAATATGTTTTATTGAATTGAAACTGTCATCATCATCATCAGCAATGGCGTTACAGCCCGGTGTGTGTCTCATGTCTCACAAGACAGCAAGTCTCCTCCAATTTGTCTGTCCGATCGCTCTTATATCGTCCTCGATGTCATCCAACCATCTCATCCTAGGTCTCCCTATCTTCTTCTTCCTTCAGGGCAGGTGTCCAATACTTTCATTGCGACCCGGCTATCCTCCATTCTACGAACTTGTCCTAGCCAACGTAAACGTTGTATTTTGATGTATTGGACAACGTTTGATTCGCCAAACATTATTTCTAGCTCATGGTTAAACCGGATCCTCCAAGATTTTCCTTCACAGTTAGGGCCAAATATTTTTCGATGTATTTTACTTTCGAACTGTCATAGTAAATATAATATTTTTACAGTTGCATATACGCACACATTGGATTTTTTTCCTGTCAAGAGTCAATGATATTTTTGTGACAAATTATTAATTTCTCTAAAAAGTTGGAATGTATAGGAGAAGGCGCTTTCACAATGTTTACTAATTTTGCCTTATTATTGAGTTCCTTATCAATGATATTTGTCATAAAAAATATCATAGTATTGAAGTACAGTGATTATTAAATAAAGATTTTGTTCAGAAGTGCCGTATTTATAACGTGTGAAAAAAAACATTGCGAATACTTTATTATCATATGAAACAATTTATTTCTTGAATGTCTTAAACAAAGCTTTTATTCGTTCGTTTACAAAAGAAATGTGTTTTTTTTTTAAAAGGCAAACACGAACGGTCTCGTTGAACTCTACCTACCAAACACGTTATTTTATGAAACGAAGTGTTCAAACGATGTTTGCAGATCATTATATTTTTCTTTATGCACATGTTTCTTATTCCACAAACGTTACACATACCTACATAATGTACCGTACCTACTACGTTCACTCGTTTCTCTTTTTTTTTTAAAAAGAGAAACAAGATTTAAAGATTTTTTAACGACATAAATAGAAAATCATATTATTTGCATATTTATTGGTTTTAAATCGTTTTGTTTTTAAACTTTTTGTTCCACAAATGTTTGGTACGTTTGCATATTTTTGTTCATTTTTTTATGTTTTTGTACAAATTATAAACAAACAAATATATCGCACACTGGTGGGTTTATTGCCATTATGCAATTTCTTCCAAACAACCAGTTTACGAAGTATGACAAAATTATGTATGAACATTGTACATCAACAAAAAATGAATGCGAAAAATCAATGAAAAAAATATTACATAAGATGAGAATTAAAAAATGATTTAAATATAAAAAAATACAAATTGACACGTCCAGTATAAACATTATAAAAACAAAATAAAAATTATTTAGTTTATTTATGAAACCTATCTATTAATAGGTGCCTACTTGTAGGTGTTAAGAAAGCATACGGCTGTACCAAAATTGATTTAAATAAAGTAAAACTCGATTTTTAACAATCACGTTTTTAATTATATAAGAATGATTTTGAATGTTAAAGTATCATTTATTTAAAATACATTGTAACAGTTCTCCTATGTGTGAATGTGGTCTTGATATTGGTGATTTAAATCATATTTTCTTCAACTGTCCATTAATTAATGGTCAACAGGATTTTCTTGAAAACCTTTTCAAAAGATGTCATGTACCATTACCTACTAATATAGAAACACTTTTGTTTCATCCAAAAATTAATGTAATTAACATTATTACTGATTTTCTAAAAAAAAAAAAATTAAAGTTGTAAACTGTTTTTCTTCATTGTATAAGAATGTATTATTAATGAGTATCAATAATGTAAATATGTGAATATACCCGTATATATGTATACCTAGAATATAGTGTCAATATTAATTATTTTCTTTCTTTTTGATTATATTTGATCGTAATGAGAATGCTAATCTTTTCATCATTATCATTTTTAACTATATTTAATTTTGTTTTATGTAATACTTGTTCTGTTATTAAGGTGTTTTTATTTACTCTATGATTATTTTTTTTACTTTATGATTATTTTTTTTACATTAAACTTAATTTTATGATTGATTAGTTACCTACATTTGTTTAACTTTTGGATTTATCTGTTACATTATTTTTTTTACTATATGATAAAACTGTTATATATAACTTTCATTTTATGAATTATTTGTTACATTATTTTTTTACTTTATAATTTATATGTTACATCATTTTTTACTTTATGATAAATTTGTAACAAGTAATTGAAGTATCGAGTTTTTCGTGTGGGGGAGGAATTCCATGTTTCAATCATTTGCATTTGTGTTCTATATAACTGTATTTTTATCTGTTTGTATTTTTGCCAATTGTTTTTCTTAAGTACTTTATGTATTAATTGTATTTTCTCCTCTTGTTTTTGTTATGTTTGATTCTATGTTTCAATCATTTGCATTTGTGTTCTATTTAATTGTATTTTGATCTGTCTGTATTAATTTGCACATTGTTTTTCATAAGTACTTTATGTATCAATTGTATTTTCTCCTCTTGTTTTTGTTATGTTTTATTGTTATTTTTACTCTTGAGACATGTAACATTCAATATTGGATGAAATGTCTTTAAATAAATGAAAAAAAAATGTTAAAGAATCGGCGATAAACGACCGTTCAAAAATACATTAAAAATAGCAGGTGTCGCCCTATAAATAATATATACCTGACTATGTAAATGATATTTTGAAAGAAGAAAACATTATCAGTCTTACTAATAAACGTGTTGTAAAATTTACACGACCATTTAACACCCGTGTAGGCAAATACGTTACTAATAAACGCTGTGTAGCAGATCAGTTGGTCAACGACTGTGTATCTCTTATACAAATTTTACACATCGCTTGCCCGCCTGTTCTAGGTATTTTAGCGGTGTTTTAAGACAAATTTCATCTATCAAAAATCGAATCTGATTTTGATATGCGTGTTTATATTGTTATATCGAGGAATAATATGAGGAAACATCTTTATAAATTATTATATTCTCGATAATTGTACATTTTAGGAGCAAAAAGGAGCAAAAAATCTGCCCATTTATAATATCTACAATGGTGCTCGCTTGGATATTCATATGATGAAATTATTCGTTTTACTTTCCATATTCCTATTTTGAAATATGAAAAACATATTTTCTTTTAAATGAATATGTCCTTGTAAACAAGTACATATACATCTTCCTACGTTCCCCAAAATAAGCAAATAAATGCTTGTGCTATAGGTGAACGAAATTGGTCGAGGCAGGATTCGAACTCGCGATCACTGGTTTACTAGCTCAGCGCGCTAACCGCTCTGCCATCGTCCCATCTAGAAAATATTAACTACGACAAACGTAAAAATTACAATGGCGAATGGCGGCTGGCGGCTCTGCGCATGCGTGAGTACGAAATTAAAACGTTGTCGGATTATTTTTTGTTGTATACTTGTTGTTACTACACAATCGTTATACAGCGTTTATTTGTAAGATTTTCGAATAATCGATGCACGGGCTTTACACGGTATGTAACTAAAACATTAGTCAACGGGTGTGCAGTAGATTTTTATTAAATAATAGTGGTAGTAGAATAGTAGATTGATTTTTGGTGCGTAAATAAATTACGAATTTTATAACTATGTTTGAATAGCTGAAGGTAATTGGTTTCAAAATTGTTTCGATTGCTGCATTGTTTCAGTTGCTCTGTGTAATTGTTTCTGTGTGTAGTAATATTATTTCTATTGCAAAGTTAAAAAAAATATAATGACATTTACATGTCATCTTCACACCATAAATCTACGTTTATTTTGATACATTTTTAACGCGTTATGTTTACGTTTGAGATTATTTGCGATAAACAATGTGAAAACTTCAAACTGATAAATAAATGTGTTGTGTACCGAAACACACATTTCATCGGAATGTTTTCCTACTTTGATCATATTTGGAAAAACAACATCAGCTTTTCCGTTCACGCAACATAAATTTTAAAAGTACCTCCATGCATCAACAGCACGCTGAATTGCAAAGCCAGATCCAAACAGAAGCACGTTCGAACATTATTCACTTTTGTTTCTACTTAGTCCGCCGCGCCTCGCCTCGTCTCGTCGGTTTTCCTTAGGGATTGAGAACGAACCACTTTTTTCTAAAGATATTCGCTTCATCTGACTTCCGCTTGATTTAATTTATCACAAATAAAGCTTGACGAATCAAGGTTTCGAAAAAATATATATCTACAATCAAATAGAAACGAAAAATATAATAAAAATGTACTTCGCATTTATTCATACACAAGTATAATATAAACATCACAAAAAGTAATTTTACCAAAAATATCAAACTGGTCTACTAAGACTCTCCATAGTACAAATCATTTATTTATTTTATACACTGGTGAGCTTATTGCCAAACAGCAATGTATTCCAACCAACCAGAGTGAGTGTCAATAAATAATAATTATGATAAAAGAAGAAAAGTAAAAATAAGATAATAAAATTAAAATAAGAATAGTTCATTGCGATAATAAGAAAACAAAACGATAAGAAGGGGAAGCGGAGAGGGAAAATAAATCGTATATTATCAGATAGATTTTGCTTTAGCCTTTTTTGAATATTTTTAATGAGGACGTAAATTACTTAAATTTATTTAGAGCGCCCTATTATTAATGCATTTTTTTAATCCTTGACTATACTTTCTTTGAATATTCAAAATCTTACTGGCCAAATTTCTTTTTTGGTGTATCAAATTCAAAACTTAATTGAATTTTTTGACTGAATTTAAAATTGACAATCAAAGGTGCCAATTCAATTTTGATTTTCTTCCCAAAAACTATGATTAAAAGCAATAATTATTGTATTGTTTTTGTTTTTTTTATATCCAGACTTTTTTAATCTGATCGTAAAAATAAAAAAATAAATGGATAATTCTATAGCGATGTGTAAAACAGCACTATTAGTCAAAGTTCATTGTTAAATTATTTCTGAGAACTGTAAATAGTAGGTAAATTTTCCCATATCTAGACTTTTTCTTGTTTACAAATGGACATAATTTGTTTTCTCGTTTATAATGTAGAATTTTTCTTGTTTACAAATAAATAATTTGTCAGCCAACAGCCATTTGTATATTTGGCACACGTCTTTTCTCTTAGGGGAGGTAAACCTTCTCTTTAAACAGATTACAAAACTACGTGTTGAACATCTACACGTATTATTATACGGACAAAACTAAAGTGTCCCGTGAGGATGGTTACACAAAGCAACTTAAAGTAGGAAAACAATTGTCGTTTTCACAGTAAAGTAAAAACAATTGTCATTTTCGTAGTAACATAATACAATTAAAAGGAAAAGCGAACGTCGCCATCGTCCAAAAGGAAACATTTTTACGGGAATAATAATTATTCACGAAAGGAACTATAGTTTGTGATAGATATATTAAAGAAAGAGTTTGGTCTGAGCATGAATATATCAAAGACCAAGTTTATGATATTCAGCTGACAGTCTCATAATAATTTTACTTTGCAACTTGAAGGACAAGCCATAGAAAGAGTCAAATCTTTTAAATATCTCGGAAGTCTTCTCACTGATGATTAAGATCTTGACAAGGAACTAAGGTGCCACATCGAGACATCTCGCGCGATGTTTTTCAGAATGAAGATACTGTTTTGCGACGATAGAATTAAACCTTAAAATAAAGGCAGCGCCTGGTGAAGTGCTACATATGGTCCATACTTCTATATGGAGTTGAAACCTGAACCGTAAAGGTCAATATGCTTAACGGTCTAGAGGCCTTTGAAATGTGGCTGCATCGCCGCATACTGAAAATTTCCTGGGTAGATAAAGTGTCAAATGTGGAAGTACTCAGGAGAGCAAATGTCGAGCGCGAACTGGGTGACACAATAAATAGACGAAAAATATCATATTTGGGTCACTTTTGGCGAGGTAAAAAGTACAGGCTGCTCCAAATTATTATGAAGGGCAAAATAGAGGGACGCCTCAGAACAGGAAGACGTCAGATGTCATGCCTTCGCAACATTCGTGAGTGGACCGACATCAGAGACGTCGAAGAATTGTTCCGTACGGCGCGCCGTACGGATAGAGATGCCTTCTCAGCAGTGATCGCCAACATCAAAAGAAGAAGAAGAAGATATATTAAGGAACATTCACCCACAAAGTATTGTCAAAATAATTTGATTTCATAACATTGTGCGATACTTTTCGTTGTTTAAATCTAGCTTTGTCAAACGACATAATTTTGAACATTTCTCTAAAGTATTTTAACTGGTCTAATACTTTTGTTGAAAAGTTTATTAACTTTTAATGTAGACACAATCACCTCTTCACAATTTCCCACGTTACATCGAAAACACAAAGTTATTTATATTTACACTTTTAATAAATTAATACATCAGTTAAATATTAATCCTGGACACGTGTTACCTGAGGCGTTTAAGTCATCAATGCCAATATACGTACCTACATACTCCAGACTTGGGTTGACTGAGTAATAAATTGTATGAATTATATATGGTAATAATTGTATTTAGTACATAACTCTTGGTACATTCAACTGTGTACTATATTTTTGAATGAATTATTACATGCCGGTTAACAATTCTCGTGACTGAACTTAATTAACTCATTGACAATACGTTAATGAACTTGTGCAAAGACACTATTCAATCTTCAGAAAAGTTCTTACTGTTATAAATGTATATTTATAATTTTCACTCATGATTTTTACGTCGACGTGTTTGTTCTCTTTTTTGATAATTTCATTGATTCATTCATCAAAATTTCAAAGATATTGATGTTCAAAAGCTTTGGACCTCTGAGTTTTATTGGGATAACGAATCATTAAAATAACACTATTTTTTGAGTATTTCCTTCTCCTATTTTCTTTGCCTTAAATACATCTGATATATACATTATTGCTAAAATATACTTATGTACCTACCTTGTAAATTTGCTTGTATAAGTGTTGAGTTCCTTAAAGAAGGAACAGTTTTAAAAATAGGAAAATACCAAGAAGAAAATAATTCACGAATATCTTCGATGATTGAATCTTTTTTAAAAAATTTCCAGGATGCAACAGATTGTAGCAGATGGTAACATATGTTTATGCTTCGATAATCATAACTGACTGAAAAATACCAAAGAAATATTAAATTGCTTTGTGCAAACCATGTATATAACTCTGACTTTGTGAAGTTGTACAAAAATGTAAAAATGTCCAAATTCATACTCAAAATGATAGGTAATAATAACAAATAATACTCTATGATCTTTATCCATAGAAAACTTAAAACGAGGGAGTTATAATTAAGAATAACTTTTAATTTATGCGTCAGATTACCGCATCTTAATTTCACCTACCTTGTAGGTACAACCAATTTACTGGCTTGGTTATTTGTTCATGATGTTGTTGCTATGCTCCTGGATAAAAACTGCAATTTGTATATCCTCTATAATTTCCGAAGATGTGTAAAGATTTACGAACTACAGCCCATCGCCGTCCGTACAAATCAATCGACCAACCATTCATGCGTCTATCGTTTAACTGAATAGTATCGGGTTTATCATAGTTTATTTATTCTGACCATTGACATCACGAACTGCTGAATTGTTATCTAATTATATTACCTTTGAAAGAATATACTAATATTGATCATATTATAAGTAAATGTTTTATTTCAAACCCTTCATCACTGTAAATTGTATCTAATATTGAACTGACCTTTTGTAATATCATATTTGGAGGCAGATGTATAAATATTAAATCTTTTGAACACGCACATATAAATAATCCTTCTGATAAATAACCAAATAAACCTTTATCTCCAAAAAGTCAATGTCGTGCCGAATGCGTCATAATATTTCCAAAAGATGGTACCTACCTAGTAGATACCTAACACATAAAGTTAAATATGTAACTATCGAATCTTCATCCTTTGTTACAATTCTCATCCTTGGTTCTCCGTCCAGATTATTGTTACAAGTCCAGTGAGACGTAATTCAAGTCATATTTCGCTGCTATAAAATGTTTATTTTTGGATTTAATGATTCTGTCGGCACCGATCGCCAATGCTCCCGTATATGTATGAAAACGTATATTAACCGAACGTTATGTCCGGTTATGATTTCGGACACACATCAACATAATCCATATTTATACAAACAACGACCCGAACAGTAAAGCAGGGAAACAATAAACAATTCGATTTTATGACGTCTATATGACATAATATCCTGTTGACGGAAAATCAAAATCTTACTTGATACAATCAAAATCTCATTCCCTTTGTGTTTTGTATTGCGACTGAGTCTAATTATTGAATATGGTAGTCATCTCTGGAGTAGTGGCGCCCCCCCCCCAATACCTACTGAATACCCTCGATGCTGTACAAAGGCGTGCTGTACGTCTGATTGACGAACTATCATAGACTGATGGATTGTAATCACATACGCAAGGTTTGTATTCCATGAGTATTCTATAGATACTACCACGGGAGATGCTCAGAAGAAATTGCATCCCTGGTCCCTCTTCCACCTATTCACAATAGAATCACTCGATTTACTCAATCTCAACACCCGTTCACAGTTAACCTTCAATTTACACGAACCAGTCGCTTCTCGAACTCTTATATTAACACAGCAGCCCGCTGTGGAACGGTTTTCCGAATTCTGTGTTTCCACCTTCTTACAACCTTTTGAAACCCGATCTTTTAAAAATCCTGAGCAGATTGCAAACCTCCCCCAATGCTACTTAGTGCGCTTCTTCGGAAGAGTATAATGGACCCAAATCCTAATAGCTGGTATTTTATAAGTAGCCATGTTAAAAAGTATAATGGCCCCAAATCTTAATAGCTGGTATTTTATATGTAGCCATGTTAAAAAAAGTGAATATTTTCTTCTTGGGTATCTAAGAATTTTTTATGAGACTTTTATTTTGAAACTGCCTAAACAACTCATTCAAAAATAGTATAATATGATATATTAAAAAAAATGTAGGACGAAAACGAATTTGACAAAGTTATTTATGAGAAAAAGGTAGAAAGTTATAGCAATTTAATTATGTTAAGTGATCCTGTTCTGGAATTCTCAATAGTGTTTTCTTTATCCTTTTTACAATGGAATGGGATACAGTAAATTTATTATTTACTTCCTTAATACCCTTCCTAAAAAATACAACTCAGCGTTTATATCGTAGGTATATTCTGTTATGTTATTTTAGTTGGTATAAGGATGATTTTAGTTGAGAGTTAATAGTCTTAAAATATAATAATCTTCATCGAAAATTTTCTCTTCACTGCTGTGGAATAGCGAAGATATTGTTTAACAATATTATCAATTTTGTGTTTTTAAATCAGGCTTTGCACAAAAATCCCGTATAATTGCATAAAATGATAAAAATGCACATTTTATCACATACTTAAGTGTACCTAATTTCGTATTTGTAAAAAAATTGAAAAAATATGATAGTTTTATATCGTTAAATGAAAATTGAATTAACATAGGGCGGATCAATTTTCATAGGAAACTAGGTTTTTCGTTTTTATATATAGACACGCATAATTGAAGATGTATAATCGAGGCCAGAACGATGAAATAGAAAGAACGTGTAATACAACGAAGAACGTTATCAACAGAACGAACACTATTTGTCGGTGAGGTGATTTGGTCTCTTTGAAATAATGAAAAAATAGTGTGTGCAAATTATAAAATCGCGATAAAAAGTCTATGATATAATCATAGATTGAGAGGGAGGAATATATATGAGAATATATGAGCAGATGTTTTGAGATAGATAACGAGATGGTCGATCAGGATCTGAAAGTTTGACATTCGGTTCCCTTTACCCACACACCACACGGATGTCATGTTTGTGTGGAAGGATTGTTCCTATTACTGTGGTTAATTTTGAATATCCACACAATTCTGTTGGCTATGGATATTCAGAATAGTGTCGATGGATTTGTGGAAATTCACTATTGTGGAAGTATCATAAAGGGGTGTTGAAAGCTTTCCACACAAAGGAAAGATGATAAAACACCATGTTGTGGTATATTTAGTTCCTGCATTCAGAAATGTTAGCGCGGTGTGGCAAATAATCATTTTATTTACAATAGAAGCCATCACAATACGTAACTGCAAAATCAAGTACGAGAAGGAAATGATTTCACTATAATATGAATTTAGTTAAACACCCTTTGTTACATAATATAAGTTGTTCGAAACATTATACACAAACTCAACATAACATTTCGCTGTAATCCTTTAGAGAAATACTTAATACTTTGAAATAAAAAATAAAAAATAGTGATTTGATAACCAATATTCCCGTTGAATAATCAATAATAAAAATAAATAATTATAGTTCTGATTCTGAAATCATTTTTTCTAGCGTTTAAATATCCTGTCAAAACATAATTTTTAATACGTATTGCTTCTTTTGTGTCTTTCATGTGATTCTTCTATTAATTTGGACTCCTGTTTTCCTACCATGTTTAAGTATTTTATTAGAATTAACCTGCCTTATCTTGCGGCTAACTTATGTCTCTTATTTTTCTTGAGCACTGAAGATTTTTTTCTTCACTCATTCACTATTCTTTCATCAAGCTCAAACGAACCTCGAACATTTATTTTCGTTCTATTCAAAACATCCTTATTACGTCGTATTATTGTCTTTAAATAATACTATTTATAATTCCATTCGTAGCTTTACTGTACATTCGTTCAAGTTATTTAATTTCCATGGGAATTGTTCTACTATAATATACCTTCAAATACCTGCTCATGTTTAACTCATATACATACAAAGCATAATAAATATAAGGTTATAAGATGGTTCTTAAAATAAGTATAAATATATCACTCGTGATTTTCACCTGTACAGGCTGCAAAACATGTCTATGTTTAAAAATACAATTCGGCAATTACTCTATCAAAAGTATTGGCTTATACAGATATTAGAAATAAAACTTATTTCATGTACATTTTTTTTTATTTTCAGTTTTGAATTAATTAAACACGGCCAACTTTCTAATTAGAAAAGACTTTTTGAAAATATCTTTGCGTTAAGAATAATCCGGAGCAAACATCTTTAATCCTTCATTAAGGACAGGAGTTTTACTGGTGATGGAATTAGGGGAGAGATATTTTTAGACTCGGCGAAGGGGTGCGATCATTCGTGAAGGATTTCATCCATTGTTGTGGACATTTTTGGAAGAATGATTATCTCAAAGGTTCAATAGGATATACATAATAGTATAAAGCGTCTTTACTTAATTGTGATTTCGTTCACGCGGAACAATCAAGAAGTGTAAATGGTAGATGGGTGAAATGGATGGGTGGAATGGTATAGATGGGTGGTGGCAGAGCGGTTATATCTCTGGGTTAGTAATCCGGTGGTCGCGAGTTTGAATCCTGCCACAACCAATTTTGTTCACATATTTATGCTTGGTTTAGGGAATGTATGAGGATTTATTTGTACTGTTCATTATTTAAAAAATATATATTATGAAGCTGTTTGTAATCCATAAAACATTATTTAATTTTTAATGATATATTCATAAATGATGAATTAATTTATTTTATTACAATATTTATTCCACAAAAAAATCCGTCAAAATCAACTTTAATTAACTTTAAATTAATAAAATGGTTCCAGTAATCTTAATCACATCTCTGATAAGTGACTTAGAAGTATTTATAGAGCGGAATGAAGTGTTTTAAAAATAAAAATAATAAAGATAGTATAGTAATCGCGGACGGAATCATCTACAGTATTTGAAATATGTGTTTTTCGTGAGAAGAAAAGTCACGGTTACATAGTTAATTAGAGGTTAAGATGATGCTGTGGCGATACGAAACCTGGCAACTATACAAACAATAGGAAGCGTCGATTTCCGTTGGCAACGACGGGACCAATAACGGGCGTCGAACTTTCTAGAAAACAGCGTGGAGAGGCGTTATTGGTAGTGTCGAACCAACCTCTCTCCCATCCTTGTATTCCGTGACAAATATTGAAATTTTACTTTAATTGTATTTTTATATCCTAAAAACACACCGTACGCCAGTGCCGTACGCACATATTATTATGTTATTTTTTTTTTTAAAGATGGAATAGGTCCTTGTATTAAGTATATATAAACATCATCATTCCTCATACATTCCCTAAATTAAGCATATGCTTGTGCTTAGGTGAACGAAATCGGCCATGGCATATATTGTCAAGCAGTGAAATAAATGTAGCTTAAAATAAGTACCCAAATTCATACAAGAGTTGGTTGAATACATATGAGTGTTATTTATCAGTAAAATTTCTATTAGATTAATGGTTGTTGTCATAAAAATAGATTTTATTGGTCTTTTTATGACTTATATCGTTGTTTTATAGATATGATGCCAAAGTGATCGAGATTCGACTATCATTATTATTGTACATTTTCAATAATACATCAGCAGTCATATTGCGTATTGTGAGATACCATTTCTGTATTGCGTATTTAGAGAGATTTTGTTTAAAATCAAATTAAATTGATCGACAGATTAAAATATGCTTACATTTATTATATTCTGAACATATTTTGCATTATTTTCTTATGTCCGCATTATAAATCTTACCATTCATCATTCTGTTACATGATCTCCCTTATTGCCATTTGGAAATGTCTTACAACCAATCACACAATACTTTGTAAGATCTTAAAGTTTGTATTACAGTATACTTTTGCCGCTGTATAAATAATTATACATATATTATTTCTTTCTTACCGTTAATTTCTTGAGTACATTGTTTTTTGTCAATGCAAGACAAACATTTTATTTATGTGTCGTTTTTATTACTCTCATCTAGAGTTTTCATGTCTAAATACGAGATTTTAAATATTTACGAGTAGACAATTAGAATCGACTTATTATTTATGTAATTTGCGAATATTTATACTTTGTATCTAGCACTACATAAAAGAATGTGGCTCTTTGTGTTTTAAACCCATTTAATATGAACACTCCCAAGTGGTAAACAATTTTCAAGCTAAATATTTATCTGGATAAAAGGTTTTTGAAAGATTGTGGAAAAATAAAGGACATTAAGCTTTCATTTTGTATTCTATGTGGTAAGGTGCACAGTGGAGCGATATTAAATTGTTATCGCTGTGATAAAAACACATTTTTTGTTCAATTTTCATTCACGAAACATTAACGAGCCGTTTGGCGGTGATTTTAATATTTTTAAACCGTCGTACTTTCAATCAATATAACTGTTAAAGTTTATGTTTCAAAATGATTCAAAAAAGACACTGGCATGTTATTTTAAAACCAAATCAGATTTAATGTCCATAATATGTGATGAAATGAGAGTTTATAATAAATTAATACATACTTACGTAGCAACACATTTGTTTCTTGCGGGCCAGGTAGAGAGAATAGGTTACCACATGTCCCTGTCTTAAAATATATTTTCTAACTCATCGCTTTTTATTTATTTATTTATCTTTTGTACACAATAAAATAAATATAATGCACACTTACGGGCTTTTTGCCAAAAGGCTAATTTATTCCAACCAACCAAATTAAAAAGTATGGTACCTAAAATTAGATATGCAGGTACATAAACAAAAGAATGAAAGCGAAAATAAAAATAACGAAAATATACAAAATATTAAAATTTGCATTAAAAATATTAAAAAGAACAAAAATACACATCATAGCTAAAAAGGATAGGGAAAGAACAAGGAGGGGAAATCGGTATCAGGTGTTTAGGGATAAGTATTCTTTCTTAAGTTTTATCTTGAAAACACAAAGTAAGATAGACGACGCAATATCCGGATTTTTATTTTACAGTCTTGCTAATTTATTGTACTTCGAACGACAAGCTGAAAAATTCTGTGTTATGGACAGGGATGTATAGTGTTGTACGTTCAGCAAATCGGAGTGGAAGTTCATGATTGAATAAATAAGTGAATTTGTTTTAAGGGTACTGTGGCAGGTTTGGACTAGAGAGAATATTGTAGAATAGTGACAGAATTATACAGTATTATACAATAGGGTCATAAAATCCGGTTCCATCGTTGGAGCCACGAAAATCTGCGGAAGTCTTGAAATGCTCAGACGATATAATATTATAATTTCATTTATGTTTATTAGGAAACTGACTAAAGAAACAAGGACTATGCAATGAAAGTTTCGAAACTAGCATCAAGCAACTCATTATTGATTAAACAAGGCAAATATTTTTTTTTCGGACACAAAAATGCTTCCAGCAACGATAAATTAATCATGGTTGTTTCTACCTATTCCGGATATTCGAAAAATTCGAAGAAAAATTGACTTTCGTTGATTGTCAAAATATATCCATAACCCTTGTGTATTCTATCCACACATTACAACTAAGTGTATAAATATATCTATGATATGTTATCGAAACAATAAATAAGATGGTCTGAACCAGTGGCGTAGCTATATATTTTGGGCCCCTCATGCAAAAACTAAGTTAGAGTCTTTAACATCAGTAATGAGATGGAATTGGTGTGTGGCGATTCACGCATGTGTCATGTTTCCTTTTATAAAGTAATGCATACCCGCACACCTGTCGCTAGTTACACTGTGGGACGTGCCGTGATGGAATAAATGAATAAATTATCAATCTATATAATAGAATAAACGAGCGGGTTGTGGCTAACGCTTTACGCCTCACCATTTTCGATTTCCGATACGTAAATTTTCAGCATTTTTATGAAATGAGTTTGTTAAATTATTTTTGATTTCAATATTTTATAATGAAAACTTGATTCAATTTGAAAATAAAAATAACAAGTCTTATCTTGTCTTGTCTAGTCTTGAAGATGCCCTAACAAGGCGAAATTGCTATATACAAATTAAAAATTATACGTAGAATCTAAAACGTACTGTTTTATTCTTTAATATAATTTAAAAATAACAAATTTTAAGTTTCCTGAGCTCAAGTCACTTTGAAATATTTGAGAGTTTTGACTAAAATTGAGAAGCACTGGTTAGATATCCTTCAAAATCTATAATCGATAAAGAAGAATAAATACGCCGTACATAGTACATAGAACACATATAACATATACATTGTGATGAAACATACAGAATACAATCTCAACATGATACTAGTTGATAATATGCAATAAAAAAAAACCTTAAAAATTCCGAATACATATCAACTTGGGGTAGCAAGGAGTAAAAAGATTGATAAATTAAGAACATTGGTCACTGTTATCATTTTTTTTTCTTTTGATATTTGAGAAATCAACATTTAATAACGTTTTAAGATTTATTTTTGAAATGTCATTTAAATTATGTAGGTTCTGTTTATTTTTGAATTCTCAGGTTGATAATTAGTTATTTTTCATATTGTGTATAGAAATTTGGTCCCCTCTTCAAGCTGGGCCCTCATGCTTTGCATGACCCTGCTGATGGTTAGTTACGCCATTGGTTTGAACAAATACTACAGTTGTGAATATCTATGATAAATCAATAAATTATATTGTAATGGACCACTTCAATTTGATTTTATCTCATATCTGTGGAGAATAAAACCAAATGTATATTATACCTACTTACTATTTTCCATCTTGCCAATATGGTTTGATAAATGTATTTCTTTATAGGTTTTTTTTTAATAAAATAAGGTCTGTATAGTTAAATAAATTGTAGGTTTGTTGTTTTGTAAATACAGAAATACCGATGACGTACCTTGCAAAAAACTCGTCTATAATCTCAATGAATAAGTATACTGATGACGTACCTTGCAAGAAACTCGTCTATAATCTCGATGAGTTAGTATACTGATGACGTACCTTGCAAGAAACTCGTCTATAATCTCAACGAATTAGTATACTGATGACGTACCTTGCAAGAAACTCATTTATAATCTCAATGAATTAGAAGAATAAAAGTTATTTATTTAATTTAATAGATAAATTATTTAAGAATATTTTTGTGTCGATATTTATTTGATTTCATACATTAATTCTGCACATCCAAACGTCAGATTTTTATGCCAGTAACTAAAATTTTCACTTCATCGACGACATCTATTTTTTTTGCTGAAGCATTACTACGTCTACTTGTAATGAAATATTTTCTTTAATAAATAAACAGTCCTTTATATATGAAAGTAGTTTTTTCTAAGATGCTTTGCTTGTTTTCAAACGAGAGATCTCCCTGTACAGATATAACATTAAATTTAGAATAAATTATATAAAAGAGATTAATATTTATGAAATTGCACAAAAGCGTCAAAGAATCAATCTGATGATATTTCTGTATTAGATACCTGTTTCCCCATTTTCTCCAAATACAAAATATGATAATAAAATCCTGTCTCTTTTGGGATATACCTACTAAACATTATTTGAGTTTATTTCACTAGAAATATTCATTTTAATAGATATGCAGAAGTCAAATATTTGTATTTAAAAACAATTTAAATATACTAATTAAAACGTGTGAAATATTCACAAAAATAAAAATAAGTTGTATTCCATTAATTTGTGTTTTTGAAGATATTTCTGTCTGTTTTTTCATAACTTGGCTACCGATTAAACAATCAGTGTATGATGAAATATTTTATTGATTAGGTAGGAACTCCACAATAATTATAAGAAAACAATTTATTCTTTATTCTTAGAAGATAATCAAAGTCTGTTTCTCTGTATGGTATCCAAAATTCACTGTCTGAACATCCGTATTTGAGGATACTATGATAATATATAATTATATGTAGGTTTGAAGAGAAATTTCTCCATTAGAAGAACAGAAAATGTTTTGTATTAATTGTATATTCAAAAATTAAAAAATAAATTTCCACAGACCACGAGAGAAGCCGAAGACAAAAACTAGTCAAAAATATATAAGTATGAAGAATATTTTGAAGTAATAATGGGTTCCTTTAGTCCTTGGCGAAATATGAAAGGATGATAAATATTTATAACATGATATTTATTGCAGAGGAAAATGTCAGAAACAGATAAAATCGATATTGAAAAGAAAATGAGAGTAACGAAGGATGCTCTTGTAGACTGTCAAAATGCTAAACGTTTGTTTTTTCCAATAGTCGTATCAATTTTTTTTATTCTATTTTCAGGCAAAAATGTAAATCAATAGGTGAAAAAATTTCACATTATGTCATATTTATTTAAAAATGCAAAAGATACGAACAATGATATGCATCAATTTGATATAAAATTATTGCGATCGAACGTTTTTCTCGACACTGCTCTAAATTACCTACCAATGTCTAAAACAACCTAAATTTGAAAAGTCTTTTCAATTTAAGTCTTCTTTAGACCTCGATAATGTTGAGTAGTCTCAGCGTAAACGATCGGAATCAAAACACGGAAAAATAAACTTCATACTATATTGTACATGTATTTGTACAACACGTTAATGTATATATAGTTAAATCAATGAAAAAGAAAATCTTGTATTCTTTATCCATAAATGTGGTACGTACTTGGTGAATTTTCTTAACTGAAAAAAAAACATTTTAAAAGTGAGGTAGGTATGTATAACTGATGTAAAATTTTATCTCTAAAATATTTTTATAAGTTAATTATAGATACAAATTACATTATTTAGCATTAATGTATTTTTTGCGGCCATGAGAAAAATTAAATATGCCAAAAACGTATCTAAGAATAATAAAAAAATACCTTCACAGAATGCTATCGTCATTAGCGTAATCTGAAATAAATATCCAGCATTTAAGTATTTCTGTATTAAAGCCCCACATCGTCTGATATAATATTCTACGGTATATAGAAATATCTCAATAAAGGAAGATTACAGTATTTTACACCTATACAAGGGGAATAATCTCCTTTATATGAAATCTTGAGAAAATACTACCGGTGAAGATTTCTTTTTCCGTTGTGAATCTTGAAGTTTCTAGACTTTTCCACTTTTCCGACACGATATAGCGTCAGCTTAAGGACAGATGGTGGATCGTAAAACACAATTCTGTTAACCTAAACTGGGGCTGCCACAAATTTCGGACCACTGAAGGGGATACCCTTCCTTGTCTAAAGAAACTCTTACATCCTTACCGATATTATAAAAAAATGTGTTATATATGGTTTTTGAGGGGGTTGGGACTTGTGGGGATTGGGACTTGAGGGGATACTGTAACTGGAGTTCCGGCAAGTACGTCTTGTAGGTGCCTTGAGTTCCTGTTTCTCCTATAATATTCCAACTTCGTCTCTATTGAGATGTTAAAAATTTGTCAAAAAATATCACTGACTCCCGACAATGGAAAAAATTCAACGTGTGCGTAGGTATCTACCTATATGCAACTTAAAAAAATATTCGAACTTTTAATATGCCCTAATTTAAAAAAAATCGTGACAAATAATCCTCGAACAAACACACTGGGACACGTACGTCGATACCGGAACGTGTGCCAACCCTAACCTAAAATGCTACCTTTTCCCGCATTTGTGGCCTTTTTCCCCGTATTGTGAACATTGGAACCAGATTTCATGTCTGTTTTAACATAACATGTTCCTACCGTTCAATACTATTTGCAATTTGCTCTCTGTCTATTCTCTCAAAACATTCTCATTTCTCTTTTTGCATATAAAAACTGTACAACTCTCTCTTGTCTGTGTAGATATTCAATTTATTTTCACAATGCCAGTGTATAGATATGTATGTGTTTATGTTTGTTAATAGAACAAGCAAATAGCCAAACACATATCATTCATTACCTTTTCATTACGTTTGATGTCAAAATCAGCTCTGCGGAAATATGGATCTGCGTACTACACATTTATACACTGCGTACACATTTATATTTTTCTAAATGTAATATTGAATAACTTTAATTGTGTAATCATTTTAATTGTACAATAATTTAAAGAAATTTAAAGAAAAATGTATAATATGAATGTATGGATGGGTGAATTATTCCCAATTGAAGCTTGATGATGCGATTGTTGCATTTTATTTTATTCTATTAAATAATTTACAATTTACGCATTGATCTGCTAATTCTTTTGAGGAAGTGCATAATGCTAATGATAATAATTGAATGTTATTATTTGTAGTGCTTAATTGTTATTAATATAATTATTAAATTGGCGAGCGCCTTATTATGTAATGATTTGGTCTTTGTGAAAAAATAAAATAAGTTTATGAACAGCATATCTTTTTTTTCATGTTCACAATCCTAGGGTTGGTTTGCACCAAGCCCTCCATCTCTCCACATATCTCTGTTGTCCGTCAGCCTCATCATCCCTTGGTAGCTGCTATATCACCTGGTTCATATAACTGTCTCTAGGGCGACCTCTATGGTTTCTGCCCTTCGTCATTCCTTCGGCGATAGTAACAAGCTGATCCGGACTCCTGATGCATATCTATTTGGATCGTTGTTGGGCAACTCTCTTTAGGAGTTGTCACGTTTCTGCGACTCTGCTCAGTTCTACCACGTCTGCCCAGTTCTACCACGTCTGCTCAGTTCTACCACGTCTCCTCAGTTCTACCACGTCGTTTGGAATGTACGATTGTTATTGATTGTAAATTAAATGTACGAATTTGTTTCTCTCGACACATGACATTCCTAGTGGGAGAGGCTATTTTTTGTAATAATTGTCAAATAAACAAATTAGAAGGGTAGATTTAAGTTACATGTAATAGAAGTGTAGTAGTTTATTCTTATATTTAAATAATGAAGCCCTCATTAATATAAACAGAATGACTTTGTTGTGTTTATATGCTGAAATATTTTCATCTATATGATTTCGTCTTAAAATGTACCTATATATTCAAACTTCTATATTAAATTAATAGGCTAGTGCTAGATTAGAACCCGAATCTATTATATTGATAGACCAGCTCATTTATGACTCGACTACTGAGCAACTATTTGAAAAATCAATTAAATTGCTTTTTATTCGATGATGGGTCGATGGCAGAGCGGTTAGCGCGCTGGGTTACTAATCCAGTGGTCGCGAGTTCGAATCCCGCCTCGACCGATCTCGTTCACCTAATGTAGGAAGATGTATATGTACTTGTTTAACAAGGACATATTCATTTAAAAAAAAGTATTAAAAAAACATTTCATGCAAGAATCTGAAATTTGTAATGGCCTTGTGCTTTATTTTTTTATAATTTTTGGCATGAAATTTTCACAAATATTCTTTATTCATTCAAGTATTTATATGTATTTTTTTTTCAAATAACTCACATTGTTTTGTAGTAATAACGACGACACGTCCGAAAATTTAATTAATAATTTCCACGATTTTTATTTATCAATTTTATACTCAAAACCGATGAATGGTGTAGGCATATATTTTTTCTTTATAAATTCGCGAAAACAAATCATCTGCCAGTATGGATTTTAATATTTTCCGCTGATGAAAAAACTGTGAACCCGGAAAATATAACTCGAGAAAATGTCAGCCGTGCTATATGATATAAATCACAATTTATCTACCTACAAATCTAAAAAATAAAAAAAAACGTTAAGTCACGACAATACATTAATAATTTTTGGACAAAGCCAAAAGATAATGCTTTTGCGATGGGATTCGTTTTATTTTTAATGAGTTTTGTCAAAATCAGCTGTCTTGTTTAGACATGCTCTCAAATTTCACATAATATATTGCCAATTAATTTTGATAGTACCTACTTTTTTAATAATATGAATATTGAAATTGATTTTTTCTGAAAGGTGTCCGAAATAAATGAATGGAGTGAAAAGCCGTGAAAAAATACTTACATCGTACATTACGACAATTTTTACAGATTTACCTATACAGCCACAGCGTGTGTTGTGTGCTTTAAGAATGTCTCTCTTGTAATATTGGATGACACCATATTTTTCTTGTCGAGTCACCATTGTTCAATCGGGTTTTGAATACCGTATATGCAGATTCAATTAGGTCGGAACCTTATTGAATCGTCATATAATCGTCATAATAAGTCTGGCAAGCTTATCATTTTTTGAGTTTCTCTCTCTATCTGATTTGAACCAATGTAACTTTATACACAATAGCCAAGGTAATTTACTTGACTACGTCCTATCCAAAAATATAAACTGTAGAGTCCACAAATCCGAGGTATCTTTTAGCAAGCCGGACCCATTCCACCCCCCACTTCTGGTGACATTTCCTGTTAACTTAACTAGAGACCGTTTATTGAAAGGCAATTATAGGGAAATTACCCTTTATGGAAGAGCTGACTACCCACACATTAAGTCTGGTCTTTCATCGCACGACTGGGCATTAGAATTATCTGACCTCACTACAAATGAATGTGTTGACAAATTTTATCAAATAATTTCGGATCTGATTCGCGAATACATACCAACAAAAAAAGTTAAATCAGGTAATTCCTACCCCTGTTGGTATTCTCCGGCACTTATAAGGGTCATAAAAGAGAAGTCGACTTTTCATAGGAAGTGGAAGAAATATAAAAACCCAATGGATTACTTATCTTTCAAATTATTAAGAGGTCGTCAAAAGCTAATATTAAAACAATGCCATGATAAGTATTTAATCAATATAGAAAAAAATATTCAATCTAACCCCAAATGTTTGTTCTCTTATATAAAGTCTAAAAAGAAATCGGGTGATATCCCAAACAAAATTAAGTATAATGACAACGTCTTTACAAAACCCGCCTCCATTTGTAATGCTTTTAACGAATATTTTACGTCTGTACTTATTCAAAACTCAAACAGAAATAATTACGAAAGCGGCGAGACGCAACCTTTAAATGATAATAATCTATTATTAATACATGACTTACAGGTGGACGTTTCGTTAGTGAGTAGGTATATAAATAACTTAAATATAAACAAGGGCTCAGGATCCGACAAATTACCGGGGGTTTTCTTGAAGAATTGTTTGCCTGAGATATCGGAACCTTTATCGATAATATTTAATAAATCTCTGCGCGAAGGTTGTTTCCCATCAGTGTGGAAACAAGCATGGATATCTCCAATACATAAAAACGGAGATCGTTGTGACGTTAAAAATTACCGACCAATATCAAAACTCCCAATAGTTAGCAAATTACTCGAAAAGATAATAATAAATCATATTAACCCAAAAATAAACCCATATATCAGTAATAGTCAACACGGATTCAGAACCAAAAGATCTGTTGAGACAAACCTACTTGAGTTTACCCATTATATAACACAATCGATGCATGAAGGAAAACAGGTTGACGCCTTCTATAGTGATTTCTCCAAAGCATTTGATAAACTTAATCATAACATTTTGTTGGAGAAACTATTTAAACTGGGAATCAGGGGTAACCTCCTAAGATGGTTTGAATCCTACATAAAAAATAGGTCTCAGGCGGTAACTGTATGCGGATACACATCATCATACTTACCTATTCATTCTGGAGTACCCCAGGGGTCCCATCTGGGACCACTCCTGTTCCTAATATATATAAACGACATGGGAAACTGTGTAAAAACCTCGAACTTATTACTATTTGCAGACGATGCTAAACTATATCGAAAAATCGAGTGTATCACTGATTGTATTGATCTTCAAAACGACATCGACGCACTAAAAGAGTACTGTCAGGTAAATCAACTGTTCCTGAATATCGACAAGTGTAACTTTATAACTTATACCAGAAACAAAAACAGGATAAACTTTGATTATAAATTAAATAGCTCGACTCTAGAACGTAAGCCCGAAATGAGGGACTTGGGAATTATATTAGACGAAAAATTAAATTTCATTAAACACTATGACAATATTACTTCCCGTGCTTACAAGACCCTAGGCTTTATATTTAGAAACACAAAGGATTTCCGGAATCCCAACTCGCTGGTAATACTGTTCAACTCGCTTATCCGAAGTCTTTTGGAATTTGCCTCTGCGGTCTGGAACCCGAGTTATACTGTCCACATTAATGCTATAGAGAGATTACAAAAAAAATGCATAAAACAATACAATTTCAGAAACCGTCGGTATTTCCGGCATTATGATCAAGCACTTACACATTATAAAATAAAATCACTGGAAGACCGAAGGATAGTTATTGATCTGGTCTACTTGTACAAAATTTTAAATAATATAGTCGATAGTAGTGCACTCCTGAGTGCAATCCGTTTCCACTGTCCATCTAGAAGCAACAGAAATAAAACACTATTTTATATCGAGTCCTGTAGAACAAACTATATATTAAACACATTTGTCAATAGAGCGTGTATTAGTTTCAATAATAACTGTATGACCAATACGATAGACCTGTTTTCATCAAACATTGCATCCTATAAAAAAGAACTGTTAAAATCAATAAATGGATATATAGTCTAATTAAGATGCCTATATTCTTGTGAAAAATCTAAATATATACTATAGAAAAATTATGGAAAAGTATATATAAAACCTAACAAGTAAAATGTTATGGCACTGAAATAATATATTATAAACAATAAATTCATTGAACTGTAAACATAAGCGAATGAAATCACAATTTGAAATAATCTGCGAGTTGACAAATATTTTTAATAACGTATTTTAAGATATTTATAAAAAAAGATGACAAATGAACAGTACGTAAATGTTTTACCCTAGATAAAAAAATGTACATAAAATATTTGTATGTTATGTACTTTTATTTGTCTCTATTTGTTGCTAAAAATAAGGAAATAGATATCATCTCCATCTCCATTATCACTTGAAATATTCTTTTTTCGTATTTATTGAGAATTTTTACCGAATAAACAATATAAAATGTAACTAATAACTAGGAAATACTGTAATTGGCGATATAAATAAGAAAATTATTTACTGTATACCTATAAATGTTTGTAAACAGCTGTTGTATTTCTTAATAAAACAAAATAAAAAAAATAAAATAAAAAAAATAAATATATTAACACTCACAGATGCTAACCTATTTAATAAGACATTAATTAAATTCATTCAATTACTGAATTGATCAAGTTAGATTCAGTTACTTTATTAATTTATTTTCTCTCAGAAAGCTACAGCCATAATTTATTTATTTTACACTAGTTGCATGTAACACATGAGATCCAACTGTCGATAGCGATAGTATGTATAGTTGAAGAATAAGATTTAAACTATAAACCCATAAATCCAAATTATTGAAAATTTTAACACATGTTGGTATGTATGTCAAGATAGGACAGTATGGAGGTCAGTCCTCTTTTCCTACCCGGAATATGAAAACAGCATGATGGTTCTGTATGTATGTTGGGAGATAAAGTATCAAACTGTTAAGTTTTCTTACATAGTGTGTATAGGCGACTGCCATACAAATTATATGAAGCAATGTCGTCACTAATTTCAGTTTTTATAAAAATTGTTAAAAAAAATTGTGATGTTCTTCTACAATATTAATTTTTTTTATAGAAAATAAAATTATCTAGTTAGGGTGTTTCGGCTTTTTTCGATATTTTTAAAAAATTTGGAAATATAGTCAGTTAAACACATAAATTTATCATAAAAACATATTTTTCTTAATAAAAAATGTTTGAGAAACCCTGGATTTTTTTGAAAAAACGAAAATTGGAGATTTTGTATTTTTCTATGTTTATACCAATTTTCAGTGTTCTAGCTTTTATGGTTTCTGAGATATATGGTAAAATAAACCGAAATTTCAAAAGTTGATAACCCCTGACTGAAGTGAAAATTCACAATTCTGAGTATAAAAGTTTTGTAGGCCTATAACTGTTTATATATTCTGAAATTTTGTGCTCTGTAAATTGAGCGGATCAAAAGTTATAAGGGGGGACGAACAGACACACACACACAGACACACATAAAATGTTCTACTCCGAATTCTGAGTAAATCCATGTATGGGAACATATATGCTGCGAGGCTTCTAGTTGGTGTTATTAGCATGCAAAAAGTCCACTACGCCATACAAAATGTTACTTCGTACACGAATCTTGGCTGAATAATGTCGATTCATTCAGAGAATTGAATTCTCATGAACGAATCGACAGTTGGATTACATTTATTGTATAAAAGTTGAACCAAAAGTGCTTTCTTCAATTTAAATTAATGATTATATAGTAATTGATTACATAGTTGAAAAATTTATAAGAATTTACAAGATAACAGAAAATTTAAAAAGATAGATAAAAAAACAAAGATATGCACATACAGTTAACGAGTTTGTTTCAGGATGAGGAGGAGGGACCTTTAGTGAATGAGGAGAGGATTGTTGGATTGTGTATTAGAGTTTTATAACATATTTATCTGTTTTTGGTAATGTAAAGTTTCATGAAAAATATCTGTATGTTTGAAATGTGTATTATAATCTCGCTGAATTCTAAAAATGGGTGAAAATTATCTGTAATTAGTGTGGCATACTGGTATGTGAAATAAATTTTGTGAGTGGGTATGTCTATTCGGTACATGGAGTGATACAGTTTTGAGTATATCAGGGGAATCGATCAAGTTATTGCAAAATTTGTATAGTAATATTTGGTCAAAGTAAAGTCTCCTGTCCTGCAATCTACATATTCATGAAATGTACCAGGTTCGTAATATTGTAGAGTTTAGATAGATAAAAGATTACTCACGATATTAAATACCATATTTTTGTTACAGCTTTTAAGACATAAAATACAAATTCACTAAATAATAAACATGCGAAACCAACAAGAAAGAGATCGGCACTGAAGTGCGTCGCTTGCACATTCAGTAAAATACCCCCTAGTGTCAAATAACAGAAAGGTCGATGCTTGCTGATTATTATATTTTATTTGTGAGCCCAGTTTCTAATTGCGAATTGGTCTTGTAATTTGTAGTGATTATAATGTATTTAAAATGTGTAGGTATGAATATATTTACCTATATGTTTTGATATTTCATAATACAACCAGATATGAAACTGACTGTTTTTCACGTTTAAATAAAATAAGAAAGTTTTTCTTGTGTCTAGAGGAGATACACTTTCAGGTTCAGGAATGCTAGATATTTCGTTGATTAGGAGGGTTTTGGAGATAAGAGGGAGGAACGAAGAGTGTTTCATGGACATGTAACATTTTCTTATATACTATACCTAAATCACATTCCTTCTCGGACATCTACTATAAAAACTCCTTTTTAACCTTTTTGGGTTGCCATCTGTGGCATATATTATCAAGAAAACATTATAGTTGTTAGTACTTATTTATTCTCCAATTGAATGAATTATTTTCAGGTATTGCTTTCAGCCGTAATAAAAACTACTTAAGCTACAAGAATATTCAAAATATTAAAATTGAATATAAAATAGGTTCATTATGTCGTAATTATCATCATCATCAGCCTGTGTTTGCCCACTGCAGGACATAGGCCTCCCCTCTCCTTCTCCACTCATCCCGTTCCTGTGCGACTCCCATCCATCTGTTAGGTGGTCGCGCCCTTGTGGTATCTTGTCGCCTCTCTGTCTCCACTCCACCAGTCTTTTCGTCCATATATTGTCGGTCATTATTGATATGTGTCTTGCCCATCTCCACTTCTGCATGGCTATTCTCTCAACCACATCGGACAGTTTGGTTCTCAACCACCCTTGACTTCAGGGAATTCGGTATGGGGCTACGAAATGTGTTATCGAGTTTGCCAAAGGCCGCCCATGCGAGACTTTCTTCTCTAAATTTCTATGGTTTGATTGTCTATGCCTAGGGTCATCTTATGTCCAAGGTATATATATATATATATATATATATATATATATATATATATATATATATAATATATATATATATATATATATATTATATATATATATATATATATATATATATATATATATATATATATATATATATATATATATATATATATATATATATATATATATATATATATATATATATATATATATATATATATATATATATATATATATATATATATATATATATATATATATATATATATATATATATATATATATATATATATATATATATATATATATATATATATATATATATATATATATATATATATATATATATATATATATATATATATATATATATATATATATATATATATATATATATATATGAAATTATTATTATCTTTGGGGTTATCCCGCGTCAAAATCAGATCCTTGGAAGGATCTTTCGTCAACCGACGTTTCGCCTGGATCACACCAGGCATCTTCAGGGCCTTGTTGATAGATTCTCGCTTCGTGTGTCAGTGCAAGCACGTCCGTTCGAGCCGAGAACCTAGCACCAAGTGAAGATTGGAAAGTCAAAGTTTAAACTGTTGGGGTAGATGGGTTTTCCCCGCTTTTGTTCGCCTTAATGGCTTTTGACTGGCTTCTGGTGATTCGCCTCATGCTTAATGATGTATCTATTGTATTAATTTTTGGCTATTCTATTCTTATATAAGATATTTTTATATAAGATATTTTTCCGCTGGCCTGGAAAAATATCTTATATAAAAATAGAATCGACAATAAAAATAAAAATAACGTTATAAAACATTCATTAAATACCTCAGAAATTGACAGCAATAAAAATCCCATTACAGTAAACCCATTAAATGTTAAACGCCAAACAAATAAAATTAATACAATAGATACATCATTAAGCATGAGGCGAATCACCAGAAGCCAGTCAAAAGCCATTAAGGCGAACAAAAGCGGGGAAAACCCATCTACCCCAACAGTTTAAACTTTGACTTTCCAATCTTCACTTGGTGCTAGGTTCTCGGCTCGAACGGACGTGCTTGCACTGACACACGAAGCGAGAATCTATCAACAAGGCCCTGAAGATGCCTGGTGTGATCCAGGCGAAACGTCGGTTGACGAAAGATCCTTCCAAGGATCTGATTTTGACGCGGGATAACCCCAAAGATAATAATAATTTCATATTTTCAAATACCCGTGAAAACCTTTCTAGTAACATATATATATATATATATATATATATATATATATATATATATATATATATATATATATATATATATATATATATATATATATATATATATATATATATATATATATATATATATATATATATATATATATATATATATATATATATATATATAATATATATATATATATATATATATATATATATATATATATATATATATATATATATATATATATATATATATATATATATATATATATATATATATATATATATATATATATATATATGTTATAATATTTTTATCTCGGTTTTCCCGTGTCAGTAGGTCTTGACAAGACCTACTGACACGGGAAAACCGAGATAAAAATATTATAACATATTTCACCCGTGAAAACATCAAATATAACATATATATATATATATATATATATATATATATATATATATATATATATATATATATATATATATATATATATATATATATATATATATATATATATATATATATATATATATATATATATATATATATATATATAAATATATATATATATGTTAGTAAAGATTTCTTTGGGGATAACCCGCGTCAGATTCTGATCCTCAAGAGGACCAGTCGTCAACCGACGTTTCGCCTGAATCTCATCAGGCATCTTCAGGGCCTTGTTGGTAGATTTCCGTCTCGTGTGGTAGTGCGAGCACGTCCGTACGAGCCGGAAACCTAGCACCAAGTGAAGCGTGAAGAGCCAAAGTCTAATCGTGTGGCGGTAGGAGATGCGTATTGCCGCCGCCCGCGCCGCTAGTGCTGTAAGTACCGTTATCGGCCATTGTTTGTCTCGATAATAAAGCTTTGCTACGCGTGACGCGCATCGTGTCAATTGTATTTAAATAAGTGGGCTGAATATTTGTTTTGCATGATGTATTATTAACTGTTATTTTATTATTTTTATTTTTGTTATGAAACCTACTGTTAAATAAAATGTTTTTCCATGCAGGTGGTAGGCTAACACTATCATCTCTGTTGTTAAGTATGTTAATCCTTTTGTAAATTTCTATTGCCTCTCTAAAAGTCCTTGCTGTTTCGTTTTGGATATTTGCTATTACTCGCGCATTATTGAAGTTTATACTGTGGCCCTCTTCTAGTGTATGTTGGACGAGCGACGATGTTATCTTTTTATTGTTCATATCAACCCTGTGTTCCGCAACTCTAGCAGATATCTTTCTGTTGCTTTTTCCCACATAAGACATGTCGCACGATCCGCATGGTATCTCATATACACCATGGGATTCTAGTGGTATTTTGTCCTTTACACTGCGTAAGAGGGTACCGATTTTATTTTCTGTTTTGAATATTGTTCTTATATTATGTTTACTGAGCATGCGGCTTATTTTATCGGTAGTTCCTTTAATGTACGGTAAAAATGCTGTTGCTATTGGTTTTTCTGTTTTATTTTCATCGGGTTCTTTTCTTTTGTTGGATTGGCGTTTAACTGCATTATCAACTGTTTTTTTGGAGAAGCCATTGCACTGTAAAATGTTTTTCAGGTAATTTATTTCTGTATTACGGTGGTCGGAATCGGTTATTTTAATTGCTCTAGATATTAATGTGTTTGGTACTGATGAAATTTGTGCCGGGTGATGATTTGAGGATGCATGGAGGTACCTGTCTGTGTGCGTAGCTTTTCTGTAGACAGTGTGGCCAAGACTGCCGTTATCTTTTTTGAGCACTAGGACATCAAGGAAAGGTATTTCGTTATTATTTTCTATTTCCATAGTGAATTTGATATCCTTGTGTAGTTCGTTTAAATAACCAAGAAATTTATGTAGTTCGTTTAATCCGTGAGGCCAAATTACGAACGTATCATCTACGTATCTAATCCACAGTTTAGGTTTTAGTAAATAATTAGCTAGTGCGTCTTTTTCGAATTTCGTCATAAATAAATTTGCTATTGGAGGTGAAAGTGATGAACCCATTGGAGCCCCTTTAATCTGTTTATATGTTTTGCCATCATATAGAAAAAAAGTATTATTTAAGCAATGTTGTATTAAATTTAATATATCTTCCGAAGGTTGACAGATTTCTTTTACTGTAACGAGTGCTTCATCGATAGGTATATTAGTAAACAAAGAAACAATGTCGAAGCTGACAAGAATATCATTTTTATCCAACTTTTGATTTTCTATTATGTTTACAAAATGTTCCGAGTTTTTGACATAAGAATCTGCTTTTTCTACATCAGGTTGTAAGTAATTAGCAAGGTATTTTGACAACGACTGAAGAGGTGACCCTATTGAACTGACTATTGGTCTGAGCGGTATATCTTTTTTGTGAATTTTCGGTAAGCCGTACAATTTTGGAAATCGGGATGATTTTTCACGTGGTATTAATAATTTCTTTAAATCTTTGCCAAGTTTAGATGATATTATTTTTGCTTTTGTTGTTTTCTCAAGGTATGTAATTGGGTTGCTGTTATGAAGTTTATATGCCGAATCTTTAAGGATCTCGTTCATTTTAGACTGATAATCTACACTTTTCATTATGACAGTGGCATTTCCCTTATCAGCTGGAAGAATGACTATTTCTGTGTTTGTGCGTAGTTCTTTAAGAGCTTGAAATTCGTTTTTTGTTATATTGCTTTTAGGAGGCTGTGATTTTCTTAAAATGTGGCACGATTCTTGGCGGATTGTTTCGGCTATATTGTCGTTTAATTTGTATATGGCGGATTCAATTCCAGTAATTATGTTTTCATTTGGTACTTTGGGAGGTACCACACCAAAATTAAAACCTTTTGATAGAATCGATGTCATGTCGGGGTTTAATTGTAAGTCTGTAAGGTTATGAATGAGTTTATTTGAATCTAATGATTGTTGAGGCGCGTGGTTTTTATTTTGAAGACGATTGAACTTGTTTATTTGGCGATCGGTATTAATTTGTGTATTATTTTCAATTCTAAATTCTATCAGGTTATCTAACAGATTCCACAAATATGGGTGCAACGTATTAGCAAGTTTAATGTGAAAAAATAATATTTCTTTACTAAGAGAATCGAGTTTAGATCGTATATGTTTTATTTCATTTCTTATGAGGGCGAAGCTAGTTTTAATTAAAATTTGACTCACCGAGTGTCTTTTATCCTGTCGATTCACTTTAAAACACACAGGTATAACTTTTTTATCACGACACCGACATAAGAAAGCGAGATCACAAAGGAGCTTAGCACGTTTAGACTTTAACTTTTCAAACTTTTTCGTTTCACGATAAAATTCCTCCCCATAGAGGTTAATAATGTTATATGAAAGGTTTTCACGGGTGTTAGAAATGTTAGGGCTCCAATGGGTTCATCACTTTCACCTCCAATAGCAAATTTATTTATGACGAAATTCGAAAAAGACGCACTAGCTAATTATTTACTAAAACCTAAACTGTGGATTAGATACGTAGATGATACGTTCGTAATTTGGCCTCACGGATTAAACGAACTACATAAATTTCTTGGTTATTTAAACGAACTACACAAGGATATCAAATTCACTATGGAAATAGAAAATAATAACGAAATACCTTTCCTTGATGTCCTAGTGCTCAAAAAAGATAACGGCAGTCTTGGCCACACTGTCTACAGAAAAGCTACGCACACAGACAGGTACCTCCATGCATCCTCAAATCATCACCCGGCACAAATTTCATCAGTACCAAACACATTAATATCTAGAGCAATTAAAATAACCGATTCCGACCACCGTAATACAGAAATAAATTACCTGAAAAACATTTTACAGTGCAATGGCTTCTCCAAAAAAACAGTTGATAATGCAGTTAAACGCCAATCCAACAAAAGAAAAGAACCCGATGAAAATAAAACAGAAAAACCAATAGCAACAGCATTTTTACCGTACATTAAAGGAACTACCGATAAAATAAGCCGCATGCTCAGTAAACATAATATAAGAACAATATTCAAAACAGAAAATAAAATCGGTACCCTCTTACGCAGTGTAAAGGACAAAATACCACTAGAATCCCATGGTGTATATGAGATACCATGCGGATCGTGCGACATGTCTTATGTGGGAAAAAGCAACAGAAAGATATCTGCTAGAGTTGCGGAACACAGGGTTGATATGAACAATAAAAAGATAACATCGTCGCTCGTCCAACATACACTAGAAGAGGGCCACAGTATAAACTTCAATAATGCGCGAGTAATAGCAAATATCCAAAACGAAACAGCAAGGACTTTTAGAGAGGCAATAGAAATTTACAAAAGGATTAACATACTTAACAACAGAGATGATAGTGTTAGCCTACCACCTGCATGGAAAAACATTTTATTTAACAGTAGGTTTCATAACAAAAATAAAAATAATAAAATAACAGTTAATAATACATCATGCAAAACAAATATTCAGCCCACTTATTTAAATACAATTGACACGATGCGCGTCACGCGTAGCAAAGCTTTATTATCGAGACAAACAATGGCCGATAACGGTACTTACAGCACTAGCGGCGCGGGCGGCGGCAATACGCATCTCCTACCGCCACACGATTAGACTTTGGCTCTTCACGCTTCACTTGGTGCTAGGTTTCCGGCTCGTACGGACGTGCTCGCACTACCACACGAGACGGAAATCTACCAACAAGGCCCTGAAGATGCCTGATGAGATTCAGGCGAAACGTCGGTTGACGACTGGTCCTCTTGAGGATCAGAATCTGACGCGGGTTATCCCCAAAGAAATCTTTACTAACATTTCTAACACCCGTGAAAACCTTTCATATAACATTATTAACCTCTATGGGGAGGAATTTTATCGTGAAACGAAAAAGTTTGAAAAGTTAAAGTCTAAACGTGCTAAGCTCCTTTGTGATCTCGCTTTCTTATGTCGGTGTCGTGATAAAAAAGTTATACCTGTGTGTTTTAAAGTGAATCGACAGGATAAAAGACACTCGGTGAGTCAAATTTTAATTAAAACTAGCTTCGCCCTCATAAGAAATGAAATAAAACATATACGATCTAAACTCGATTCTCTTAGTAAAGAAATATTATTTTTTCACATTAAACTTGCTAATACGTTGCACCCATATTTGTGGAATCTGTTAGATAACCTGATAGAATTTAGAATTGAAAATAATACACAAATTAATACCGATCGCCAAATAAACAAGTTCAATCGTCTTCAAAATAAAAACCACGCGCCTCAACAATCATTAGATTCAAATAAACTCATTCATAACCTTACAGACTTACAATTAAACCCCGACATGACATCGATTCTATCAAAAGGTTTTAATTTTGGTGTGGTACCTCCCAAAGTACCAAATGAAAACATAATTACTGGAATTGAATCCGCCATATACAAATTAAACGACAATATAGCCGAAACAATCCGCCAAGAATCGTGCCACATTTTAAGAAAATCACAGCCTCCTAAAAGCAATATAACAAAAAACGAATTTCAAGCTCTTAAAGAACTACGCACAAACACAGAAATAGTCATTCTTCCAGCTGATAAGGGAAATGCCACTGTCATAATGAAAAGTGTAGATTATCAGTCTAAAATGAACGAGATCCTTAAAGATTCGGCATATAAACTTCATAACAGCAACCCAATTACATACCTTGAGAAAACAACAAAAGCAAAAATAATATCATCTAAACTTGGCAAAGATTTAAAGAAATTATTAATACCACGTGAAAAATCATCCCGATTTCCAAAATTGTACGGCTTACCGAAAATTCACAAAAAAGATATACCGCTCAGACCAATAGTCAGTTCAATAGGGTCACCTCTTCAGTCGTTGTCAAAATACCTTGCTAATTACTTACAACCTGATGTAGAAAAAGCAGATTCTTATGTCAAAAACTCGGATGTAAACATAATAGAAAATCAAAAGTTGGATAAAAATGATATTCTTGTCAGCTTCGACATTGTTTCTTTGTTTACTAATATACCTATCGATGAAGCACTCGTTACAGTAAAAGAAATCTGTCAACCTTCGGAAGATATATTAAATTTAATACAACATTGCTTAAATAATACTTTTTTTCTATATGATGGCAAAACATATAAACAGATTAAAGGGGCTCCAATGGGTTCATCACTTTCACCTCCAATAGCAAATTTATTTATGACGAAATTCGAAAAAGACGCACTAGCTAATTATTTACTAAAACCTAAACTGTGGATTAGATACGTAGATGATACGTTCGTAATTTGGCCTCACGGATTAAACGAACTACATAAATTTCTTGGTTATTTAAACGAACTACACAAGGATATCAAATTCACTATGGAAATAGAAAATAATAACGAAATACCTTTCCTTGATGTCCTAGTGCTCAAAAAAGATAACGGCAGTCTTGGCCACACTGTCTACAGAAAAGCTACGCACACAGACAGGTACCTCCATGCATCCTCAAATCATCACCCGGCACAAATTTCATCAGTACCAAACACATTAATATCTAGAGCAATTAAAATAACCGATTCCGACCACCGTAATACAGAAATAAATTACCTGAAAAACATTTTACAGTGCAATGGCTTCTCCAAAAAAACAGTTGATAATGCAGTTAAACGCCAATCCAACAAAAGAAAAGAACCCGATGAAAATAAAACAGAAAAACCAATAGCAACAGCATTTTTACCGTACATTAAAGGAACTACCGATAAAATAAGCCGCATGCTCAGTAAACATAATATAAGAACAATATTCAAAACAGAAAATAAAATCGGTACCCTCTTACGCAGTGTAAAGGACAAAATACCACTAGAATCCCATGGTGTATATGAGATACCATGCGGATCGTGCGACATGTCTTATGTGGGAAAAAGCAACAGAAAGATATCTGCTAGAGTTGCGGAACACAGGGTTGATATGAACAATAAAAAGATAACATCGTCGCTCGTCCAACATACACTAGAAGAGGGCCACAGTATAAACTTCAATAATGCGCGAGTAATAGCAAATATCCAAAACGAAACAGCAAGGACTTTTAGAGAGGCAATAGAAATTTACAAAAGGATTAACATACTTAACAACAGAGATGATAGTGTTAGCCTACCACCTGCATGGAAAAACATTTTATTTAACAGTAGGTTTCATAACAAAAATAAAAATAATAAAATAACAGTTAATAATACATCATGCAAAACAAATATTCAGCCCACTTATTTAAATACAATTGACACGATGCGCGTCACGCGTAGCAAAGCTTTATTATCGAGACAAACAATGGCCGATAACGGTACTTACAGCACTAGCGGCGCGGGCGGCGGCAATACGCATCTCCTACCGCCACACGATTAGACTTTGGCTCTTCACGCTTCACTTGGTGCTAGGTTTCCGGCTCGTACGGACGTGCTCGCACTACCACACGAGACGGAAATCTACCAACAAGGCCCTGAAGATGCCTGATGAGATTCAGGCGAAACTTCGGTTGACGACTGGTCCTCTTGAGGATCAGAATCTGACGCGGGTTATCCCCAAAGAAATCTTTACTAACATTTCTAACACCCGTGAAAACCTTTCATATAACATTATTAACCTCTATGGGGAGGAATTTTATCGTGAAACGAAAAAGTTTGAAAAGTTAAAGTCTAAACGTGCTAAGCTCCTTTGTGATCTCGCTTTCTTATGTCGGTGTCGTGATAAAAAAGTTATACCTGTGTGTTTTAAAGTGAATCGACAGGATAAAAGACACTCGGTGAGTCAAATTTTAATTAAAACTAGCTTCGCCCTCATAAGAAATGAAATAAAACATATACGATCTAAACTCGATTCTCTTAGTAAAGAAATATTATTTTTTCACATTAAACTTGCTAATACGTTGCACCCATATTTGTGGAATCTGTTAGATAACCTGATAGAATTTAGAATTGAAAATAATACACAAATTAATACCGATCGCCAAATAAACAAGTTCAATCGTCTTCAAAATAAAAACCACGCGCCTCAACAATCATTAGATTCAAATAAACTCATTCATAACCTTACAGACTTACAATTAAACCCCGACATGACATCGATTCTATCAAAAGGTTTTAATTTTGGTGTGGTACCTCCCAAAGTACCAAATGAAAACATAATTACTGGAATTGAATCCGCCACCGCCATATACAAATTAAACGACAATATAGCCGAAACAATCCGCCAAGAATCGTGCCACATTTTAAGAAAATCACAGCCTCCTAAAAGCAATATAACAAAAAACGAATTTCAAGCTCTTAAAGAACTACGCACAAACACAGAAATAGTCATTCTTCCAGCTGATAAGGGAAATGCCACTGTCATAATGAAAAGTGTAGATTATCAGTCTAAAATGAACGAGATCCTTAAAGATTCGGCATATAAACTTCATAACAGCAACCCAATTACATACCTTGAGAAAACAACAAAAGCAAAAATAATATCATCTAAACTTGGCAAAGATTTAAAGAAATTATTAATACCACGTGAAAAATCATCCCGATTTCCAAAATTGTACGGCTTACCGAAAATTCACAAAAAAGATATACCGCTCAGACCAATAGTCAGTTCAATAGGGTCACCTCTTCAGTCGTTGTCAAAATACCTTGCTAATTACTTACAACCTGATGTAGAAAAAGCAGATTCTTATGTCAAAAACTCGGAACATTTTGTAAACATAATAGAAAATCAAAAGTTGGATAAAAATGATATTCTTGTCAGCTTCGACATTGTTTCTTTGTTTACTAATATACCTATCGATGAAGCACTCGTTACAGTAAAAGAAATCTGTCAACCTTCGGAAGATATATTAAATTTAATACAACATTGCTTAAATAATACTTTTTTTCTATATGATGGCAAAACATATAAACAGATTAAAGGGGCTCCAATGGGTTCATCACTTTCACCTCCAATAGCAAATTTATTTATGACGAAATTCGAAAAAGACGCACTAGCTAATTATTTACTAAAACCTAAACTGTGGATTAGATACGTAGATGATACGTTCGTAATTTGGCCTCACGGATTAAACGAACTACATAAATTTCTTGGTTATTTAAACGAACTACACAAGGATATCAAATTCACTATGGAAATAGAAAACAATAACGAAATACCTTTCCTTGATGTCCTAGTGCTCAAAAAAGATAACGGCAGTCTTGGCCACACTGTCTACAGAAAAGCTACGCACACAGACAGGTACCTCCATGCATCCTCAAATCATCACCCGGCACAAATTTCATCAGTACCAAACACATTAATATCTAGAGCAATTAAAATAACCGATTCCGACCACCGTAATACAGAAATAAATTACCTGAAAAACATTTTACAGTGCAATGGCTTCTCCAAAAAAACAGTTGATAATGCAGTTAAACGCCAATCCAACAAAAGAAAAGAACCCGATGAAAATAAAACAGAAAAACCAATAGCAACAGCATTTTTACCGTACATTAAAGGAACTACCGATAAAATAAGCCGCATGCTCAGTAAACATAATATAAGAACAATATTCAAAACAGAAAATAAAATCGGTACCCTCTTACGCAGTGTAAAGGACAAAATACCACTAGAATCCCATGGTGTATATGAGATACCATGCGGATCGTGCGACATGTCTTATGTGGGAAAAAGCAACAGAAAGATATCTGCTAGAGTTGCGGAACACAGGGTTGATATGAACAATAAAAAGATAACATCGTCGCTCGTCCAACATACACTAGAAGAGGGCCACAGTATAAACTTCAATAATGCGCGAGTAATAGCAAATATCCAAAACGAAACAGCAAGGACTTTTAGAGAGGCAATAGAAATTTACAAAAGGATTAACATACTTAACAACAGAGATGATAGTGTTAGCCTACCACCTGCATGGAAAAACATTTTATTTAACAGTAGGTTTCATAACAAAAATAAAAATAATAAAATAACAGTTAATAATACATCATGCAAAACAAATATTCAGCCCACTTATTTAAATACAATTGACACGATGCGCGTCACGCGTAGCAAAGCTTTATTATCGAGACAAACAATGGCCGATAACGGTACTTACAGCACTAGCGGCGCGGGCGGCGGCAATACGCATCTCCTACCGCCACACGATTAGACTTTGGCTCTTCACGCTTCACTTGGTGCTAGGTTTCCGGCTCGTACGGACGTGCTCGCACTACCACACGAGACGGAAATCTACCAACAAGGCCCTGAAGATGCCTGATGAGATTCAGGCGAAACGTCGGTTGACGACTGGTCCTCTTGAGGATCAGAATCTGACGCGGGTTATCCCCAAAGAAATCTTTACTAACATTTCTAACACCCGTGAAAACCTTTCATATAACATATATATATATATATATATATATATATATATATATATATATATATATATATATATATATATATATATATATATATATATATATATATATATATATATATATATATATATATATATATATATATATATATATATATATATATATATATATATATATATATATATATATATATATATATATATATATATATATATATATATATATATATATATATATATATATATATATATATATATATATATATATATATATATATATATATATATATATATATATATATATATATATATATATATATATATATATATATATATTGATCAACCTCTTCTACTGGAAGGCAATAATTGCTTGTTTCTAAGTTTGTCATTATTTTCGTTTTCTTGACATTCATTTTTAAACCAATTGAAGCAGATATACCTTTCAGTTGGCTGATCATTTCCACCATTTCATCTACATCCTCTGATTATTCGTTATTATATTTAATTAAATTTTGTTGAAATAATTGATATGAAGATTTTTCAATTTTTTAAAAGCTGCTGGTAATTGCAAGATATATCTGAATTGGGAATAAATGGTAGAGAGATACAGTTTGCAATACATAATTTTTTCAATCAAACCTACATTATTCAAGAAATTTTACGAACTTACTTTGTATTGCTTACTTTCAAAACAAATTCGTATCATTAGCTGCGCTATGCATTTCTCAAAACTCTTTTTTTTATATTTATTTATTTAAAAAACAAAATAAACAATATTAAAATATTTACACACTACATATATCATGTTTTATGCATATTTATGTATGACTCAACTTCAAAAAGATAATTTCTCGTGTTTCGAAGTGAGTCACATTTCACAAAACATACAAAATAAATAAAACTATGTATATTTATTTTATTTCATTTTATGTATCTTCTCGGGCAACTACCAGTTGATATGTCTAGTAATTATTTAACACGCGCCCAATAACAAGTTTCCACATCCTGGAGACACACACACACACACACACAGACTGAAAACACAATTGAAAATTGTGTCTCCATCGGGAATCGAACCCGGGACCCTTGGATAAGCAGTCAGATACCCAACCAACGTATATCTTAACCTAAGTATCATATTTAGGAACATACATAACATTTTTTTAATAAGGCACAGCCACCAATAGAGGCGGATTTGTACTGTACAATTTAGATCATAATATATTCACTGTTGAAAAGAGTTAAAACGGAATTCCATTAGATCTCAGAGAAAAGAGGGTTTACATTATACGATTGCAAAAGGGAAGCATATTTACAAGCAATTAAAGAATTTCCAATAAATCATCAAATGCATCACTTGCAGCAAATGGTCGAGTTAAAGGCTTCTCTGTATACCGGTATTGGAGATGTCTCTAATATTACAAATCATAACATTTACATTGATACATTATCAATGTCTGCAATTTGTTGACTCCTACAATACCAGTAGCTCGGAAATAGCAACAAATAATAAAAAGTGTTTTGGTTCTCTGAACTGAAATGAATTTCCTATCTGAGGAAAGAGATGATATTATGAAATATATGACATTCTTTCTTATTGATATGCCGTCTTCAATCATATTCAAATAATATTATGATTCCGACCCATGCAAAGCTGTAGTTGGAAATGGTATTTATTCCCAAAGCAGTATCATCTTTACTTCGTTTATCTCCAGATGTATTCCCTTTTTATTTCTTTGAGGATGATTGAAGTTTACAGAGGAATATAAATTGAGGCACAATTGACACGAATGTACGTAACAGATTCAATTTGATCCGGTATTTCATTATATTTATGTATATATATATTTTTTTTCATATACCTCTTATGTATATCTACAAATGTTAATCATAGAGAAACTAATTGCTAAATAAATTAGATAGTTGGGTAGGTATTTCAAACGGTTTACTATTATCAGTAAAAAAATATAAATAATTAAACAATTTACTGACCAATCCTTAAATATTTCCAAATATAGGCAATCAAAATTATTTATTGATACGTTTTTAAGAATTTGATTACATTGTTGGATTATTTTTAAATTAAATATGTGAAGGTTTATTTGGATTAAAAAATATTATTGCTATTATTTTAAATATTTACGTGGTTCAAAATTCAAGGATTTTTTAATTTTACTTTTTACTGTTCAAACCACGAATGAGTTGTTTTGACCGTTGATTTCTTGAATTCCGTCTTTTCTGCCGAAACATATAACAAGGAAGACTTGAACGTTGCAATTGCTGCTGGAAACGTATTGGAGTGGAAACGAAATATAAAAAAAACACCCACTGATTATAACTATTCGGTATTCTCACAGAGGGTTACTTGAAACCTCTAATGTTTCACAATAAAATATTTAATTTACTGTTGTTAATATTGATATTTTTTTTATTTTATTCTGTAAAGGTAGCTTTTCAAATAGGTAAACAGAAAAAAATTCTATAATTGATGCTGGGTGGATGTAGGTGTGTTCTTCTGTGTCTTGTTGTCAATACATTTTTAAAAGATATTCTGATATACTTTTTAATAAAATTAACTTTTTTTTAACCAATAATAATTTGAAGCTGATCAAACTAATTAGCAGTTTAAACAAATTAAATCGTATATGTAAAAAAAACTATACTTCTTCTTCAATGGTTCTACAGCCCATATCGAGCCTTGGCCTCCAGCAACTTCCTCCTCCAACCTCTCCTGTCACCTGCTGCGACCCTCCAGTTTGGCACATTCAGAAGCTGGGATGCTTCCCTCCCAATATCATCTTCCCATCGCAGCCTCGGTCTCCCGATCTTTCTTTTGCCACTTGGGTACCCCCCTAAGACTCAAAAAACTATACGTGCCACAAATTAAACAAATACATTCTCATCCGTAAATGAATAAAAACATATTGGGTTGAAAAATTGAAAGAGTTTATCACACGCCTCAACAAATAAAATTATGACAAAATACACTTAAAATAATATTCCTGTTTTTTTTATAAAAAATGGTTACTTTTTAACAGAGATAAATAAGAGATATCTATAATTAAAAGTAAAGACATTTTGATTCTACATTAATTTTTTATTCTGCGCGATAGGCCTATTTCGCCTTGTTAGGGCATTAACTAGCTTAATAATAATAATAAGCTAGTTAATGCCCTAACAAGGCGAAATAGGCCTATCGCGCAGAATAAAAAATTAATGTAGAATCAAAAAGTCTACTTTTAATTATAGATATAACTTATAATGGAATTTTACCAAATAAAAACTTCGTCGATAATTAATAAATAAGAGACTTTTTTACATCCTGTGCAAGTGGCGAGTTTACTAATGAATGGCAATTTCATCCGAATAAATCAGTGTTGACAAATAAAATTATGACAAAAGACACATAAAGTAATTTTCCTGATTGTATTGTATAATAAATCATTTTATATAACGAATGTCACAGGGTATGATGACCAATTACTGAATAACTATCTCTATGTCGCTGTCTCGATTTGTATATAAAATATTATTTTGTCTTGTTTAGGGTAGGTATGTGTTCGGTTATACTGAAATATTTCTGAGAATAGATGATACTTTTATCAATATTACACAGTATCTCCGATATAATTAACTTTGATCCCCTTCTTATGACTACGTATATAATGTAACTAACTACATCATATTCCATCTATCATACACCACAACCTGTCAATCACACTGTCACTTAATCACTAATTCAACAAGCACGCTTTGGATTCCTCAGATTTATCCGTATGATACACCGTGACTTGACTTTTCCCATTCGAAATTTGAAAATCTTATCATTTTCGAACAAAAATATGAAGATGGGTTTATTTTTCGCACGTATCGTGATCATAAATCATTCTTGAAAATTTACTTATTTAACGTTGACAGATTCTTTTGTAATTTGTGAATTATACTTTATTTCCCAGCGGAGTTTAAGAGCTCTTCAATTTTTATCGAATATATTTTATTTTTTTTCAAATAAAATAATAACCTAAGACACGTTTTCATATTCTAGTACATTCGACAGTATCGTCATACAGTCAAATACATTTAACATTAATAATTATAACCGTAAAGATTATGGACAAAAAACATGGTTATGTATTAATAGAGATAAATAAAAGAAACACTTCTTTACGTCCCATGCAAGTGGCGAGTTTACTTCTTTATTCAACCGTCTCTTTCCACTGCTGGCTTCCCTCGTATCTCCGGGTTTCTCTGTCCTGAGCCTTCTGCATCCGTCATCAGCAACCGTCTTAATATTAACGTGAGAAATGAATTTAAATAAATACCATCCATATACCATCAGACCATCGCGTATGTGGTCTTCCTCTCAAAAAATTCAAGGCCAGTTGACTACTCATCCAAATAAATCAGTTTACTTCCCAGAAAAACTGGGATGTAAAATTCGCGGGATTTTTGGCTACATAAAATTTGCGGGATTTTTGGTATCTAAATTTTCATTTTGAAAGTTATAGCTGTATTATAATAAATTTAATATATTTCAGCATATACCTTCTCATAGGGGATGGTTTGGTTTATCTATTTGCTATATAAATTTATACGATCTTATAAATTTAGTGCTTTTCCTAAAAGATGGGGTCGTGTCTTGTTGTACTTGTTTCTTTCAATTTTGTCTCCACCCAAGAACAAAGTTTTATTTTCATTGTGATTCGCATCTTTCTACATTTTGATACAATATATTTTTAGCTCATATTTATTTGCACAATATTATGTGTACAATGTCGGGCTCATTGCCATAAGGATATTTCTTCCAAGCAACCAAGGCAACGTGAGGCCATAAATAATGTAGTGGTAGATACATTATATTACCAAATAACAAACGGAAAGATTACACGTGACACAATAATATTTAAAATCGCAGCAACAAAGAAAAGGGGGAGATAGAGGTTGTGGGATGTGAGAGAGGATAGAGAAGAAGTGTCAATTTAGAGTTATTAGACAGGTATGACAGCTTTAGTCGTTTTTAATTTAAATCGATTGAGACGTCGTAATATCATCACTTACATAAGATGTTCCATTCAGTAGAATTAATAATAAATGGGAATAGCTAGTGGGGTACGATCGGCAGATTGAAGAGGCTGTTCGTGATTTAACAATAAAATAACATTATTATTATCATTATCATATCATTATTCTATGCAGTTTTTTTTAGTTTATCTTTACCTTTAAGTATGTTTTTATTTATTTACAATCGTTTAGCTTCTTAGTAGTACAAGTAATCTCTAATAAATATGTCATTGTAAATTTTTGAAGAAAAAAACAAACCTTTTTTAAATCCATTTAATTTGTAATGATATTATTAATGAAGTGCACTATGTACTAACGGAGTGAGTATTAAATATATAAAATATGAAAAATCCTTAAAATTGCTCAATAATTTCAAAACGTTTATAGACATAAAAATATTTTGCACATGGTTGAGCAATAATTTTAAATGAATTGGGATGTATTCCTCATAGCACGCGGAAGATCCACGAATCATTTCGATTGATTCTTAATAATGGCTCAACTCTTCCATATTCGACGCCGAACAAAATCAATATAGCGCTCCTCCCTACCTATCGCAGTGTCTTTTTTCCTGGACGTAAGATTATCTCGATTTCGGTGATTAGAAGTTCTGCAAACTTATGTTAAATAATTTTTAATAACATTTAAATATGAAAAAAATAACAATACATTATCGGGTCAAACTACTAAATTATCGTGTCAAAATGATTGCAAACTAACTTATTTAAAAAAATATTCAATTAGATGTTATCTCCCATATTCATGTATCCAATCTTATTCAAATAATACTTTTGCAGCAGTATCTTAACTGAACTTTGTATATTTTTATAAAAATCTATACCCAGGTGTCGGATTATATGAAAAAAAACAATAATGTAATGTTTGTTATTAAACTTTTCATGAAACCACTACCAACAAGATTTCAAACAAACAAATGTTATCGAATATATTTTTATTATTGCATATGCGCAAACATTGGATTTTTTTCCCTGTCGGGAGTCAAAGATATTTTTTTTAACAGATTTTTAATTATCTCAATAGAGACGAAGTTGGAATATTTATTGTAGGAGAACCGGGAAATCAAGGCACCTACAGGGCTTACGACCTGTCATCGGCTGGTTAACGTGATCACTTTATGCGCTTGCGCAACGTTCACCAATTATGCCTTTTTTTTTTTAATGAGATCCCTATCAATTCAATTTTGAAAGTTCTATATATTGTAATACTGAAATTCTTTTCGCTTGAAAATAAGGAATTTTTACTACAGCCATCTATGGGTGAAATTATGAACAACAATCTTATTATTTTTTATTTATTTTGTTGTAACGCGATCTATTGAGAGAATTGGTTTTTTGTAAATAATGAAAGCTACAATTCTTATATGTGAGGTGACAATGTATTTTTCGCATAGAAGTCACCCCTGAATTGCGCCAGACTTATAAGGTCATTTTTGTCTTATTTACCTACTTGTACCAATGTGTAAGTAATCGAATATATTTTTTTTGTTAAATTGTTAAATTGAATCGTTTGTTTTCAGGTTTCGCCTATAAAAACGAATCGCATAGAACCGTATATACACATGATAGTAAATATTTTATCAATGGGATATTTTTATAAATTCACAAGATACTAATAATAAATCGAAATGACTGTCTACAGGATATTTTTAAAGAATTTCCGAACTCCTCAACAATTCGCTATCGGTTCTTTTTGTCGGTTGTTTCTTCTTCTTCTTCGCCCTAGCCTTCGTCCCATTTACACCTTATTAGAATTATTTGGTTCTTTTTATTGAGAATTATTACATTTTAATTTATTTATAAAAATACTTTCAGTAGACCACAAAGACACAGTTTTGGAACAGTGTTAAATAAATAACAAATTTTATTAATAATATTATGAAATTCCATTGTGTTAGCAAAAAACTTTGAAATTATTATAGATTTGTTATTTTATTTATACATATAAAAATATAATATTTAAAATATTTGCAACTGCAATGTCCCACTATGTAAAAAAATGTCAAATTAATATCGGTAAATCTAGGTAAGTGTCAAATATAATCAAATATTGATAAGTACACAAGAATATAACATGTTACAATACAGTCTTTTAGGGCCTTCATATACTTATACCTCAAACAAATAGCAGATCAACTCGTAAATTGTAAATTATTTAAAAGGTATTGATGATGCTTCAATCCACTCATCCTGCTCTGAAGAGGTCCCTATTCTGTCTCTCAGCCCGATCGATTCCTTGGTATATAAGTAAAAATATCAAGTGGTTCTTCAGGTGTTCATTATAACAGGTGCATTAATATTTTTGTCGTTAGCTAAATAACTAAATTGGCTTCTAAATCACGACATATATTTTTTGTAGTTATATTCCGTTAAAATGCATAATTATTTATATTTTATCTAATTTTTTTTTCCATCAAAAAAGTCGACTACTTAACGTGAGCTAATTGTGTCATCAAAAAAAAATTTTATATTAAATTTCAATTTAGATATCGAAAATCTAAAAGGACCAGTTGGTATGATATTTTTCAAAGTTCGAGGGTCTCCCTGAAGCTACTTTAGTTCCAGTCCACGCCCTTTCTATCCATGCCCTTAAGGCCATTCAAAATATCCCTTACCGGAAGCAATTTGCTCGGTCCTTATTGACGAATCTTTTTAATATTGCTTAGTTTCAGACAGCGTACGTGAAAGCTTTTCCATTTTTTTCGGAATCAAATATAATATGGGTTTTCTTAAGAATCGGATAATATATTATAATAAATTCAATTAAACATTTTCATTGCTTCAACGTATGTTTATGCTATCAACAGTTGAAATTTCATTTGTTTTTTGACGTGAAAACCATATTAAAACCATATTTTTTTGAAACAAAGAAAAATTATGTGAATAATAAATTATTCGTTATGTATGAAACAACAAAATATTTTTTTATTTTATAATTTTGTTTAATACTACAAACAATTTATACATTAATATTGTTAAGAAACAAATAATAATTATACATAATCGTAAACATATTAACAGGCAATCATCACTGATTTCTAGATTATTGTATCGCGTAAGGTTTTTCTGAGTCGTAAAGAAATAGCCTTGAAAATGTTAATATTGATATGGCTGTAATTTCTCATTTACGCGCCATAAGTTTAAAGCTAAAGTTTGGTAATACTTTATTGCTACTAGTTGCATGTAACACATGAGATCCAACTGTCGATAGCGATAGTATGTAGAGTTGAAGTGTAAGTACCAAACTATAAACCCATAAATACAAATTATTTAATATTTTAAGATATTCGGTTTTCTATACAACACATGTACCTAGGTATGTATGTCAAGATAGGATAGTATGAAGGTCAGTCCTTTGATCCTACCCAGAATATGAAAACAGCATGATGGTATGTATGTATGTTTGGAGATTAGTAACAAACTATTAAGTCTTCTTAGATATTGTGTGTAGGCTACTGCCATACAAATTGTATGAAACAAAGTCGTCACTAAATTAAATTTTTATATAAATTGTTAAAAAAATTTGAGATGTGCTAATACAATTTTAATATTTTTTATAGAAAATTAAATTTTCTAGTTGGGGTGTTTCGGCTTTTTTCGATATTTTTAAAAAAATTGGAAATATAGGCAGTAAAACTCATAAATTTGTCATAAAAAAAATATTTTTCTTAATAAAAAATGTCTGAAAAACCCTGGAATTTTTAAAAAAAAAACTAATTTGAGATTTTGTATTTGTCTATGTTTATACCAATTTTCAGCGTTCTAGCTGTTATGGTTTCTGAGATACATGGAAAAATATACCAAAATTTCAATGTTGATAACCCCTGACTGAAACGAAAATTCACAATTCTGTTGTGAATCAGATTCGAAATTAATAATAAAACCCTGTTTCACTTTTCATTAATAAATAGTCTTTCAACAGGCAAAACTATATATACAAGTAATATAGCTTGTTATCTTTTTTTAACTTTTCTACGGACAATTCTTGGTAGAACTCCATTTCAAATAATAAATAAATTTGGAATGGTAAAATAAAACCAAAGTTTTCAGTTCTACAAATTTAATGACACTGACTAGTTTCGGTCATCCAGTGACCATTTTCAAAGACACTTTGAAAATGGTCACTGGATGACCGAAACTAGTCAGTGTCATTAAATTTGTAGAACTGAAAACTTTGGTTTTATTTTACCATTCCAAATTTATTTATTATAGCTTGTTATGTTTATTTTACAATTCGCAATGAAATTTTGTAAAGGACAACTCAGAAATTTGATTTAATTAAATCCAAATACGGATTTTTACAATGTCAGTTTTCGTCACCATTGACAAAATAAAAACAACGGTGAATTTGTTAAAAAACAAAAACGTGCCGTTTAAAACCAAGCAACATTTTAACAGTATAATAGCGGGACAAGAAAATGGGATACTGTGACCAAGACCAAAGGCGGAGTATATTTATGGTCGGGCGTCTGCACATCCCTAGTAGAACCATAAAGACTACACTGTGATTTACAAACTCTTTAAAAACTTTTTTGTTGACGGATCCTCCTATGAGAACCGTTGTACTCTAGTCAGCTACCCCTCACTTCGTCACCCCGCTCTTTTACTCCCTCTCACTCCACCGATTTGACCTTTGACAAATTGCTTGGGGCGGGTCGCTACATGTCATTTCATTGTGATCAACTCGACATTCACCATTCAACAATGGCTGAACAAAAATAATGTCTCAGAGACAACAATTAGGTACCTACACGAAATGTCTCCTCGGGCAAAAATTCAAAAAACATACCTACTAAAAAAAGTAACATTCTGCTATACAGGTAAATTTTCTTTTTTAAATTTTTTAAAGACATCAAATGCAAACTAATTATTTTACATTCCATCATCATCATCATCATCATCATTGGCGCTACAGCCCTGTGTGGGCCCTGGCCTCCTCCATCATCCTTCTCCAGCCGTCCCTGTCGTCCCGCTCCCGCTCTCCTCCAGTTTGCTATTCCCATCGCTCTTATGTCGTCTTCTGTATCGTCCAGCCATCTTAGCTTGGGCCTACATTCATTCATTTATTTTACATTTCACTAATATTTTAACCATACAGAGCAATAATTTTGAAAATAATTTATATAATTTCGAGCCATTATAAATTGCAAACTATAAATTTCGTCATAATGTTTTGTGTTTATAGTGTACCTTTATAAGTTTGATACTTACATTATATCCTTTATGCCCCTCACGGGGTAAGCATAAGAACTGATAACTATACATTTTTATTCTGGAATATGCCTGTAGATCGGACTGAGAATGAATTTGAGTAGATCAAAGATATTGGTATTCTAAAGAACTGAAAGTATTACTGCATGTATGCTAAAACTCGAAAACGAATGGCTTGTATAAGTAGTGGAATATTTATTCTTGGGGAGTATGTTTCAGCGGAATGAAAGACCTGATAATGATATTGAAAGATGATTTATGGCAGATAATAAAATAAACGGAGCACTCAGACCAGTAATGTCCGATCCAAGCATCTCAAAGGAAGCCAAAATTGCCGTACATAATGCAATTGTAGTGCCTACTTTGATGTGTGCCAGTGAAACATGGAAGTGACAAAAGATGCATGAAAGTAGAATAAATGCTATAGAAATGTGATCACTAAAAAGAGTATGTAATAGGGCATAAAGAGAGAATGCTAGATGAAGAAGGATATAATAAATAAAATGAATGCCTTGAGGTAGTAATAAGTAAAATGAATGCCTTGACCAATAAAAAAATACATGGGTGTAAGAGATAGTGTGAATTGCAGGCGCCGCCCCACAAAGGAGTAGCATGACCATGTGAATATTTTGAATGTCGAAAAAAATCGACGAGCGTGTTTGAGACGATGCATGGATGTAAAGGAAGCCAGGAAAGTGGAAAAAATAGAGTATGATTCTGAGTTCTTTCTGCATACTTCGTAGCGGACATGGCGTGATGTATGTGTATTCTGTTATTCCCATGTTTACATTCATGCACCATTCATAGAATAGGTACTTCTTTTTTTAATATGTATGACAGGGTACGACAGGGTAAAAGCGACGTATAACAGGGTTAAAAATGAGAAAAAGAATGTAAGATGAAGAAATATATCATAAATAGAATGAAAATGAACACGTTGAGATGTTTTAGCCACATGGTGAGAATGAATGAGGAACGCCAGACGAAGAAAATATACAGTACGGACAGGAATGGAGTGAGAGGTCGGGAGCGCCCAAGAAAGGGATGGCACTACCATGTGAACGATATTCTGAAAGACGGAAATGTTAGAAGCGTGAATAACAGATGAACATGTTAACGATGCATGAATGTGGACGATACGAGGAATGCGTGCCAGGATAGAAAAATGTAGCGTTGGGTTCTCTCTGCCTATCCCGCAAGGGACGAGGCGTGATGGTTTTGTATGTGGTCTTTTTTTCAATATTCTTTTGTCTGAACGAACCCATTTTGTTAAAGAATAGTTCTTGTGAAAGTTACATAATATATCCTCATACATTCCCTAAATTAAGCATAAATAATACTTGTGCTATAGGCGGACGAAAACGAAAATTTCATTTTTTTTCTTTCATTTATCATTTTTTTAGTCTTTTTTGTGTGTTCAAAACATCTCCATCGCTGTGTCTTAATATTACTTCTATTCTGTTTACAATATCAATACTTGGACTGTCTCTCGATTTTTCTTCATTTCTGTCTCTGATACTCGTATATTTATGTATATCAAATTATTTTCACTTCAAATCATTGTTTAAATAATTCAGCTTTAGATTAGTATTTATGTAAATCACATTGAAGCATTATAGCCCTTAAAACTTATCGTTGTCTAAAGTATTTTGTTAAAGATAAAATTTAAGAAATTCCTGTTTGTAGATGGGAATGTTTAACTAACTACATACATTTGCTTTGAAAGCCGGCTTTTCCTGGAAAACCTTGGTGGTTAACTTGAATGCTACCTATATCCTCCCTTATAATATATAAGCCGCAATATACCTATCTATATACATTATATACTAAAAGGTAAGCTACGTATTTGATATTAACAAGGGGATAAGTCTCAGATATGAGGTGACTCAGTGTAGGTATAGATAAGTACATATATCAATATGAGGTTATTTGATATCTATACATGTCCTAAAACATAATTTTTTTTAAATCTCAATACAAAACATGATTGAAAACCCTGCAGTTTGATAGTAAATCGTTAAAATTAAGTACTTTTGTAATTCAAAATTATTTTTTTATTTGTTTCGCGGTTATTTTAAATAGTAACGACCGTTTTATCTATTTAATATTGACAAATTGAAAAGGTCCACGCCAGGCGAAACAGTCGTCCTCTTTTAAAAGGATAAAAAATATAGACTTATAACAGTAAATTAAACACCATCAATGTCGAACAGTAAATTATAAATCATGTTCAATAAACTAGATAAAAATTTATGACTGGAATTCAATTATTTCAAAAATTAAGACTGGATTTCAATAATTTCAAAAATTAAGACTGGATTTCAATAATTTCAAAAATTAAGACTGTAATTCAATAATTTCAATATTAAAATAACAAAAAAATAAACATTTCAAATATCGACCGATTGTAATAATATTCATGTTGCCATCACTTCATTTTGTATACCAAAATTATTCTGTGGGTAGCAAATAAATGACGCATCGACTAGGCCACTGCCTTATTAGCAGTCACCTCTACAATATACATACATGCAAGGGATAGCCCTTCGTGTGCTTGTGGAGAGGATATCGAGACCCTGTTCCGTGTAATAGTCCACTTCCATATTTCCATAGTCCATATTTTCTATCATCCCTGCATATCTATTTCTACATAACAAAAATTCTTCGCCTTGATGGATTCAATCTACCTATAATGCAATAATCTTTACCTACTCTCAAAATGATTCAATAATATTTTTATACTGTCAGAAATCATCCTAATAATTGGGTAGAATGCCACGTTAGCTAAAAATAAGAATCGTTGGTGTAAGTTTTTGTATATTTTATGTTTAATTATTTCTGGGGAAATAATATGTAAATTATTGTACTGTTATATAAGTCAAATATATTAATTTTGTTTGATAAAAAAAATTTAATTTTTTTGGAATGTTATAGCTTTTTGGGTGTTTTGACAGATAAATTCACATATGGAATGAGCTCTCTGTGAAAAACTGTCATCATTGAAAAAAAAAACATAACATCGGTATTTGATATCGATTGAATATTCAATTTGAGCTGTATAAAGAACACAAAATGTAATATTATAACTCATTTGGGATGTTTAATGTACACACAATGTAATATTATAATTCATTTGGGCTGTATAAAGAACACACAATGTAATATTATAACTTATTTGGGATGTTTAATGAACACACAATGTAATATTATAATTCATTAGGGCTGTATAAAGAACACACAATGTAATATTATAACTCATTTGGGCTGTATAAAGAACACACAAAGTAATATTATAACTTATTTGGGCTGTATAAAGAACACAAAATGTAATAACTCATTTGGGCTGTATAAAGAACACACAATGTAATATATTAAACTTATTAAATGCACTGTATGAATGATGAACTCTCCACATGATCCGTTGAAATCCGTTTAAATTTGCAAAATCATTACTCTATGGGTCGGTCCACAGTATTGGAGAGTTAAATATGTATAAAAACCCACAAAATGGATGCTCAAAATCAAGAACGTATGTATGTTTGTAATATCATTACGCTCTACAGGTAGTGGAAAGTAAAATACGTCTAGAAACCCACACAATGGATGCTCAAAATCAAGAACGTATGTATGTTTTTAATATCATTACTCTCTACAGGTAGTGGAAAGTAAAATACGTCTAGAAACCCACAAAATGGATGCTCAAAATCAAGAACGTATGTATGTTTGTAATATCATTACTCTCTACAGGTAGTGGAAAGTAAAATACGTCTAGAAACCCACAAAATGGATGCTCAAGATTAACGTTTATATTAATCTAAATTTGAATTTAATATCATTCAGTAGATTTCAGGTAAATTTATAAAAAATCTAATTTATTTCGGATTAAAATATAATCCTACGTAATTAACGATGTCGAATTAAAATCATCCGTGTGTAACAATTGCGGTTAGCTATATAATTCTTTTTACATCACTTTTTCATAAAATATGGCGCAGAATTTACAAATTCGGTATTGATATTTGGTAACTAATGCCTCCGGATAATAATGAGCAATAAAAAGATGGGATAAAGGTCCATTTTCCGTTGAAAAATTAGTTTTTAAAGCTTTTTCGCATAGCGATTCACAGAAAATTGGAATCGATATTTCCCCCTCCGTCAAATTTTGTAACGGAATAAAAAATAAATCTTTATTTTGCGTTCAGCGATGCCTACATTATCGAATATCATCTACCTACATTGAGTAGGTATTAAGCAAGTTATATACAAGATAGGTTCTTAACATAACATAATTTATTTCGGGTTTCCTAAAATAATAATCTATGTTCTGTAAAACTAAACTAGCGTGAAATTTCGTAGCCGAACCCTTCGTATTTTATATAGATAATTTAGTCATGTCAATGTTTAATATTTGGAAGTAATACAATAGGTATTTTTACTCCTCACTACCCCAAAGGGATATAGTGGGAAGTCATGAATTCACAATTTTTAAGGTTATTGTTTTTATTGAAGATTATCAACTAGTATCATGCTGAGATTGAATTCTGAAAGTTTTATCACAATGTATGTGTATGTGCTAGTGCGCGCTGTGTACTATATGATATATGCTTTGTACTATGAACGGCGTGTTTTTTTAATCGATTATATACTTCGATTCTTTTCAAATTTTGCAAATTTATATATTTAATACTCACAAAGACCCCATTAGATTTTGAAGGATATCTGATCAGTGCTTCTCATTTTTCTTAACCGTCAAATATTTTAAAATGACCCCAAGCTCAGGAAACTTTAAATTTGATATTTTTATTTTCAAAAATATCAAATTTAAAAAGACACACCACTCTCATAAAATGACATTGAAGAATTATCATGATTTCATAATAAAATATTTAAATCAAAATAATTTAACAAACTCATTGCATGAAAATGCTGAAAATTGTCAATACAAATTTTTAATTCTTAGAAAAGTAAATCGTTGGCCACACCCCAATTGTAGAATACTTATTCATATTTTATATAAAAAAATACAGTTAAACATTAACGAATTGATAGATATGATTTTATATGATCATTTTCTCACATGTCATTTTAGAGTCTATAGTAGGCTTAATAGTCAATTTTGAAAATCTCTTTCCCAGTACCCTCAAAAGGTAGTGCCTACTTTGACGTGTTCCTGTGAAACATGGACGTGGCAAAATACGCATGAAAGTAGAATAAATGCTGTAGAAATGTGATCACTAAGAAGAGTATGTAATAGGGCATAAGGAGAGAATGCTAGATGAAGAAGGATAAAATAAGTAAAATGAATGCCTTGACCAAAAAAATATACATGGCTGTAAGAGATAGTGTCAATAAACACTAACTAAAATAAACTGCAAGCCTATGACGTGGTATTTTACTTCAATCGAAAAAAAGAGTTAATTTTTTTAATTACTATTCTTGCTATGAAAAAAAAAACTCATAATTTTACCAAATATACCAGCATATCTGTGACATAACTACAATATTTTTCATACATTATAAGGTAATAAATATGCATATTTGTGTATATCCCGTATGCCCAAGGTCATACACGTTTACAAGGGCCTTAACATAATATTTCAAAGTCATGCTGCTTCAAAAGTTTGATGTTACATAGACGTCTTTCAAATATTATTAGGTACATAATATGTGACTCAAAAGATTACACGGATGATTCACAAATATTAGTCTTGTGACTCACAAATATTACCTAGTTTACCCAATATTGCCTATACATTCATGTTCTTATAGTTCGTTTTCGACTTCGGATAAGTAGGTAAGTAGGTACCAGCAAGTCGATCTATTTTTGTCATCGAGTGATTAAAATCTAACCGTGCGTAACAAGTAATTAAATCCAAACTAACAGTAGGTACCTATGTACGGTATGTACATAACTCGTATGTGTAGGTGCCTTTATCGTATCAAATAGTAATAATCCAAGTTAACGCATCGATTAATTTAAATCTAACAACGCAATCAATACAGCTTGTTGGCCCATAGGTACACACCTAATCAAAACATGCAACACACTCAAAATTAATTAATTTACCTCGATTGGATTATGTTGTACTTAAGGCGTCTATACATAATGTACCTAATTAGTCTAGTAAGTCATGTTGATACGTCTTAAGCTACAACGCGACAGAATTTCAATATTTCTCGATAAATATAAGAAGAAAAACTTTACTTTTAATTGATATTATTAAAACAAATGTCTTTGTGCACACCACTATCGAGCTTTGAAGAGCAAATAACGCTTCTTTGTTTGGACAGACTTATACTCAAAACTGACAGACTATAATATATACTTGAAGTATAATTAAATCTATCATCGTGAGTATTTATAAAAAAAAAATCGTTTATAAATTTATTGCAGCAGTTAGTATTGGAATTCATCAATTAGGTAAATTTTACCAATGATTCATAGCCTCTTAGTAGGTAAGCTTATGTAAGATTTTTAAGTACTTTCTGATGTGATTTTTGTTTTAATCGTCTGTAAAGAAACAATCTAAAGACCCTTGTATACCCTGGGCATACAAGTGTACACAAATATGTACACTTCATTACCTTCTAATGTATGAAACACGAAAAAATACTGTGTATCACTTAATCTGGTAAATTTTTCAATACCAAGAATAGTTTTTAACTTACTTACTTACTTCCGATGGCCATACAACTCCGGTAGAGCTTTAGCCTCCTGAATAATAGCTTTCCAAGCCTTCCTGTCAGCTGCAGTGGACTCCCAGTCATCACAAGCGTTCAGTACGTTCAGATCTCGGGTTACATTGTCCATCAATCTCTCCCTTGGTCTTCCCAGGGGTCTCTTGCCCACAGGGTTATTTTGCAGAATACATGCAGAATAGTTTTTAAAATAGTAAAAAAACTCAGTCGGCAGATTTTCATATTCTCTTTCGATTGAAGTAAAAATTAACAAACAAATACAGTAAAAAATAAAAAAATGTTTTACTAAAACTTATTTTATAATAAAATTATTAAACAAATTCATATTTTAAAAAACTCATGCAATAGAATAAAGATGTAAATTCAAATTGTTTTCTATTTCAAAGACGTATCTTTTGAAGTAACTGGGGAAAAGATTTTCAAAATATACTATACTAGCCTAATATAGCCTCTTAAACGCCAAGAGTCCGGAGGTTCTTAAATCAGGGAAAACAACTTGATTTATCGTCAATATGAAGTTGTTACATATGTCAACTCTTTGCTCTGGTGTATATTGAAACAACAATTTATTTTCAAATAAAAATTATTTAATATATATTGATTATTCTACGATAAATCGCATTGTTTAATTCCATAAAAAAATGTGTAAATTTTACATCCTGCTCATAATTCTCATAATGAATTAAAAGTTTTTGCACAACAAAATTAAATTTTCACACACAAATAGTATATTTTTAGTAGAACGGATTCTAATGGCTCAGTGAATTACACAGATAGCATGATGAATAGATACTTCTTATCGATTGTTGCGTCATTAATAATTGTTCTATTGGACATAACGCGTGAAGCTAATCTCTTTAAGCAGTAGTAAACTTTCTGAAGAGGCAGTAATATACTCAACGTAGTCTATTAATAAATGCGTATACAGCCTAATTTAGGCACCTTTCTGTGTACAATAAATTTATATGGCTGTCATTAAAACCGTATATGGTGGAATATTTAACCCTCTTTATTTCATTAACTAGATGGAACCTTCGATAACTCTCTTGGATGAGTGTTACAGAGTTTTTTTTGTTACTTACAGTTTTTTTTATTTATTTATTTATATTAGAAATGAAATTGACAACTTTCAGTATTGGAGTTTTCAGTATTCAGAGTGAATTTGGAAAAGTATTCTGGAAAAGATCCGTAAGATGAAATAGGAGACTGCAATCATTCGCTTTTTGGGTTTATTGTGACACATTGTAATAAAATGATAATTGGTACGTAAAAAAATATAACATTAAAAACGACATTAATAAAAAAAAAAACTGCAATATAAATGTAGATTCGTAACAATTATATAACGTGCAGTAGAGAGATATATTTTCAAGTAAGACAGAAAGAAGAGTTGTTACATATTTTTAAGAGGAAATTGAAATAAAATATTAAAATACAATCAGATGGATGGTGGCAGAGCGGTTAGCGCATTGGGTTAGTAATCCAGTGATCGCGAGTTCGAATCCTGCCACGACCGATTTCGTTCACCTATAGTACAAGCATTTATGCTTAGTTTGGGAATGTATGAGGATGTATATGTACTTGTTTCAAGGACATATTCATTCTGTATATTTAGAAGAAAAAAACTTTATTCATAAGTGAATGTTTTCTCCAAATTTTGGACACGAACATTAAAGATTTGGACACTAATTTTGTGTTATTTTATTTATCGAGTGGATGTTTATAATGAATTTTATTAAAATAATATTTATAATGTGTTTATAACAACTTAAGCGTATATAATGGTTCACTTTTTTTTCAATCTACCTATGTGCAAAAAATCCTCTAATTCAAACTAATAATTTTCAGAAACTAACGTTAGACGATCGTAAACGTATTGTGTATAGAACAAATAGGTTGAGAAACGTTTTATTATCCAAAATATAATTCAAAAGTAACAGGATTCCTTGAGAATTTTTCCTAAGTCAGTCTTAGAATGTCTATATTGTAATAATAACTTCTTACGTATTTAACTTAATTTATTTTATTTTTTATTTTATTTTTACTTAGGACAGCACACAGTACATACATATTAAAAGTAAATAAATAGAAATACAGATATAACATGTACCCCTTACGTACTATACCTAATATCAAAATATGCCAATAAGTGTGAGTTAGTGTGGATGCTCGCATTAGAGAAGTGTAAAAGATTGAATTTTACCACAAAACGTAAACTGAAATACACCAATCAACTAATTTTGATTTTATGCGTCACTCATTTCATTCAAAAGCTTTATTTATTATAAAGGAGAATAAATATTTATCATTATTAGGGATCGTTTACTAAATGATTTCCAAATAGGTGAATCTAGTATGAAATTTTAATGGACCTAATACAGTGTAAGTATGTAGTAAAATAAATGAGGTAGGGCATAATATAGGAAATAGGATTCATAACGGCCAATGCTCCAGTAATATTTTATTTATTTATTGAATACGTATAGGAGACCTTAAACGTCACACATAGGAATATTATTTTCCTTCAAAATGACTTGTAATATAATAATATTAATTCTACAGACATCTTGTCCTTGTTTCACATTTTGATATAGGGACAATGCTATTTTTACGGCTACCATCCAAAAAAGTCTGTTCGAATCCCGGTGAAGACACCGTTTTTAAATTGTGTTTTCAGTCTGGATCTGTGAGACGATTAATATCGTAAGTCTCCAGAATGTGACAACTTGTTATTGGGTGCTTGTTAAATAATTATTTGACATAGTACTTGTTAGTTGCCCGAGAAGCTACATAAAAAAAATAGTTAAAATGTTTTATGTTCAAAATGATTTTCTCATTAAAATCTTTGGTCAACTTTTTGACATACCTACTTATGTATTTAATCAAGATTTTTTCTTTCATAATAGAAATAATCAAACAAATTCGTAATAATTTTTATTCCAAAATTAAAAATCGTGTACAGAATATAGGAGTAGGTATTTCTGCGAGAGGTTTAGTTGACAAATAGTAAGGTTAAAGTAAAGGTATTTCTGCGAGAGGTTTAGTTGACAAATAGTAAGGTTAAAATAAAGTTTATGAACCTGCATCGCTTTAAAAATGGTATAAAAGTTTAGTAATTCAGTTTAAATCTATTATCAATACGAAATAAAACTAAATATAACGAAAACAATGTTTTTCAATATATTTAAACTCTAATCTTTGTTGAAATATTTCAGATATAATTTCAATTAATTAATTTTAAATTGGAATAATTAACTTTAATTGAAAATAATTAAGTTTAATTTAAAATAATTAACTTTAATTTAAAATAATTAACTTTAATTTAAAATAATTAACTTTAATTTAAAATAATTAACTTTAACTAAAAATAATATTTATTATATTTTATTATTTAAAATAGGTTAGGTACATATAATATTTAAACGTTGGGGTTGCTTTTTTAATAAACGACAATTTATCTTGCCTACTTGTTTGTTGCTAAACGGTACATGAATATTTATTCTCTTGCAATTTAGATAATCGGCTTGGTAAAACGAAAAAAGTTTCCGGAGAAAATTCACCAAAGAAAAGTTCAGTCACCCGTTCCCAAGTTTTGCAGCCAGACGAAAGTAATTGCTTCGTTGTATTGATGGGTTTTCCAGAATATTCTACGTTCCCTGGTGTATTGAGACACGTGCACTTAAGTTTTACGAAAAATCGCGTTGACTCTCGAAATTATAAAGTCAGCGTAAAATGCTAAAATTTTATATACTTCGTCTCCCAATTTTTTGATTGCTTTCTGCAAACAATTTCTACAACAACTTGAATTGTTTGGTTTTTTGTACTATTTAAGACTTCTTCTTCTTCCTTTAGCCATCTCTCCACTGCTGGATGCAGGCCTCTTCTAAAATTAATTCTCGTTTCTTTTTTGGGACTTTTGCACCCGTCGATGGGCTTTTTGCACCCATCCACTATCAGCGACGGGGACAATATCATCAGCCCACCTTTTTTAGAAGTATTTTTTACAACAATAAAATTCGGACATTTTCTTATTCGGTATTTTTTAGTTATTCGGTAACAGATAAACAGCTTTATTACTTTTTTGATAAATAAATTGCATCTACTGGATTTTACGAGTTATTTCTTGTATTAATTTTTGAACTTCTTCTTCTTCCTTCAGTAATCTCTCCACTACTGGATAAATGCCTATTCTAAGTATTTATTTATTTTTAATAATAAGTAACTACAATTTTTTAATATTGCTTCTTGGGCAACTAACAGGTACTATGTCAAATATTTATTTAACACGTACCTAATAACAAATTGTCACATTCTGGAGACTTACGATATTTATCGTCTCACAGAATCGAACCCGGGACCCTTGGATCAGTAGTCAGATACCCAACCAACTGAGCCACGAAGGCCAACAACTTTAACTTTTAAATAGTTATATTTTTCAATATTTTTATTGAATACGTTTAATTTTGGGTATATTTTACTAAACTACAAAACGAACTGCACTGGTTGAAGTGTCCAGAGCGAGTTGATTACAAAATTTGACTATTTGTAATGCTTTGAATAACCTGGCACCACAATACATTAAAGAGCTGTGTCAGAGATTAGAGCTATCTGAGAGGCATCTCACACTCAGGTCTTCTGGATCACAGAGTAAGTCCGCAGTGCACTAAGCAAGAGCACTTTCTCTAAAGGACTGAAAACAGCTTTATTTCGTAGAGCAACATTAGAAAGAATATAAGCGCCCTTGAATGATCTTGAATCATTAAATAAATTATTTATATTAATATATTTTCTGGTAAAAGTCTGTTCAAGTTATAAATAAATAAATTCAAAGCTAATGTGTGGCTTTCGTTAAGCTTAATGAATGAAAATAGAACAAATTGATTTACTACAACTGAATATTGGTGAATTTTCTCTGTATTAATATATTAGTAAAGTAGCCTGAGAATGAATTCTTCGTATCTCTAACTTCAGCCGATTTTTTTTTTCTGTCTTATTTCTAACTTTTATACCAGCCTTCCAATAATATTTTGATCACATCCTCTTGGTAAAGTAGGGTGTGGATGTAAAGGTACCTTCGAAACATCTGGTGGGCGATAGGACCTCCCTCATGTACCAGATGGCCAAACCGTACAATATTTATTGTATCTATCAAATTAAGTTGTATTCGCACGACTTTCACGTAAATATAATAAAAATGGAAACTATAACGCCCAATTTAGCACCATTGGATATTGAAAAACGACCAGTTGAAAATAACATTTTGAATAAATTGAACCAGAGTTTACAACATTTTGTCTCTTCTGATTCTTGATTGCGTATTATAAGAAAAATTAAAGGAAAATTAATGACGATAACTTTTCTATAGAAACAATTGTTTTCTAATTTCCAAACTTTTTCGTTGAATGATTAAGATTCATAGGATAAAGGTGAATGTATTAAGTTTTGAATAAGTCATTTTGTATTTCTTTTCATCAAAAGAAATACAAAATGACTTAAAAAAATTTCATCGAGTGGAAAATTTCTTTAAAACCCTAGTGCTTTTGATTTAAATTTTTTAATCGCTTAACTTCGTGTGATTTTCTATAATAATATTTCTTTTTTGTTTGTTTTAAATAACTTCACAATTTTAACTTTCTATTCTACATTTGAGAGATAATTGTTGTACTGTGTATAAAATGTGAATTGTAATATTTGAAAATATATCTTACAGTCATTCATACCATTACGACATATCTGCTCTATGCTGAAATTTATTAAAAAAAACTATTATGTTACCCATTTATTTAAATATGCTTCAATTTATATAAATACAAGTAAATAAAATTACAAAACTATGTGAATTTTTAAGTTTGCCGACTACTTTTATATTTTTCGCGAAACAAAGGAAAGCATTTGACCGTGGTGCTAAAACTGACTGTGATTTTATGAAAATGTGGCCTTTTGGCAAGTGATTTTTGTTAATTAAAAGTGATCAAATATTGATAAAAGACATCTTCAGAGATTACCAAGTTCTTTAAAAAAACCTTCTCTAACAATATAAAGTATTTTAATAAAACAAAAAATATTTTTTATGACTGATCTGGTCATCGTTAATATTTTTCAAGAACTTTATTATCAAATATAACTTTCTTTTTAAACTCTGGCAAAATTAAAAATGCAAATGGATCTCATTCAGAAAATATATTTATTTATACTAATTCTTAGGTAATAGTCAAGAAAGGAATTCTTCATTTGTGCCAAAAGTGAAATCGACGACTTACTTCAGACTTCTTCTTCATAGTCTGTTTATTACCTTCATCTTCCACGCAATACCTCTAAAAATATCAATTCTACTTAAACACTAATTAGATACTTTATTCCATTGTCTATAAAAAATTTCAAAATAAATAAATAAGCATTTGAAATAAGAATACTTTAATTTGTTATTTAAAAAATAAGATAAAAATAAAAAATACGTAATTATTTACTTTTAAATATACCTAAAATAAAAAAAAACTGACTTATATTAAGAGTATATAACAAGATAAATTTCTTCATAAACCAAGATCTCTATACGTGTTGGGAGCTCTTTCCTTGAAGTCAGGGGCTGCTTGTCGAAGTATTTTGTGCATTTTCAAAAGATTTGAAATCGTTTGGATCAACGAGTGACTCGTTAGGAAACTTGGAAGGTCAGCGGTCTCGAAAGTCTTCAAGGTTAAGTGTAGGGGCCGCGGTGGGCTCTCACACAGATATGGTGGCCGTAGCCATCTGTTGTATCCTCGTGCTGCTGGTGGTGTTCATTGTCCTCATCATCGTTGTGGGGCAGAGCATGGGAGATGCCAAGCAGTCAACCTAGTCTCTAGCGAATAGCGTAAGTCAATCAGTTTTTCATATTACTAAGTTAAATTGTATTTATCATTCAGTCTTTTGTGATTTCCATGTTAATGAAGGTTGATTAAACAATCCATCCAAATTTCAATATCATTATATCAATCACTTTATTTTTTAATAATAATGTCTCTATAGCTTACTGTGGGTCTTGTCTATTCCAGCATTCGTCGCCATCTCCTCCTCTTCAATCAATGACTTATAATAATAATAAACACTTCCTTGCACCCTGCGCAAGTGTCGACTTTATCGCCATATGGCAATTTCTTCCAGCTGACGAGTGTTTCCAGCCCAGAGAAGCAATATTAGCGTAAGAAATTAATTTAAATGAATTTAAATAAACCAAGGACGCCCGCACAGAAACCAAACAGCTTACCAACTATGCCACGGCGGTCGGCACAGTTAATGTATTTAATGTATCATAATAGAACAAGGATTTACAAAGCGCCATTTTATGTGTCAGGATTGATCCAAATACTAATAAACTATTATACAAATTATTATTTTCACAAAGTAAATCATATCAAGTTGACATAATACAAAGACGCTCAATATATGTATTCTTGGGTTCAGTCATCACTTAACTGTTATCTGCTATATATTTATGCAGGCCTTGTCGTGTCCATTATCCCTGTCTATTAATATCATAACACTTGAGTACTTATTGGACCCTAGTTTAATAGGCGATCTACTAAAACTTGATACACATAAATATTGATCCAATCAATATTCGTACATATATAGGCACTTTGAATAACAATATATTATAATAAATATATAATAATTTGCATGATCGAAACTATATGATAAGGGATTTATTACGTCTAGACTACATAATATTCCCATAAACAATACGAATCACTTCAATCATATTCAAAGAACATTTTGCAAGATTTTACTAACTCTTCAAGTATTTTGTATTCTATTTATTATTTTCTTGCTATTTTACAAATGTCAAGTTGGTCTTCCTTTGATATATTTAATTAATTACATAATAAGTTGTGCACTTAATTTATAATGTGTGCAAAACTTTATAAAAAACAGAAACAAATTATCATATTACACCGCAACACAATTACGAGACGATACACAGCTGTATTGACTCATGACTCCAAAGACAAACATTACATTCGGACAAACACATTATTTATTTATTAACAGAAGGGTTACTAATAAATAAGTATTAAATATTGACTCCAGAAGGGAATTTAGATTTAGATAGAAGGGATTGAACTCTTTGCTGTGACTTGTTTGGAAGAGAGGTCACCAGAACAGAATACTGTTCACTAAAAAGAGTTCGAAATCTATTTAGTATTATTTAAGTTCCAACAAGTCACATCAATTAGAGAGAGTGTATTTCTCTGATGGTGAAATACCTATTATTGCTCTATTGCAAATTTAGTATAGGAAATAGGTAGGTGAGATGTTAGTGAGAAGAGATAAGAAATAACAAACGAGTAAAAACTTACATATTGATGTATTAGCACAACACGATTTTATATATAATAGAAAACAAATAACACATGCGAGTAGAAAAATATCGAGTTGATGTTTCACGAAGGAATTAGCCAGGAAAAGAGATATAGAATCATCTGTTGTCCTCATTATATAGGTACCCTATTGTTTTGATAAATAGGGGTCAATGTACTGCCCTATTGTCAAGAACATTTATAGGTATCACAGTATGAAGATAGCATTATTGTCGTCATGAATAGTGAAAGTGACATAGTGAAAGTCATTTACCTTTCTAATTGTTTTTCTGGATTTATTTGTGACAGAAATACCATAGTAGTCATGTAGGTATTCTGCCACAATGTGTACAATGGCGGGTTTATTGCCACAAGGCAATTTCTTCCAACCAACCAAAGCAACGTGAGGTCATAAATAGTAAATTGGTATGTACATTAAATTTACTACTATTTAGCTTAAAAAAATGTATATGAAAAAAATAAAAACATACAGTAAGTTTTTCAAAAATTTGAAACTTGATAAAACAATAGATAGGTACATGGATTAAAAATATGGGCATAATATACTGCGGAAACATGATCAAGAAACAGTGGCATTGATTAGGTATTAGGCTGCTGATCCAAGCGTCCCTGTTTCGATTCCCGGTGGAGACAGATTTGTACTGTGTTTTCAGTCTGTATCTGTGAGACGATTAATATAATAAGTCTCTTGAATGTGGCAACTTGTTATTGGGTGCGTGTTAAATTAATATTTGACATAGTTCCTACCTGTTAGTTTTCCGAGAAGTAAAATAAATAAAAATATCCTGAATTTTTATATAAGAAAACAAAAGTGTAACAATTTCAAAATGTTTTTTCTGTGATATACAATGCAAGTAATTTTGTACCTCCTTGGAACAGGCTCAGCTTAGTGAGGTGATTAATACCAAAAAAATGTTATATAATATTTTAAAAATTATTTTGAATTATTTTTATTTTCTTATGTATATTGTTTGTATTTTGTGATTATGACATCACTCGCATAAATAATTCGTATTATATATTTTTTTTATTGTCATTTTTTTTTCTACGATACTGGTTGGTGGTTTGTTTTGAATTCGTGGTTAATTTTATTTTACATCGTCTTGTGAGCTGTGTATTTTTTTTTTTATTAAAATGTAAACATTTACAAAATTCATTTGGTGTTCCTTGACTATTTGTCTTGTTTCACAAAACAATGAATGTGACTGGATAAATAACCGGAGAATTGATGTCGGTATATTAAACCGCATATAAAGAGCGACCATTGCAAAATGTTATTGTTTTAATGTCAAACCTTTTCCACGTTATTGTTTCGAGGGTCTCAGTTTTAAAATAATGATGGCCATGAAGTGAACACTTAATAAGCTTTATTTGTTGTGCCGTCACCGGAGAGAAGATGAAGTTATTTTGTTGTATTGTGAGATAAAGCTTAAGTGTTCAGCCAGCAGGCCCAACATCTGTGATCATTTCATTTTCACTAACCATTTTGCAAGATTCTCTAAAAAATGGATATTTGTTAGACTAATGACTAAACCACCGTAAATACCTCGAATGTTTAGAGTGAGAATATATTTGTTTTTTTATAGCTCTCTACATATATGATACATATTCATTTGCGTCTCAGAATGAAGTATGTGTTTATTAGACTTTTTTCATGAAGTATACCTACAAACCATCAAGCTGTGTTCTCTGTAGTAAAAAAAACACATTTCTATTTTTACACATTGGTCGCCCCTCATCCGATCATGTTTTTCATATTATTTTGGCTTCTATAAATAATTTATACAAACAAAAAAAATATATATGCCCACAAACAAACAACTTGAAATCTCAAAATACCTATGAAGCTGGAGTATTAGCCCCCAGCAGTTATAATTCAGCATGATCCTATTGCTAATATATCAAATGAAATTACAAATAATATATGTGTATCTGTAAATTTTTAAATTAATTATGTCTTGTATTTTTATTTCTAGTCACAATATTTATACTATAATGTTACTTTAAACTATTTCCAATGTGGCCGAATAGAGTTGTTTCTTTCACAAGTAAAGTTGTCCTTCTGCAATAGTCACGATAAATACTGTCTACCTTCGTGGCTCAGATATTTGTATATCTGACTCCTGAACCATAGGTTTCGATTTACGGATTTCAGATTTTTAAGACGGTTAATATTTATTAGAAGACTCCAGAATGTGGGCACTTATTATTTGTGTGCATGTTAAATTAATTTGACTTAGTGCCTACCTGTAATTTGCGTTGTGGCCAAAGCTATACTCTTCTCTACCAAATCACTCCACAAAGAATTCAATTATTATCTGGAGCATTTTCTTGAAATGAGATTCTTCCACTTTGTATATTAGATCGTAGATCTGTTTTTTCGAGAAATCTATTCCTATGAAGCTAAGGTCCAGCTATCCCTCCACCTCTTCGGCGGTCTTCCGGGGAGGCGATGCCCTGGTGGGATTTCGTTTGCCGCTTTGTATGGGATTCGAGATGCGTCCATCCTGTTGACATGGTCCCTCCAGTATCTTTTCCTAGCTCTACTCCATTGTATGATGTCCTCGGTCTCACAGGTCCGCCTAATGTCGTCATTGCGAATTCTGTCCCTGGAAATCCTGAACTAGATCCAATTGTACATTCTCCACTAGTATCTAGCATTTTGTTCGTCTTCCGCTCTTCTCAAATACTAGATTTAGTAGCATCCTTTCTAAGTCCATTTTGCAAGCATCCATCTAATACTTTCAATCGATTGATAATCTGCAGTAAAAAATAACATCTCCTTGAAGTAGTGAGGAGTAAAAATAGAGCAGGTATTCTCCTTGAATTTTATTGTTTTATGTCTATATCATTCATACTTTCCTATCTAATTGAATATTCACATTTTTTGCAATGTTGCATACCAGACATCGGGTATTTAGGTCAAAGCACTTTTTACTGTATAGTGTTATTCAGATTAATAATGGGGAATCAGATGGTTGGTAGGTACTTATGTACAAGCAGTGTTGAGTGTTGATCTGGATTTTATAAAGGGTTTCGCAATCAACATATAAATTGATGATAATCGATTTGTTTGTTTTGAAAATAGCATTTTTTGGGGTAGGTACCTCCCTGTTAAAACACGGATATCTGCTGTGAATGATTTCAAAACATTCACCAAAAAAGATGAATAAAAAAAATGAGGACACACATTTCAAATTATTCTTCACTTTGAAATGGATAATACACCCCCCATTATAACTTTTGATCCGCTTGAGACCCATATTTCAGAATGTATAGAGAACTTTAGGCCTACAAAACTATTATGCACAGAATTTTGAATTTTCGTTCCAGTCAGAGGTTATATACTTTTGAATTTTTATTTTGTATTTCCACATATCCATAATAACTACAACGTTAAAAATGAGTTATTTTTTATCAAAATGGTTTAGGGTGCCTACCTCGTAATTTTTTCTATTAAGAAAAATTTTTTTTATGTGTTTTACTGCAAGAATATCGAAAAACTGCGAACAACCCCAATTAGTTTAATTTTATATAAAAAAAATATTCACACTGTAGCAGTAGATCTCAAACTTTTTAAATAATTTTTGTGAAAAAATAAATTAGTGACGACATTGTTTCATACAATTTGTATGGCAGAATACACAATAAACTACGGGGACTAATAGTTTGATACTTTATCTTCACACATACTATCAACCTGACACATATTCGGGGTTGACAAAAAAGACTGACCTATACACACTATCCTATCCTGAGATACATTTTTGTATAGAAAACAAAATATCTTAAAATATTCAATAATTTGGATTTAACGGTTTATAGTTTCTTCAACTATACGTACTATCATTATCAACAGTTGGGTCTCACGTGTTACATGGAACTTGTTATAATTATTATTTGCAATATTATTTCATCTAACATTTTCACAGGTAATCTTTACATTGAATATTGTTGCAATAACTGAGGAATTGTTATAATAAGATTGATTATGTCATGAACATTACCATAACCTTCATTTAATTATGTTAAATCAAAGATTGTAAAGATATTCTGTGCAGATATTTTTTTACTTTAATTGGTATGCTTGTGAAAATGTGATAAAATATTTACTAAATGAGACATTACAGTACTTACTTATAAGAAGATGTATCGAAAAATTGTAATTTTTAAATCTGCTTTTATTTGTAATCTATTTTTAATCGGCTCATCCAATACATGATTTGAAATAAAATTTATGTATAAGTTAACACGTTATCTATCAAAATGTCTGAATTGGTAGGTAGCTCAATTATTGTTTGGTATCCCAGATGTGAGGAGAACTTATACTGTGCCAAAATGTTAAACCCACACACCGATACTTGGATATAAATGAAAAAAGTTAAACTTATTCGTAAATCCCGCATAGGTATAGATTATATATATGTAGCTAACGCGAAGTGCTTACGTCCAAATTAAAGTTTCTAACTCCCTAGGAATAAATGTTATCAAGATCTGCATCATCTCCAGATCCAGTTCTTAAGTGCTAATTAACTGTAATAGATTTTCGCGATGTTTATTTGAATTCAAAACTACAAAGCTGACTCGTGTATAGTTTGGTTTTTATTACACTAGGGATGTCTAATAACAATATTATCAAAATTATTATTTTATATTTTCACGAATAAAAAATTCGGAGTTGTTTGTACTAGTCAGTTCTCATGTGTATAAACACAACTTGTTTTTGTTACTTTTTTTTACACAAACAAGTTGTGTAAATAAAAGCAGGTATACAAAAATTGAACTCGCGATATAAAAAAGTAACTAGGTATTTTATTTTATTATTTGATATATAATTTTGCATTCTACACAATACCTTTATAATACAAACAATGTTACATTGCTTTATTAGTGGACCAGTGATAACTCTGTGCATTATTCAATAGGATAGATTCAACTAAAAATATATAAATAATACAATTAAACTATATACTAGTATCTGCGAAAAAACACTATAATAGGAAAGCTGCTCTAATCAAAGTAGGTACTACGAAAGATAGTTGGAGACAGCAGTCCTAAACGCACTGAGAGAGCTCGCAGAGATGTCGAGTGTTTTAAAGAATTCATTGTTATGCACAAACGATACAAACTTTATAATTTTCATTAGTAATATTCAATATATATAGTACCTATAAAATTATAAACACCAATTAATTACTCTTCCTAAAATACTTTTCCTACAAGCACGAATTCGTATGTTTTGATGAAAATAAATCATTTCTTGTAAATAAAACATTTTTTATTTCATATTATTTTAGTATAGATTGTTCGACCGAAACCTAATTGTCACCCCTGCAATATTATGTACTCTACAAAGCTATAATGTATTGTATGTCTGTATATTCTGTACCTAGATCTGCTTGTGAATAGGTACCGACTCCAAATAAACAAGAATCAATACTTTGAAAACAGATATGTACTAGACTAATTCTGAATGAATAATATTTTATTGCAGTCCGTATAGTGAATCACAACTCGTCTCAACTCTTCCAATCCAATTTATATTGCAGTTTATTCGATGAGTCAACAATCCTGTAAATCCGATGTTCGCAGATATTTCAATGAGTCAACATTTTTTGATTCAATGGTTTTATTTGTTTTTAAATATTTACTGTACAAATGAAAATATGTTACAAAATATATAATTTTATTAAAATTTGTTTAGGTAATATGAATATGAATAGTATTACTAATAAATACTAATACCTATTTATATACTTATAAATCTTTGTAATATGAATAGTATTTTTAAATACCAAGTAGGTATTCGTCCCTACATTGAGGTGAGGTTTTCAAAAAACGTCGCTATAAGAGTCATCAATACGTACAATAAGTCAATACATTAAATTATTGAATAAACCTTAAAATATGACGTGATAGTTCAGTGGCATAGCAGCTGGCGCGTTGGATTAGTATGTTTTTGTAACTTGCCTAAATCAGGCTTAAATGATGCAAATACATATCTCCAATTATTTTTCGTAATGCCTTAATGATGTTCAGGTAAAACTTTGTTTTTTAACAAACTATACAATGACGATATTAAGTTAAGATATAAATTAAAGTTTTATGAGTAATATTACGCCACAATTTATGTTAATCAACGTCAGCACTGTATATAATCAAAAATATAATTTTCGGAACAATCAATTGGATTTATTTCATTTGACACATATTCTTGATGAATTTAGTTCAAAGAAACCATACATTCCAATCCATTAAATCAGTTGCTCTATAAACAAGAATTTCGCCTTTGAAGTATCAACACTCAATCAATCATACGTTTGGAATATTTTCATTGGCTTAGATTCTGAAACAACAATATTGATACCTACGCCTAATGCAACTTGCCAACACACTTCATATCTTGTTAGAAAAAAGTACCTACATTTTTCTCTACGATTAGATATCAAAGGTATGTCAAAATTTTCATGATAATGTTTTTTTTCGTTCAAGAATTCAACACATATTTTTATGACACATAAAGTACAAATTTGGTAATAAGTATGTGGGGATTGAGGAGGCAAGCCCCTCTGGCTTGCCTATATAAATCCCCACCAACGACGAGCCAACTCAGTTCTCTCCGGCCGTCGTATAATAAACATCAATTAATCAGAAAAAAAAAAAAAAATTAAACATAAAAAATCTCGTTTTCTTTGTATCATTTTAATTTATTTTTCTTGGTAATATGATACGCAGCGCCGAATGCTTAACAGCAATCCGAATGTTATCTATTTATAATATAGTCAAACAAGCAACACATAACATTATGCAATTTGAGACATTTCTTCATATCTTAATTAATAATATTTTTCCATTCAATGTACACATTGCACGATTCCAATGTTTCTCAAACTTTGAATATTTATTTTACATGTTTGATAATCTTTTATGTTCACACTGTTAAATCATACAATGTATTTTACTGTTTTTACAAATAATGTATGTCAAATTTAATTGTTATATGTAGCGTTATCACTTAGAGGGGAGCACTGTGGGGATTGAGGAGGCAAGCCCCTCTGGCTTGCCTATATAAATCCCCACCAACGACGAGCCAAGACAGTTCTCATTTAACATTCTCGCGGGCCAGTCATTTCTAATAAACAATGTAACCCAATCAGCAGTTTCAATATCTTCCCACTATAGGTACCCACCATACTTCTATATAAGAACAAACTTGAATTAGAGACTTAACAGGGAAAACGAAGGAAATTTACAATTATGACATAATAAACTACTTCAATATACAAAACAGAGGAACAAGGCACACCTCAAAGTTCTTTTTAGACAAAAAAAACACCAGCGCCGCTCAAAATTCACCATTGTACCGATGCCTTACTACATATAATTATTCGAAAAAGATCAGGTCTGTGGACATATTCTGTATGTCCAAGACCCTTTTCAGGTGCCACGTTAGACAGGAACGATTCATTTTTTTGTTACCAGCAGTGAGTACAAGTATCATAAAAACAAAGGTGGACCGATTTAGTTACAATTACTTAGGCTATTCTTATTTATTATAAAAAAATATGCTTTCATGTCATGAAAAAAAAACAAATTTCATAATTATCGTTTTAAAAATGAATAAGTAGGTACAATAGAAATAATCTCCATAAAAATGTACCTATTCAAGGAAGAATAAAAATTTATTGAAGGAAAAAATGCATCCTCTGAACATATTGAATATTTTTATCTACTGATTCATCAAAATTTTACCATAGAAAAATCAATTAATATTAATTATAGCTTATCTTCATTCTCAGTTCTTCTGTAACAAATACTGGGTCGAAAACTTCCTACAATTAAGAAGAAATTCAGTTTTTCATTTTTTTCGTTGCGGTCATCCATGTGGAATATTTCACCAACGCTAGCTGAGGTCATCCAAGCAAAAGCGGTTATTATCGAAAAACGCTGGCGAGATTTCCCTTTTTAACGAATCCAAGGAAAAGTGTTTCCGCTTCTGCGGATATCGGAAACTTTTCTCCTGCATTGAATGAATCCTGCACAGTGTATTTTTTAAATCAAATAGTTCTTACAAATAAGGAGTGATTAGGGATATCTAAAGAGTTTTCCTTAGTTATATTTTCGACTGCATTTAACGTCATCTTTTGTTGAAAATTAGTGATGCGATGATTAGATTTTCAAAGATAACTGTTTTAACAGATATTATTGTTTTCTCTGGTGGAAAATTACATACGAAATAAGATAAGTATTTATAAGTGATTGAACGTAATTATTAAAAAAAAAACAATGTTGTTTAGTTTATTGTCGATATCTAAAGTCGTAGTTTTTTTTTTTAGTTATGAAATATTGTATATACATACCTACTATAATTGTTTTAGTTTAATTTTAATTTGTGTATGAAAATAACTCACAATATCCGTGTATGTTGTGTGAAAGGATAAAATATAATATCAAACAAAATTCAAAAAAATAGGATAACGAGTTTTTAGTAACCAACATTGAACTAAATATTTTTTCTATAAAATAGAGTACATACTTCTGTGGCAGCGCCAGATGGACTGCAACATGTACGGCTCGGGATTCTCGAATGTTTCCGAAGATTTACGAAGACCGACGAATCACAGCGCACCGCTTTTAATGCAAGCCAATGTAAAGTATGATTTTTTTTAAAGTGCCAATTCTATACATAAACAAAAAAATGCATAGTATTTACGCATGTAACTGTATTAGTAGAATCGTGGTTGCTGATTGGTTTACATCATTTGGTGTCCTTAACAACAAACATCAACAAACCCGACAGTACGTATCTATCTCTCGAAGTGCGCGCACGTTTGATTTTTTATGGTGACCATGTGTTCTAAATTAGGAATTGTTTTCATTGATGATTTTTTATTTCTAACTTATGTATTTAATTTTTAGTTTAATATCGATATATAATAATTATTATAAACATGTGTTATCGCCGTCTTAGTATAGAATAAGTGTCCATTATTTATTTGTATTAGTTACATAGTTATATTATTTATGTGTGTGTGTTTGCCTCAATGAACTATTATGTAAATCTTTTGTATAATATAATTTATTATTTTGTAAAAAAATATAAAACTGTTTATTATTATAAGGATTAATTACTTCATAATGTATTATTTTTATATTCGTAATAAAAAGTATCAAATAAATATTTTGTTTAAATATTATTTTCCCATTAGATGCCCATTAACATTTGCAGAAAATACCTAATAATGTAGACCCATTAAAACCGCATGTAGATTTGAAGGTTTTGAAGATATATGCATGTGCAAGTTACAACCGTTTTATATCATGAAATGATAAAAAAAATCCCATAATTATTTTCTTTTACACCATGGTCACCCTATGAGCTTTGGCACTTTTAAAAAAATCATACTTTACCTAGAGATTATTCGTGTGTTGATCGTTTAATTGTTTAATAGATTAGAGTCGCGTTTAATTTTTATCCATTAGTTCCGACCCACGACATCACAAATTTATCAAGTTATTTTTATAGTATATTTTCAATTGTTACGAATAAACCAGTGTTGATCATGTAAGTGGTTCTTTGATTGAAACCCTTCATCACAATAAAATTATATTATATTATCAATTAGTTAATAATTGACATAAGCAATATCATACTTGAAGGTATATGTTTTACATAAAATAAAATCCCTTTGAACACGCAACCTTCTGCAATATAAATCTTTCTTCATTAAACTAATAAATAAACATATACCCCAAACTTCGTTAAAAAATATTCTTTATTTACGGCATTTTTTAAGAAATTATTAAGAATATTGCTCTTCACTTGTCACAGTATCGCCATATTTTTTTGTTGTAAAAATATTATAAGATTAATTAATTAATCATACTCAAATAATTTGATGAAATGTTTTTTTTTTATTGTTGTGATTATATCCTGATTCGTTCATCAAATTACTGATGGTGAATTTCACAATTATTGATTAAAAAGTTACCTGGAAAATGAATTTTGGACAATGCCTTCAGAAGCCTTATAAATATTTCACTATATAATTCTTCAAGGTTTTCTCCCTAAGGGTTCTTATCAACTTATTGCCGGTACCTATATTTCAATTAATACTTCCTACCTGACCCATGTAAAGCTCGTTATATACAATCTGTTTCCCTTACTTTTATGGAAAATCTTGTTATGTGCTTAATATCTACGTCATTTGCATGGTTCTCAATTTTTAAAATTTAATTATATTTATAAATCTTTTTAAAACCTTGGAATACTTTTTAAAGTAAATATCAAAATTCATTTTATCCCAATATATACAGAGAAAAAGCAGTTATTCTATGGTTAGCGTGCATGTCAATTATCTTGCCAATAACAAATTGCAGACTATTCAAGTGCCAGTCTTCTCAATCATTGTTATTTATTTTTCTCTTTCGATTATTTAATGAACATATTTATGTAAAAGCTCAAACTACGATTTTCTAAGATATTAGGTTTTCCAGTGAAACCTAAGATTTATTTTAATTGTTAATTTCGAGTTTTTACCAGAATTCACTCGGTAAATCTTAGGCACAGAGAGACGGTAAATATTTAAACGTTACACCAATTTAAGCACCTTTATTAAATTTATAAATCAACTCGTTCGCGCGAGTCGTTTTCATTATTGAAGACTAACTCGGCCTAACTGAAGATTATTTGGGATGCAACAAAATACGACAACGAAATAATTGTATGATGTGTAAATCTTTATTTCTCTGAATATTTTGATCAGGTTCAGATAGCCTTTATTAATAATAACGACTCTCAAGCGCGAATTGTTTTATAAATTGAATGGAAATTGGTTTAAAAAAAGTTTTCAACACCTTTGTCATTCGAGGTTATGATAATTACAATATTTACCAACAGTCATTGGTTAAACCTTGCATGTACCAAAATTTTATCAAGATTTTACTTGTAAATAACTATTAAGATTTACAAGTAAAACCTAGGATTTACCAATATACGGGTTTTTTGCAGCAACATATATAAGAAAAATTGTTTTCGTTTTACTGAGTCTTAGACGCTTTTGAGATAGCTCTAGAAATCCAAACTCTATAAATAATATGTGGAAAAGCTTTTAGTTTCAAGCTGTTTCAAGCACCCTAGAACAAGCTGTTTCAAACACCGTAGGAAAAAGCTTCATTATTTTTATTACGTACGCCTTTTCTATACATTAATTTTAAATATGTATATTTTGCGACAGAATAATATAAAATAATATATTCACTTTGTTATTCAATTTCAAAACTAGGTATTTAATTGACCGTTACTAGCGTAGGTAAAATGAAAAAGCCCAATCGTTTGATTCGGGAAAGATATTGAATTTAGTGCAAACAGCACTCATTCAGTGTCATAAGCTTAGACTATACTAATCTTATTAAATAAATTTGGATAGCACTTATCGAATTTATGTACTTAGATAGCATTAATCGAATGTTCCTATGTAATTTAGACAGCATTAATCGAATTCATATTTTAGATAACATTAAACGAAGTTATGTAATTTAGACATAACGCAACGAAATTATACAGTGATGACAGCATATATTTAGTTGAGAAATACTAAATTATTATTTAGGTATACAGTATAGTAGACAGCATCTTCAAAAAAATAAAAACAACTATTACGTATAAATATTTTACACGATATATAATAAATTATGAAAAGATTAAAACTTATAATATGTTTATACAGTTGCCAAAACCATCTCATGAAACATTATCATTGTATCATTTATAGATATACAGATACAAAACCAACTTTATTAGAGTCTCAAACTCAACTTTACCCCTTCTATCGATAAATCAACATTTGGTTTCGATGCTAATATTGTGCGTTTATATAATATACTTAGTGGTTAATATTTTAGACGCACTCTATTCCTACAATAAATTAATTTCACTATAATTAGTTAGTAGGTGGATATTGATATATGTGCGGTTGTGTGGATACAATATACAACATATAAATTATCATAATTAAACTGAGGCACTATTCGGTTATTGAGAGAAATGTAAATATTAATACGCCGTGATACCCGAAATAATGTATAATATTACAGATTATAGTTGTCGAATAAAATAACTATAAGGACTGTTGCTTTCATTGTTTACAAATAAACTAATGTCTCAATAGATGGCGTTACAAAAAAGGATTTCTTCGTTACTTCATAGATGGCAATATTATAATTCCTTATTTTCAGGTGAAATGTTACACATTATTCAAATATATAGTACTTTCAAAATTTACATTGATAAGGGAACTCAAAAATAAGGCACAATTGGTTAACGTTGCGCAAGCGCATACAGTGATCAAGTAAACCAGCCGATGACAGGTCGTAAGCCCTGTAGGTGCCTTGAGTTCCTGATTTTTCTATAATATCCCAACTTCGTCTCTATTGAGATGTTATTGTTAATAAAAATATGAGAACAATTATTTGACTTTTTATTCTGACTCTCAACGATTAAATATGTACATAGATACATAGTACTTGTACACGTTCCACACCGTAATAACACGAACTAACAAGTCTATAAAATGCTGTTTTTCAGTACCGAATCAAACTAAAATTTGTATTAACGTCGAAAAGCCTATGTAAATTAAAATGATTAACCTAAAACTGATTTGACAACCTAAATTTCCATTGAATAAGTTTATCAAACTGTGTTTCTTCTTTGTTGTTTAAAAAACTCGAATTCAGTATTATATAATTTTGGCAATAAAATCTTTAGAAAATATTTCCTTCCATGAAAAAATAATCAGCTCTTAATCAAAGCACTATCTTATAATATGATATTTATATGAACTCGTTTAACATATAGTTTTTATTGTATACATCCACTATGTAACTCATAATATGGAAAATTGATTTGAAAATATGCTGAATAATATTCTGAAATTATATCTCTTCATTCGTATTTATAATTGTAAACTTACTAATACGTGTGTTTGTCTGTATTAGTGTTGAAATTCCATTGAAATCTCATAACTCCATCATATTGCACGTGGGATGATTAAAACACAGAAGTTATTGTTTGTCGATGAAGTTCCCCTCTTAGAATAGATTGTCCTCAATCTGTGTGTAGGACGATACTCCAATATCCTGTTTGTTGTGTAACAACGGCAGCGAGCAATTCACGATTTGGATTAATTAGTTGTTGGCTTAAAGGGTGTGTTGACATTGTGTGGAGTAGATGAAAACTTTCGGTCGTACGAATTCCCTTTCCATATTATTACAAAGGTATGGAGGGATAATTATGTCTGTGGGAGTTAATATTCTACACAAAAGACGATCGCTCCTTTACAAACACGTTGGTCTTTTATTATCCGCTTTCTTTGGACATTTAGTCTTTTGAAATCAGGAAAGCATAATGGAGACTTGTATGTAATTAGGTTGGTGTTTTTTATTGACTAAGAGCAAGTCGCTGCTACATTTCTTCCCACATAGAGACAAATATTGAAGGCAAATATAAATATATTCTTATCACGTCGGGGTCACCAATTAGAGTATTTTTAGATTAAATGGTGAGTAAATAATGGGGTGTTATTAAGTTATACACACTGAGAAAAACTATTACTTCTTAGACCAGAATTCCTAAGAATCAATACTTTTACATTGCATAATAACTGAATGAATATTTTACTGCGTCAATTGAATCATTTACATAGATATCATTTTTGTATGAAAACATAAAAATTGTATTTTTTGGCAAATATAAAACCGTAGATAATGAAATATAAAACCAATAATACATATTAGGTATAAACATTTACTTATTTTCATTTCAATTTAATCCGTAAATAAAAACATTTTTGGTCGGTATATAAAACACACAATAATACGGAATAAAATAAATGTGAATTTGACCAACAATCATTATGGGCAAAGATTGTGGATATTTAAGTGAACAAGCATGCAGAGCTAGTACCTACACTTGATGGGTTAATAAAAGGAGGTAGATTAAGTACTTCGTGTGATACAGCCTCAACCGGAAGAAGGACCCTGCGGCCGTTAAGTAACGATATTAAACATTAATAAAGGACTAATGGTAGTGTAAAGGACGTGACGAGTGTTGTAGATTTTCCAGAGAGCCTATTATTTTCTTCAACATCAATAATATGTTTGAAACGGTCATCAATCTCTTCAGTAGTGAAGTAACGTGCGTGAAACACACTCGCTTACACCGAGCTTTTACATACCTATATTGAGTTCCTACTCCAGATCAGGTACATGAGAAATTGCCATGTGGCACCTTGTCTGTCTATGAGCGTGCAACCCTGAATACTTAAATATATTTTCAACCCCCAATATCTCGCGTCTAACCTTTTTTACACCTTTGATAACTGAAATAAATTCTAACCTTCTGAGGCAAAATTTATTATACTGGAGTGGGAAGCCATCAGTCAAAGAATTTGAGTAATCTATAGTTGTAATAGAGCAGAAGTTTCAAAAAAATAGGTTTAATGAAGTCCATCAAATCCATTTACTTGAAATTCACTATCTCACTGTCGATATGTTCTCGAGAATTTATTCTCAAGATACGCGAGATTTGTATGCTGGGTCTATATTTTTGGCGGTTTTTCCAACTTTGAAGTCCAAAAACACCAACTTAGAGGCTTCGCAGCATATATGTTTCATATATGGATTTACTCAGAATTCGGAGTAGAAAATTTAGTGTGTCTGTGTGTAATTTAGTGTGTTTAGATGGGTCGATGGCAGAGCGGTTAGCGCGCTGGGTCTAGTAATCCAGTGGTCGCGAGTTCGAATCCTGCCTCGACCGATTTCGTTCACCTATATCATAAGCATTTATATGCTTATTTTAGGAAACGTATGAAGATATATATGTACTTGTTTGACAAGGACATATTCATTTATTTATATTTAAAAAAAAGTGTGTGTGTGTCCGTCCCCTCCTTATAACTTTTGATCCGCTCAATTCAAAGAGCCCAAAATTTTAGAATATATAGATATTTATAGGCCCACAAAACTTTTGTACTCAGAATTTTGAATTTTTGTTTCAGTCAGGGGTTATCAACTTTTGAATTTTTACTTTATTTTTCCATATATCTCAAAAACCATATAAGCTAGAACCCTGTAAATTGGTATAAATATAGACACAAACAATATCTCAAATTTATCTTTCAAAAAAAAATCCAGAGTTTTTCAAAAATTTTTTATTAAAAAAAAATATTTTTTTCATGATAAACTTATGTGTTTAACTGCTTATATTTCCAAAGTTTTTAAAAATATCGGAAAAGGCCGAAACACCCCAACTATAAAATTTAATTTTCTATGAATAATATGTGCATTACAGTAGTATATCTCAAACTTTTTTTAACAATTTTTATAAAAATTGAATTTGGTGACGACATCGTTTCATACGATTTGTAAGGCAGTATACACTACACAATATCTCACTCAATAGTTTGATACCTACTTAATCTTCAAACATACATTCATACCATCATGTTTTTTTCATATTCTGGGTAGGAAAAACAGACTGACCACCATACTATTATATCCTGACATACATACCTACATGTTTTATATAGAAAACAAAAAATCTTAAAATATTTAATTTGTGTTTAAGTTTTGTACGTATTTTTCAATTATACATACTATCGCCATCGACAGTTGGATCATGCAACTAGTGAATATTTAAAGTATATTGTATGTATTTTTTAATAACTTAGGCTGGGTTGTTTCAACAAAAGTATCGGTAATAGTATAGTTAAAATACTTTGATTTCATGAAATTGTTCAAAATTGTGTCGTTTGACAGCATTAGATTTCAATGAAACAACCAAAAGTATTGCACAATTTTATGTACTTAATCAAAGTATTTTAACTATACTATTATTGATACTTTTGTTCGAGAAACAAAGCCTGACAGAAGATAGTTAATAAGCAGTGAAACAATCATAACAAGGCTTTAACAAGGATAAAATTTAATTTGTATAAGAATTTCGAAATATCTTGTATATTATGTTTTTTATATTGAATTTCGCATAAATTCATGTATTGATTGTGTTCTTTTATATGAATAAAGATTGAAAGGAATCAAATTCTTTATATTTCTATTTATCTTTAGATATGTTACAAAAATAACACTCAGTAATGAATCATAATTATAAAGACAGCTGCATGAATTTTTCCAATATGAATACTCGTTCACTCTTTTTTCTGGATGACTGCCATTAAATGAAATGCAAAAAAATCCCCGAGTCTCACTCCTAACCTATTGTACATACTTAGCATCCAACCTACATTCCATGGCCAGGTTTTACATTCTCTTGACCCAATTCCTAGTTTCCAACAACGAACAGGCACAACTGAACTCCATAGGGAAATCTTACTATACTGATTACCTGGTCTCAATTGGACACCTAGATATTTTGTGATTGCATGCCGAACATCACATTTATTTTGTTTCTGATTAAGTACTAAACTTTCATTTACATTTTTCTCTGGTTGAAATTAAATACTAATATATAATTGAAAAACGACGTACACAGTCATACAGTAGTATCAGGTTAAAATGGATATTTTTTTGAAGAATGAATATGTTCTTGTAACAATTACTTTTTTACTCCTCACTAACCCAAGGGGATATAGTGGGGAATTATGATTTCGCAATTTTTAAGGGTATTTTTTTTTGCAGATTATCAACTAGTATCATGCTGAGATTGTATTCTGAAAGTTTCATCACAATGTATCTGTGTGTGTGTGCTATGTGCAATGTACGGCGTGTTCATTTTACTTTATCGATTATAGACTAAAGTACTCATTCGATTCTATTCAAATTTTGCAAATATGTATATCTAATACTTTATTAGATCCCATTAGATTTTGAACGATATATGAATAGTGCTTCTCAATTTTTTTAACTGTCAAATATTTCAAAGTGACCCCAAGCTCAGAATAATTAAAATTTGAAATTTTTATTTTCAAATTGGTAAATAGGCACATCACTTTCATAAAATTACATTGAAGAGTTATCAAGTTTTCGTAATAAAATATTTAAATAAAAAATAATTTAAAAAACTCATTTCATGAAAATGCTGAAAATTTTCTATACAAAATTTGAATACTTTATAGAATGACTTGTTAGTGAGGAGTTTAGCGTTGGCCACAACCCACTCGTTTTTTATTGCATTGAAAAACCCGCAGTACATACAAAAGATAAGATATAAAAGAAAACAACAATTAAAACATACACCAGTTATAAGTTTTCACGTGTCAACAAAACATTAATAACAAACTAATGGTCAAAAGTCGAAATCATAACATAAATAAAAAGGATAAAAAGTTTGTGGCCTACGCTAAACTCCTCACTAACAACCCACTCCATAAAGTATTCATATTTTGTATGGAAAATTTTCAGCATTTTCATGATATGAGTTTGTACAATTATTTTTTTTATTTAAATATTTTATTATGAAAACTTGATAATTCTTCAATGCCATTTTATGAAATTGTCTTTTTACCAATTTGAAAATAAAAATTTCAAATTTTAAATTTCTTGAGCTTGGAGTCACATTAAAATATTTGAC